>CAWUFW010002768.1:0-222500 GCA_963921515.1 Calotriton arnoldi | reverse complement strand
GCAATAGACTTTTAAGTACAGTAGTTACAGTTGTTGCAATGGGCACCACATTTTCAAACACAATGCAACATTCAGCTCAATGTGAATTTCTAGTTAAATGCAATTAGTTACTTTATGGATTACTTTTCTAACCACAGGACTGGATCCTAGATTCAGTCCTGGTACATCTCCTGTAAACAGTTGAGTAAAAGCGTTTTGGTTACAGTCGTGATTTTTAAGGAATATTATTGTATTTTAAAAGTTGACACTTAGAAACTTTTTCTCATAGAATCACCAATGTTATCCTATGGAAGGAAATTCACTTAGCAGGTAAAAACTGTTATCGTTACTTTTTCTTACTCAGTGTTGGATCCTGGATCCAGCACTGGTGCATCTCCTGTAAACAGTTGAAAGAATGCGTTTAAGTCATACAGGCGATTTTTAAGGAATATTTGTAGTTTGTGAAAATTGACACTTTGAAACTTTTCTGCTGAAAACCAGACAATGGATTCCTATGGAAGAAAATATAAGTTACTGGTAAGTACGGTTAAAATTACTTTTCAGGACCAGTACTGGGCTGAAAGATGCAGCACTGAGGTCTCTCCTGATAACAGGTGAGTAAATCGAAATTCGTATTTCGGCTGATTTTAGAGGAATATTTGTATGTTTCAAAAATCAACACTTAGAAACTTTTTCAGCAAAAAGCAGGCAATGATATCCTATGGAAGGAAATTCAAGTTACTGGTAAGTACGGTTAAAATTACTTTTGAGGATCAGTACTGGGCTGAAAGATGCAGCACTGAGGTCTCTCCTGATAACAGGTGAGTAAATCGGAATTCGTATTTCGGCTGATTTTAGAGGAATATTTTAAAGTTCCAAAACTCCACACTTAGAAGAATTTCCAAGTGAAACCAGTCAATGTTAGCCTATGGAAGGAAATTCAAGTTACTGGTAAGTACGGTTAAAATTACTTTTCAGGACCAGTACTGGGCTGAAAGATACAGCACTGAGGTCTCTCCTGATAACAGGTGAGTAAATCGGAATTCGTATTTCGGCTGATTTTAGAGGAATATTTTAAAGTTCCAAAACTCCACACTTAGAAGAATTTCCAAGTGAAACCAGTCAATGTTAGCCTATGGAAGGAAATTCAAGTTACTGGTAAGTACGGTTAAAATTACTTTTCAGGATTAGTACTGGGCTGAAAGATGCAGCACTGAGGTCTCTCCTGATAACAGGTGAGTAAATCAGAATTCGTATTTCGGCTGATTTTAGAGGAATATTTGCACAATGGTGAAGGGAGGGGCGGGGCCTGAGGTGACATCTGTGCAAACGCGCCCGTGGCGCGTTTTAAGTTGGGGGATTAAGCCCCCTTGAATCATGAGGGTCCCTACGGGCCAACTAGCCCACCAGGAACCTCCAGTATGCACCAGGGGCTGCGTTGCAGAGACATGTACAGAGGCCACACCCCTTTTACACCTCTCTGCAACGCAGCTCTGTGGCGCTTTCTGGACGTACCTGTTGGGCTAGTTGGCCCCCAGGGACCCTCAGGATTGAAGGGGATTTAATTCCCCATCTTAAAACGCGCCACGGGGCCTGTTTGCACACATGTCACCTGAAGCCCCGCCCCCTCCCTTCACCACTGTGCAAACGCGCCCCGTGGCGCGTTTTAAGTCGGGGGATTAACTCCCTTGAATCCTGAGGGTCCCTGGAGTTCAACTAGCCCACCATGTTCCTCCAAAGCGCCACAGAGCTGCATTGCAGAGAGGTGTAAAAGGGGCGTGGCCTCTGTACACCTCTCTGCAAGGCAGCCCCTGGCGCATACTGGAGGTTCCTGGTGGGCTAGTTGGCCCCCAGGGACCCCCAGTATTCAAGGGGAATTCGTTTCCCCTCTGCAAACGCGCCAGGGGCGCGTTTGCAGAGTGGTGAAGGAAGGGGCGGGGCCTGCGGGCCCGATCGTTTTTTTTTTCCTTCCCTGAAGGGGGGCTGTGTGGCCCCCCTTCCTTTTCCTATTTTTAGGCCATGGGGACCCCATCCCCCAGGGCCTTAACCCCTTTTTTTTTAAATTAAATTTTTTTTAAAAAAACGGGAAGGGTGCCGCGTGGCCCCCCTTCCCTGGGCCTGTATTGGCCCCGGGGACCCCATCCCCCGGGGCATGGCCTCTTTTTTTTTTTTTTGGAGGGGGGCTGCGTGGCCCCCCTCCTCAGGCCATTTAAGGCCCGGGGACCCCATCCCCGGGGCCGCCCTTGCACTTTTTTTTTTTTTTTACTTTTTTACCTTTGGGGAGGGGGCTGCGTGGCCCCCTCCGTGGCCACTTATGGCCCCGGGGACCCCATCCCCCGGGGCCTGGCCTCTCGTTGGGGACTGTGGGGGTCCCCAAACCCCCACAGTCCCGCCGGCTCCCCGTGTCCTACGGGAGCCGGCATTGCTTACACATGGGGAGCAGCTAACATGCTGCTCCCCATGTGGAAAGCAATCAGCTTTGGATATTGGAAGAGAGAGCAGGTTTCCTGCTCTCTCTTCCAATATCCAAAGCAGTTTGCAATGACAGGACGGGAGCCGCGAGGCTCCCGTCCTGTCATTGCAAACAGCAGTGTCCCGGGGTAGGCACCCGGGACACTGCAGGAGCCGGCCCTGGGGGTGGCGGTCCCCAGGGCCACCACAGGCTCCAGGAGGGGTGCCACGCGGCCCCCTCCTTACATTTTGAAAGCCCCGGGGAGGTGGTGGTCCTCGGGGCTTGGGGGTCCAAACGGACCCCCATTGTAATTTTTCTTAGTGCCCCGGGAGGTGGTGGTCCCGGGGCGTGTGGGGGCTGGAGCCTTCCCACACAGGTTTTTCAAAAATAAAAAGAAGCCCCGGGAGGTGGCGGTCCCGGGGCTGCGGGAGGGCTCAGAGCCCTCCCGCACCATTATACATAAAGCCCCGGGGGTGGTGGTCCCCGGGGCTTGGGGGCCCTTAGAGGCCCCCACACATAAAATTAATCCCCCCAGCATGCCCTCGGGACTTGGCCCACCTGGGGGCCATTAACATCGAGCGCGGGAGACCGCGCTTCGATTTTTTCGGCAGGATTCGCGCACCCTGAGTGCATCCTGCCGATTTTTAAAAAAATTATTATTTTTTGCCCAGGGGGTCCTTGTGGGACCCCTGAGCAAACCTAGGGGGTCAGGGTGTTTCTACCCTGCCCCCTTTGTGCGCTTTGCGCACTTGTTTCTGTCCCTCGGTTCTACCGAGGGACAAAATGGCTGCCAACATTTCCTGAATCGGAATGTTGACAGCCAGGTAACAGCCAATTAACATGCAGCTCGTGATCGGGACGGTGCGCGCAGGGTGCGCTGAGGGTACGCGGACCCTACTCGGCCATAGATATATCTATCTTTTTACTTTTGATTTTCTCAGCAACTACTGAACGGATTTACACCATTTAACAAAAGGGTTCTTTCTGAACCAAGAACTACCTCTTTGCCAAATTTGGTGTAATTCCGTTCAGCAGTTCAGGCTGTAGCCGTGTCTAAAGTTTCCTATGGAAAATTGCATGGGGAAAACGCGTTTTGGGACACCCCTTTTTCTCGGCCCCCGCTTGACGAATCCCCCGAGACTTTCAGGGTAGGAGCGGACCGGAGCGGGCCATAAAGTTTGAAAATTTTGCGAAGATACGTCAACCGGCAAGAGAGTTATTTCAAATAGAATGTCGCGGATTTCCTATGGATAATAGGTTGTAACTATAACTATCTACTGGCGACCGTATATATATATATATATATATATATATATATATATATATATATATAAAACCTACTGGCGGTCGCCAGTAAGTAGTTCTAGTTAGGACCTTGTTTCTATTCAAAAAGCGTATTTTCTTTTGCCAATATCTTTGGTGCCGTTTGCCGAATCTTCGCGAAATTTTCAAAACTAATGGGGCGCTCCGGTCAGCTCCTGTCTTGAACGTTTTGGGGTGATTCGTCAAGCGGGGGCAGAGAAAAAAGGGGGGTCCCAAAACGCGTTTTCCACATGTTCATTTCCATAGGAAACTTTAGACAAGGCTACAGCCCGAACTGCTGAACGGAATTACACCAAATTTGGCAAAAAGGTAGCTCTTGGTTCAGAAAGCGCCCTTTTTTTTAAAATGGTGTAAATCCGTTCAGTAGTTTTTTAAATATTAAAGGAAAAAGAAATTTATATATCTGGGCGGAGCCTAACCACACTCATCGTGAGAGCTGATTGGCTGTCAGCACTTCAACCAAGAAGTGTTGGCAGCCATCTTGGGACCAATATACATGATCGCACCCCATTAAAATGCATTCAAGTGAATGGAAGGTTTTGAGGGTCACCAAAAGGAGAACGTATAAAGGGTGATAAGACTTTAGATACATTATAAATCATTTGTTGTTGGTCCCATACTAATTTTAGGAATTGTGGTGTGTTCTAAGGTGATTTTACCCTGTGAAAATGCCTTCTGCTGGGATATTATGAATCATGTTGGAGAGAAAACTATTTTCTCATACTTTTCCCATAGAGGTTTGGAAGGTGATCTAGAAGCTAAAATGAGAGCATATTTTCTGTAAATTCACATTAGCTTTCTCGGTCATGTGAGAACGAAGTCTGACATTCTCAGTAAAACATGTACATCCAACAAGGGCAGAGACTGTCAGTTGATTCCTTTGTGTTCTACTGCAGCTTCCCAGAGTGTTCTAAAGAACAACTAGAGCGCTAACAGTCTTACTTATGACAAAAGTATGGCATACCTGAAGCCATCTTGATTGGAATAAAGTGGTAACACTTAAAACATTTAATTTAAAAAGGAACAAAATGAGGGGGTTCATTTTGCCATAGAAATTATGATTAGTGCTGCAGAAAGAAAAATTAGGGCACATTTTGAGTGACTTCTCAAATCCTCTTCTATTTCTTAAAAAAATTCTGACATGCAGACTGAAACATGCACTTTCAATACCAGCAGCAGACTTCCCTGGTGAGCAGTAGCTTTACTACAGTGATCTAATGAGCAACTACAGTGCTAACATTCTGAATTTATGGCAAATGTGTGACACATCTGAATACCTTCTTGATGGAATCAAAGTAAAAAACTGAAAGTATTTCCTACTGAGGAGACTGCAGTAAATGAGGAAATTAGGAAACTTCATAACAAATAAGTCTCCCAAGATGGCCACCAGAGACAAAAGAGCCCAAATGTAGCACAAATATCACCCAGATGTAGCCCACGTATAGCCCAATGACAGAATGTCCCAGAGTGTTCTAAAGAACAACTAGAGCGCTAACAGTCTTACTTATGACAAAAGTATGGCACACCTGAAGCCATCTTGATTGGAATAAACTGGTAACACTTAAAACATTTAATTTAAAAAGGAACAAAATGAGGGGGTTCATTTTGCCATAGAAATTATGATTAGTGCTGAAGAAAGAAAAATTAGGGCACATTTTGAGTGACTTCTCAAATCCTCTTCTATTTCATTAAAAAATTCTGACATGTAGACTGAAATATGCACTTTCAATACCAGCAGCAGACTTCCCTAGTGAGCAGTAGCTTTACTACAGTGATCTAATGAGCAACTAGAGTGCTAACATTCAGAATTTATGGTGAATGTGTGACACATCTGAATGCCTTCTTGATGGAATCAAAGTAAAAAACTGAAAGCGTTTCCTACTGAGGAGACTGCAGTAAATGAGGAAATTAGAAAACTTCATAACAAATAAATCTCCCAAGATGGCCACCAGAGACAAAAGAGGCCAAATGTAGCACAAATATCACCCAGATGTAGCCCACGTATAGCCCAATGACAGAAGTGTGAAAAACACTTTTTATTTTTTGTTTTTTTGCAGTTTTATATAGTGCAGACTGGTCAGGTATTGGAGTGCTTTACATGAGCATTGGTTACATCACACAAGGACAAATTCATGTTGGTTGTAGACATGGGGAGATTAAGTGATTTGACCAGAATCACAGAATGTCGAGCTGAAGCAGAAACTCCAACCTGGTTCCCCAGTTGCAAAGTCTGCAGCTCTGGAAGTAATACCACATCCTCTCCCCTAAGTGCAACATTTAATCAAGTGGTCAACTGGATAAAAAACAAAGATAACAAATAATTTAAAAGTGCTTTGTCGCCATTTGAAAACTCAGAAAAGATGTCCTCATTTTAGTTTTTTAGAGCACTAACCATAATTTCGATGCAAATAAGACCCTCATTTCTGTAATTTCTAAAGGAAATGCTCTAGGTATTACAGTTTTGATTACATCAAGATGACGTCAGGCGTGCCATACTTTTGTAATAAATATAGAATGTTAGCAATCTAGTTGTTCATTAGGATACTGTTGAGAGGCAGAGGTCAGGGGCACGGACTCAGAAAATTGAAGGCAGGTAGGAGGGTGCAGAGGCAACAATTTGGCCACACTGGGCAGGGAGGCAGGGCAGTGGCAGCACAACAGACTATGGAGGGCAGTGGAAAGGGGGGCAGGGGCAACAAACCAACAATGCAGGACAGGCAAGAGAGGCTGTGGCAATATAATAGACCATTGTAGGCAGAAGGAAGAGGCAGTGGTAGTACAACCATACATGCCAACAGACCAGATTCAGCCAGGAAACGCCCAATGTTTTTAAGCCCAAATGGGCTTTATTTGATCTGTCTCCTGTCTACAATCTCCTCTTTTTCAATGTAAGTCAATGGGGAAAATCAATACCACCGGTTTTTTTTTCAAAATCTCCCTCTTACCAAGTTCAAAATGTTAGCAAGTATGGTACATTGGATCATGGAAGGCAGGAGGAATTGGGGTAGGGACATGGACTCTGATAACAGAGGACAGGAGGAACATGGACAGGTGCACCAAACTGACCTTACAGGGCAGGCATCAGGGTTTGCAGCAGCACAATACACCACACAGGGCATGCGGGACGGGAGTGCAGCACAACAATCCATGGAAAGCAATAGGGAGGGGACAGGACCATGCACATGGACAACAGAGAACAGAGGGGAAAGAGGCAATGGCAGCTAGCTGACCATAATGGACAGACAGGAGAGAAAGCTGCAGCATAACGGACCATAAAGAGCAGGAGGTAGGGATTAGGGGCATTACAATGGAACAGACAAGCCAGGAGGGAGGGAATAGGGGTCTGCACATGGAAAACAGAGGGCAGGGGGCAAGGGGGCAGGGCAGGAGCAGCAAGCTGGCAATGGAGGTCAGGCAGGATGGGCAC
Source organism: Calotriton arnoldi (assembly GCA_963921515.1). Lineage (NCBI taxonomy): Eukaryota > Metazoa > Chordata > Amphibia > Caudata > Salamandridae > Calotriton > Calotriton arnoldi. The sequence goes on along the minus strand of CAWUFW010002768.1, from coordinate 215,319 downwards.
TAGAAGCAAGACACACCATGGAGAGCAACAGTGAGACTATAATGGAATACCCACAGACCATGGAGGGAAGGTGGGAGGGGGTCAGGGGCAGCTAGCTGACCACACAGGGAAGGTGGGAGGGGCCATGGCAGCACAGAAGACCATGCATGGCAAGCGGGAGGGTTAGTGGCAGCACAATGGCCATGATGGGCGAGAAGGAGGGGGAAGGTGCATGCAGAAAGGGCCATGGAGGATAGAAGGGAGGGGTAGGAGTTGGGCACAGACAAGAGAGTTCAGGGGAAGGGGCCTCACAACAGACCACGTGGGGCAGGCAGGAGGAGCAGTTGCAGCACAACAGACCATGGAGGGCAGAAGGGTGTGGCAGTAAAATGGACCATGGAGGACAGGAGGAAGGGGATAGGGGGATGGAACGTGGACAGGCAGGGTGGAGGTGGCAGGGACAGGTTACAGTCATCTGACAATGCTAGGCAGGTGGGAGGGGAGTGGCAGCTCAACAGAACACTCCGGGGGATATTCACAAGAACGTGCGATAATCATCGCCAAAATAGGTTAACGCAATTCTTCATATCGCCGTCTATCGCGGGAAAATAACGTCGTGTCAACGTCACATTCTCAACACGGCGGTAACATGCAATAGTTTCCCGATAACGCGTCAAATGTCCGCGATAAAATCACCGGGACTGTGATAAAAATCCCAAGCCGAACATGAAAAAAGTTGCGATGGGCCCAACCGCGATAAAAAAAAATCAGCGATAAGCTGCGCCAGGCCTGCAATTCACACACCTCGGGTGGGAAAAATCACCATAAAAGCAGAAAAAAACCCACAAACAAAACCAAAACAACAACGAAGCACAATGGAGGCAGCCGGAGCAAGTACAGAGGACAACCAGAACCCCACAAGCCCCACGGAGGACCAGCCTGGGACCTCGGGGTCAGGGAAGGGCAAGGAGAAGAGGAAGACGCGGTTCAGTCCGCAGGAAAACAGGATCCTGATAACGGAGGTGATAGAACACCATCAACAACTGTTCGTCCCCTCCACTGTGTCATTGGCAACAAAAAATGGAATATGGCAGTCCATCGTGGACAAGGTGAATGCAGTCGGAGTGCTGAGGAGGACAATGGAAAAGCTCAAGAGGCGCTGGAATGATGTGAAGCGCAAAACCAAGCAGAAACTCGGCAACAACCAGAAGGCAGCAATGCAGACTGGAGGTGGGAGTCCAGCGCCACAGGAGGAGCTGGATGAGATGGAGGAAATGGTGTCCACAGTCATCAGTGTGGAGACGGTGGCAGGAGTTGGGGGACCGGACACTGCTCAACATGACCTGACAACAGCAACAGGGTGAGTAACGACCAGGGACTGGGGGGACGGGGGGAGATGGGCACAATGGCACACATGCACAATTAAGTATAGCACAGTGCACACCCACTGACTCTGGATCATGTCCCTGATCCCCTTGGCACACTGCAGCACACCTAGAAACAGCAAGTAGGCCCCCGTGGACTATGTGCCCAGAGGAGGAACTACCCACACATCACCAATCTCACAACCAACCCATGCACATGTGCCAACCCCAGCAAAGCGGCGTGTCTGTGAGCCACACTGACAATGCAAGTGACACTGAATGACGAATAGCATGGCTGCAGTCAATATATCATGACATGTTGCACGCCACGACACTGAGGTGGCTGAGTGTGGACCACATCCGTAAAGGTGCAGGTCACACTCCGACACATCCACGTGCACAAACAACCCCTGACGTCAACAACACATCTGCGGACAAACCATGCCCCAGAGTCCCAACTCCCACCAAGAGCCCAATTTACCCAAGTATGCAACATCTCAGCACTGTATGAGCACAGAAGTCAAAGGCACACAGCTTGAAAGGGATAAGGGGCAGCAAAATCAGAGCTGCAGGGGCGACCCTCCCAAAATGTAGCACACACACAACATTCAGAGCACATCAACTGTGACAACAATGTGGTACAAACTGCAACACGTTCACAACATAACAGAGGACACAACTGGTGCTGCTTGTGTGTAGAAACTGGCCAATCACATTTGGCATAGCAGGGAAATGTGAGATAATGTACAAGTACAAACACACATCCGTGATGTTGTCGATATGTCCACTGTCCCGCATAAATTAGGCAGCTCCTCCCAAACAGTCACAATGTACATTGTCATGCAGTCTGTATGTAAACTTGTACAATGTGTCAACATACATGTGAACACAATGTTAAACTGCATCTCCCCTTCACATTGCAGAGGGAGAATCAACACCTCCTGCAGAGCAGACCGAACATCTCTACACTGATGACGAAGAGGACCTCCCCACCTTCGACACCGACGCCCTCCAAGAGCTCATGGACAGCTTCGGCACCTCACCTCCAGGAGCAGGGCAGCCCAGCTGCATCGAGGAGACCCCACCCCCTGCACAGACCACACAGCAGGAAGCACCCACCACCCCGGCTGTCTCCCAGGACCCCCACGAACAACACATGGCCTTCCAACGCCGTGTTAGGGGGCCAGGAGAAGATGGCTGAACAGGTGCGGGTGGGGTTCAACCTCATGGCAGCCAAACTAGATGCCATACGTGGGTGTCTATGTCCCATCAGGGACCACTTACAGTCCCTAACGGACACCCACAGTCCACTCCATGCTCTCCAACGATCCATGGCTGACATCGCTGGAGTCCTGACTCAGAGACCAGAACAACTGTCTAGTCAGAGTGGCTCCAGCGATGTCAGCCGGGAGTTGGAACACATGCGGAAGATCATGGAGAACAGGGAGCGGATGCAGGCGGAAAGAATGGCTGCCACGGCTGCACACCAGCGAGATGTAGCTGGGATCTTCCATGCCCTGCAGATCCCGGAGGATGGTCGGCCACGTGTGTGTAGGCCTATGGACAGGATATGACAGACACGCAGTAGTTACTTTGGTGGCCATCCCGGAACTGTACCACGCCCAGAGCCCCGGGCTATTTATTCACGACATACGCCGGCCAAGGCCACTCCGCTCTCGCTTACAGGGAGGGGGGGTGGGGGGGGACAAAGCTACATGTCCAAGGTCTTCCACACTGCCTGGGAAGTTTGCGACAACATTCGTGAACAGGCCCCGGTGGTCCACTTTTGCCTGCACATTGATGGAATGCGTGTGGTTTCTGTTGCGGTTATTGTGTGCAGTGTCGGCAGGGGGCACAAGTAGTACATGTGTGCAGTAAATTGCCCCCAACACGTGCGGGAAGCCAGCTATGGCGTAGTTCCCTTGCTTGGTCTCCAGCTGTTCCTGCGCAGTGTGGGGGAAGTGAAGGTGCAGGGGTATCAAGCTGATACAAACCGTGATGCTTACAGGTACGATTAATCCTGCATAATAAGACCGTAACAGAAGTTTGTGTGGTCGTAACCTTCCTTTTCTTTCCTATGAAGGTTACGACCACACGAACTTCTGTTACGGTCTTTTTGTGCAGGATTTATCATGCCTGTCAGCATTCTGGTTTGTCCAAGTGCAATGCACTGTACCAGATTACGTTTGTGACTATGCGGACGCTTGACCATTGTCACCATTTATCCAACAGGTTTCTGAATACTGACTTTCGGAATATGGAATTGTATTGGGGAGTTCCCGCAGCATATGCAGTTAATTGAATCCACACGTTGCCCTGATGAAGTTCCCCGCTGGGAATGGAACGCGTTGGCTGAGCTTTTCGTATTGTTGATTTATGTATTTGTAATAAAGAACTGTTTTTACACTACTGTTGACTACTGGACTTCATGACCTGGCGCACCCCCATTTCAGTGACTACAATCTTGGATCTGGGGCACAGAGGCGTCAAGCAACAGCTGGCGTTGGTTGCGCAGGAACACTACGAATTGGAACTAGCGTGTGGTGCGGATACAGGGGCCCGCCGTTGCTTTTGTAGACATGCATCCAAGATGGGTGTGAGGAACTTTGATAGGGCTGGCTGTGAGACTCCTCTGACTCTGGCAGTTATTGGTTGGAAGGTACCAGGGGCCAACAGGTGCAGCACAGCCAGCAGCTTTGTCTGCGGAGGGACGTTGGTTCTCCGCTGTGTTGGTACTGTCAGCCTGTGGGCAATGTGGGTCAGGATGCGGAGGATGGTTGTCCTTTTGAGCCTGTAGTGGGCAATGGCATCCTCTGGCGTCGAGTGTCTGAGGCTGGTGTGTTTTTGGAACGTCTGCTGTCGTCTTCTGCACTGCCTAGATGGTAGTCTGGGGGGGTCTGGGGCGGGGGTCCTGGGGGTGGTGGCGGTGGGTGTTGTGTCCCTCTTGGGTCTCCAAGCTGCATGATCATTGGCTCCATGGCATCTGTTGGTCTTCAGATGTGGCTCTGGGCTGGGCTCCCTTTCTACTGCAGGTTGTCATCCTGCTTAGCACCAGTGATAGGCAGGTGTTAAATCCCTGCTGCGAACGAGCCTAATTGCCTGTTTTTGGCTCGCTTCGCCGATCTGGCTGGTCGTAGAGAATATCGCGAAGTGGTGTTTTCGTGTGTTTTTGCACGGGTACGCCTACTCTGCATATCATTAGCGTTAGTTGTCGCTCTCATCCGTGGCGATGTCTTTTGCGGCAGCTATCGCTGGAAAACTGGCGATTTCGGCAGTTTGCAACAGCTTGAGAATAGGGCGAAAAATCTATCGCCACTTTTGCGGCGCTAAAGTGCCGATAAATCGGCGATAAGTCCTTGAGAATATGCCCCTCAGAGTAGATAGGAGGGGCAGGTCCATGGAACATGGTGGGCAAAAAGGATGGAGCAGGGGCATGCACACAGACATCGGAGGGCAGGGGGAAGGAGAGTAGGGGCAGCAAGCTAAGCACCGAGGCTAAGCAGGAGGTCAATGATGGGGCATAGAATTGGGCAATGGAGGGCAGGAGGAGTGGACTGGGACATCATGCTAAATGGAGGGCAGTGGCAGCACATCAGACCATGCATGGCAGGAGGGAGAAGGCTAGTGCATGGATTCAGACAGAGGATAGGTAGGAGGTGGATGGGGCAGCAAGCTAACTGTGCAGAGAAGGCGGGAAGGCCAGTGGCAGAACAATGGCCACACAGGGCTGTAATGAGGGAGCAGGGGCATGGACTTGGACAATGGATGGCAAGGAGGAGGGGAGGCAGGAGCAGCAAGCTTGGGTGGGGGCAGCACAATGCCAGGCCCCGCTTCCAACCCCCCACCATCCATTGTGATAGGCATCTTACTTAACGTTAAAAAAAATCTAGAAATTCGCTGAAAAAAACAAAGATTACATGGACGTTATAGTTAGACTCAGATTTCACTCGTACAAAACCAGTGAAATTCAGCAGTTATAGTTGCCTGAGCTAACTATAACTTACACCCCGCAATGCACTGCTTATGACCTCAGACATTACATCATTCATGACATGGTCAGTGACATCACTCATGACATCACTTATGACATCTCAAATGAGCTGTGAATGGAATGGAACTATAATTGCTAGAACTTTATTTATGGATAGTGTGTGTATATTAACACCCCTTTTTTTTCCTTTTCTTTCGTGTAAGAACCATTATAATACACAACGTGCCCAGATCAATATGGCCGATAGCCTTTCACTTTAAAGTAATGTGTATTCCATTGTTTATGTTGATGTTTGCAATCCTAAGTATGTTTATTATGAACAAGTCACGTTGACGAACATACAGGTACGGCGGTCACGGGGCAAGATAGGCTGAAAATACATTGTGTGCATATTAACACTTGTTTTCTTTATTGTATCAATTCCTGAATTTTCACATCGTGACCAGGCCAATATGGCCGCCAGCTTTTTGGATTAAAGTAATATGTAGTCCTTTGTTAATGTTGGCAACTGGAGGCATTTGTACATTTAAATAAGGAAGCTACAATGACGTCTTGTATCATTATCAAGGTTCGGACGAGCCGAAACGCGTGGATCGCATTTCGCATTTGAGATGTCATCAGTGATGTCATCAATGATGTCACTGATCATGTCATGAGTGATGCAATATGTGACGTCATCAGCAGTGCATTGCGGGGGCGTGAGTTTATATATATATATATATATATATATATATATATATATATATATATATATATATATATATTCACTGAAAAAACCATTGGTTTCATTCACGTTATAGTTAGAAATTAGCATTTAAAAAACCTTAGAAATTCACTGAAAAAAACCATAGGTTTCAGGGACGTTATAGTTAGTTGGACATTTCACTCGTACAAAACCAGTGAAATTCCGCCGTTATAGTTAGCTGAACTAACTATAACTCGCGCCCCCGCAATGCACTGCTGATGACGTCACATATTACATCATTCATGACATGGTCAGTGACATCACTGATGACATCACTGATGACATCTCAAATGACATCACAGATGACATCATCCAGTGACTGTTTCTATAAAGTTTAAATATGTTTTATATATATGCTAAGGTGTATTGAAGAATGAGTGGGTGTATAAATGTCTGGATGGAAGATTTAGTAGGTGCGTGACTGACTGTATAAGTGACTGATTAAATGTGTCTTACTGAATGCATGGGTTAGTGACTAAACTGTGTGAATGTCTGTATTAGTCGGTCTGTTGTGTAAGCTGCTGCATGGGTTGGTCAGTAGCTACATGAGTGTCTATATGGGTTATTGATTGGTTGCCTGAGTATTTGTATGGGTGCCTGAGTGTATGTGTTCGTGGGTGGGAGGTGTGTGACTGTGCATAGATGTGTGAGTGGTTGATTCACTGGGTGTATGGGTTCAAGAGTGCATGTGGAAACAGCTGTGTTGGTGAGTGCATGTATGGGTGTGTTGGTGAGTGAATGGATGTCTCAGTGGTACATGTCCAAGTAACTACATATCGAAAAGGCAGTGTATGTGAGAGTTGGAGTATATAAATGACTATACGTGAGAGTCAGTGATTGTGAGAGTGGCTGTATGGATGAGTGTGTACTTGTATCAGTGATTGTATAAGAGAGTAAGTATGCGTTAGTATCTGTATGAATAAGTGAGGTGGTGTGTGTATAACTGTATAGGTGAGTAAATGGAAGTGTGATTGATTCTTTGCATGACTGACTAGGTGTGTGAGTAACTCTGGATGAGTGGCGGCGTGTGAGTGTCTGTATAGGTGTATGAGTGCATATGATAGTGTTGTATGTATGAGTGACTGTATGGGTGAATGAGTGGATGTGTGTGTAGACCTAGGAATCAGAGAGTGCGTATGTAGTAACTGGTATTGGTGTGTCTATGGTTTTGAAAATGGTAGTCTGTATTTTAGAGTGGGAGTATCAAAGGTTATATTAGGGTGTGAGGAGGTGCATCAGATTTTCACGTGGATGAAGTCATCAGTGATGTCATCAGTGATGTCATCAGTGATGTCACTGACCATGTCATGAATGATATAATATGTGACGTCATCAGCAGTGCACTGCGGGGGCGCGAGTTATAGTTAGCTGAACTAACTATAACGGTGGAATTTCACTGGTTTTGTACGAGTGAAATGCCCAACTAACTATAACGTCCCTGAAACCTATGGTTTTTTCAGTGAAAATATATATATATATATATATATATATATATATATATATATATATATATATATATATATAAAATATATTACCTACTGGCGCTTGCCAGTAGGTTGTTATAGTTAGGACCACTGTTCCCTGTAAGGTGCACATGCACCTATATCACTCCGAGCACGCAGTGTCTTCTTTGAAGCGCATGCGCACACACAGCACATGCCCCGAGAGACACGTATTCATGTTAATCGCAGCGCCCTGTAGAAGCATGACGGGCACTGCAATCAACATGAATACTTTTAAAAAAGCAGACAATCTGCCCCGCAGCTGCGCTCTATTAAGAAAAGGCATGCAGCAAGTCTAAAAACACGACGCGAGCATGCCTATTAATAGAGCGCGGCAGATTGCGTGCCTTTTTAAAAGGTTTCATGTTAATTACAGCGCACGACATGCTAATACATGGGGCTGCATTTAACATGAAAACTTTCAAAGAGGCACCCAAACTGCAGCGCTCTAATAAGAAAAGGCATGCAGCATGTCCAGAAGCACGACGTGTGCTTTCAAAATCACTAATATACATTAGTGATTCTGAAAGCACACTTTGTGCTTTTAGGCTGGCTGTGTGCCTTTTGTTAATAGAGGACGGCAGATTGTGTGCCTTTTTTAAATTGGCAAGGCCGGCCTCGGGTGATGAGGTCCCTAGGGCCCAAAACTGCTCAGGGAAGGGACCACCACCCGGCCCGCCTTCCTGAAAAAAATGAGAAAAAAACGGCAACTCGCAGGAGACCCTGCCTCCTGACGCACTGTTGGTTGGGGGATGAAGTCCCCTTGGATGCTGAGGGTCCTTATTGGCCAACAAGACCTCCTGTTACCTCCAGTAAGCCCCATACTGCGGGATTGCTGAGAGGTGTTCAAAGGCCACGGCCCCTTTCTCCACCACTCTGCAAACACACCTCTCGGGGCACTGCTGGTGGGGGGGATGACATTACCTTGCCTCCTGACGCCTCAAAACTAAAGTGGACTTCTTCCCCCAAGCAGCAGTGCACCAGGAGGCGTGTTTGCAGAGTGGTGGAGAAAGGGGGCGTAGCCTCTGAGGACCTCTCAGCAATCCAGCTGTGTGCGCCTTACTGGAGGTAACAGAACTCGTTGGCCCCCCTAGGACCCTCAAGAGCCAAGGGGACTTCGTCCCCCAACTAGTAGTGTGCCAGGAGGAGCCTTTACAGAGTGGTGGAGAAAGGGCGTGTGGCCACCGAAAACCTCTCAGCAAACTCACTGTGTGGGACTTGCTGGGGTAACAGGAGGGGTAGTTGGCACCCAAGGACCCTCAATAGCCAAGGGGACTTCATCTCCCTACTAGTAGTGTGCGAGGAGGACCCCAAGGACGTCCTAGGGGGCCAACTACCCCTCCTGTTACCTCCAGTAAGTCCCACACAGCGGGATTGCTAAGAGGTCTACGGAGGCCACACCCCCTTTCTCCACCACTCTGCAAACGCAGCTCCTGGTGCACTACTGGTTGGGGGATATAGTCCACTTTACTCCTGCGGGACCTTGGGGGGACAAGAAGCCCTCCTGATACTTCCCGTAAGCCCTACACAGCGGGATTCCCGAGAGCTGGTCGGAGGACCAGCCCCCTTTCTCCGCCACTCTGCAAACATGGCTACTACTTAAAAAACCATAGAAAATAACTGAAAAAACCAAAGGTTACAGGGACATTATAGTTAGAATTCGCATTTAAAAAATCTTAGAAATTCACAGAAAAAAAACAAAGGTTACAGGGACGTTATAGTTAGGAATTCGCATTTAAAAAATCTTAGAAATTCACTGAAAAAACCAAAGGTTACAGGAACTTTATAGTTGGAATTCGCATTTAAAAAATCTTAGAAATTCACAGAAAAAACTAAAGGTTACAGGGGCGCTATAGTTGGGCTCAGATTTCACTCGTACAAAACGGGTGAAATTCAGCAGTTATAGTTGAGTAAACTATAACTAGAGCCCCCGCAATGCACTGCTTATGATCTCACATATTATATCACTCATGACATGGTCAGTGAAATCACTAATGACATCACGGATGGCATCATCTAGTGACTGAGTGTTCACATACCAAAGGTTTTGGAAAACAACTTTGTTTCCAGCGTGCAAATCACTTTTTCCAAAGTATTAATCTAAGTTTGCAACTAGGAAAACTTTCGAGTCAAATGTTTCTGTATGGTGATGTATACTTTGAAATGCATTAAGGGTTTCTCCAGCCTCCAGCCACAGGATGCAGGAGATAAACTCCAGTGTTTGAGAAACTATTCTCGCTCTCCTACTTGTGCCCTTGTAAACCAGGGGCTTCTAAAAGGGATCCGACTGACTTCAATACTCAAACAGACACACAGAATCCTAAACCATACTATTAGACCTGCCAGCTTAGGGTGGTCTTCCCCCAAACCTTTTGCCTGCTTACCTCTTTTTTGCAGACTCTTTTTGTTGGTCTTAGTACTCGGAGCACTTTACAACTGCGGAACAGTGCTAAAGTGCATGTACTTCTCCCCTAAACATGGTAACATTGGTGTATACACAATTGGCATATTTAATTTACTTGTAAGTACCTTGTATAGTTGTATACCATAAACCCAGGGCCTGTAAATTAAATGCTACTAATGGGCCTGCAGCACGGATTGTGCCACCCACACAGGTAGCCCATGTCTCAGGCCTACCACTGCAGAGCCTGTGTGTGCAGTTTTACTGCCATGTCGACTTGACATTAAAAACCCCTTGCCAAGCCTTAAACTACCTTTTTATTACACATACGTCGGCCCTAGGTAGCTCATAGGGCAGGGTGCTGTGTAACTGAAAGGTAGGACATGTACTCTTAGGTTTTGCATGTCCTCGTAGTGAAAAACACCTACATTCGTTTTTCACTACTGTGAGGCCTACTCCCCTTGTAGATTAACATTGGGAATTCCTTGATACACTATTTTAAGCTGCAATTCCTGGTTAGAAAGAAGTAGCTGTATCATGTTTTATATCTTTCGAATGGTAATAAAAAATCCTCTTTACTGGTAAGGTTGGATTTCATATTACAATTTTAGATATGCCACTTTTAGAAAATGGACATTTCTCTGCTCTTACAGCGCTTGGGTGCCTGCAGCCTGTCTCCAATACACTGTTAGTCCAATTGCATTTTAGGGTTTAGGAATGTCGAAGAGCATTCAGTTTATTCTTCTTTTTTTCGTCCCACCTTTGTTTCCTTGGTGCATGAAGATGTAAGATTCAAAAATATGTTTTTTCACATTTGGTCCAATTACTTTTTGAATGTAAGCAACGAGGAAGGGTTTATAGTGATGCGGTATGCGATGGCGCCTGCTCGTGTGTACGTTAGTGTGAAACGATTGTCAGTATACAACGGTGCCACAGGCGGGGGGATAACCCTAAACCCCCAAGGCGGACACAAGGTCACTGAAAATTTGGTATAGCAGGCCTGTGCACACGTAATTCTGGTCTGCAGCACCACTGCTGCGTGTCTATAGTTCCAACAAGCATATACACAACATAATGACAGTAGTCCAATCCTGAGTGTCCTTGTTTTAATGTAGATCAAAATGCCCAGCCAACACGTGTTTCGTCAGGGTGGAGACCCACGACTTCTTCAGGGCTATTGGACTGGTGGACTGAATGGAGACCGATCTCAACGCCGGTTGTAATTCCGTCCCGGCTGGGATGGGTGAGTGAATCCAGGTAATAGACTGCAATTTTTAAGTGGACCGTGCCACGACAAGTAAACAAAAAATTGACTGCCAATGAATAACGGAGTCCTTTCAATCTGCGGCCACACGGCCCCCCTCCCCCATAATAATAAAATAATTTTTAAAAAATAAAAAAAACACGCAAAGGCCGGCCCCGGGGGATGGGGTCCCCGGGGCCATAAATGGCCTGAGGAGGGGGGCCACGCAGCCCCCCTGCAAATATATATATTTTTTAAATAAACACTGACCATGCCCCGGGGGTTGGGGTCCCCGGGGCCGAATATGGCCTCGGGAGGGGGGCCATGCGGCCCCCGTCCATTTTTGAAAAAGAAAAAATAGGGGTCAGGCCTTTGGGGATGGGGTCCCCAGGGCCCATAAAACAGGAAAGGAAGGGGGGCCACACAGCCACCTTAAAAAAAAAAAAAAAAAAAAGAATAAAAAAAAAAAAAAAGCCAGCATCGCACCGAGGCCCCGCCCCCTCCCAGCAACACTCTGCAAACGCACCCTGTGGCGTGTTTTAAGTTGGGGAATGAATTCCTCTTTAATCCTGAGGGTCCCTGGGGGCCAACTAGCCCACCAGGTACCTCCAAGAAGCGCCACAGGGCTGCCTTGCAGAGAGGTGGTCCAGGCCACGCCCCTTTTTACACCCCTCTGCAACGCAGCTCTGTGTCGCTTACTGGAGGTAGCTGGTGGGCTAGTTGGACCCCAGGGACCCTCAGGATTCAAGGGGACTTAATCCCCCAACTTAAAACGCCCTACAGGGCGCGTTTGCACAGTGGTGAAGGGAGGGGCGGGGCCTGAGGTGACATGTGTGCAAACGCGCTCCGTGGTGCGTTTTAAGTTGGGGGATTAAGTCCCCTTGTATCCGGAGGGTCCCTGGGGGCCAACTAGCCCACCAGGTACCTTCAGTAAGTGCAACAGAGTTGCGTTGCAGAGAGGTGTAAAAAGGGGCGTGGTACCAAAGGGGAAGATGGACGGAGCGTTAGAGCAAATCAAACACTCACCCCCAGTCAACTGATCCGGGTTTAATCCGTCATCATTCCTTAGCTCACTCCACCACCCCAGTTCAGACATGGCCATATGCAAATCAGTCTGACCCTGTGCCTCATGGGAACAGTCCAGCCCGAACTGCCAAGCCATGTCTTCCCTGGACCGGAAACAAGCATCCTGGGACCGGTTTCGGGTTCAAATCCCTCATCAGCCAGGCTATCTTGAATCCAGTGGCAAAGTGAGCAAGGGACCCACGTCTGGGCATACCCTGCCAACTTAGGGCGAACAAAGCGATACCAAAGGGGATGATGGACGGAGCGCTAGAGCAAATCAAACACTCACCCCCAGTCAACTGATCTGGGTTTAATCCATCATCATTCTTTAGCTCACTCCACCACCCCAGTTCAGACATGGCCATATGCAAATCAGTCTGACCCTGTGCCTCATGGGAACAGTCCAGCCCGAACCGAGGCACAAGAAATCAGAGAAACAAGTGCGCAAAACGCAAAAAGGGGGCAGGGTAGAAACACCCTGACCCCCTAGGCCTGCTTAGGAGGTCCCACAAGGACCCCCAGGACCCCAAAAAAAAAAAAAAAAAAAAAAAAAAAAATCGGCAAAATCCGCGCAGGGCGCGCGGATCCGGCGCGAGGAAAAAAAAAACGAAGTGCGGGACACGTTATAGTTAGAAATTAGCATTTAAAAAACCTTTGAAATTCACTGAAAAAACCATAGGTTTTAGGGACAGTTATAGTTAGTTGGACATTTCACTCGTACAAAACCATAGAAATTCCCCCGTTATAGTTAGTTCAGCTAACTATAACTCGCGCCCCCGCAATGCACTGCTGATGACGTCACATATTACATCACTCATTTCTGTTGCCGTAATAAACCTGGAATACTTGAAGCCTTGAAACTGGAGTGGCTCGTTTTTTCCTGCCAGGACTGCAGGGATCTGCTTTGTGTGTGTGTGTGTGTGTGTGTGTGTGTGTGTGTGTGTGTGTGTGTGTGTGTGTGTGTGTGTGTGTGTGTGTGTGTGTGTGTGTATGTATGTATGTATGTATGTATGTATGTATGTATGTATGTATGTATGTATATATGTATGTATGTATGTATATATGTATATATGTATATATATATTCCAATTGAAGCTGCTCGCTTATTGAAAACACCGCACACAACGCTGTACTTCACCTATTTTATTGGCAGGCAGCAGCAAACTTGAACGAGCCCACACCATGAAGTTTCTTTGCCTTTCTAACCATACGCGTTTCGGAAATATCTTCCCTTCTTCATTGGCTTGGCCCGCTCTGGCCACGAAAACAACCCCACTGCAGCGAACGGCAGGTCCGTGTGCTGTGACCCTGAGGCACGAAACGGAACAACGTACCTGTTGGCGAAGGCGCAAGAAAAGCAGCAAGCTGGACTTGCTTGCATTAGTGACCCGATGGGATGAAAATCAGCAGAGGAAAGGGCAAAGCGGTATCCACGAAGGAATTGAAAACGATGAGTGAACTACAATTACTAGAATGCACAGCGAACTCACGCCCAATGGGGCGGGGATTTAGCACTTTAAAACACCTGAGAAACTATGCGCGCTGTTGCCCTTTCCCTGAATGCCAAGCCAATGAAGAAGGGAAGATATTTCCGAAACGCGTATTGTTAGAAAGGCAAAGAAACTTCATGGTGTGGGCTCGTTCAAGTTTGCTGCTGCCTGCCAATAAAATAGGTGAAGTACAGCGTTGTGTGCGGTGTTTTCAATAAGCGAGCAGCTTCAATTGGAATATATATATATATATATATATATATATATATATATATATATATATATATATATATATATATATATATATATATATATAGTTAGGACCTAGTTTCCATAGGAAAAGCGTTTTTTCTTTTCCCAATAACTTTGGCGCCGGTTAGTGAATCTTCGCGAAATTTTCAAAACTAGTGAGGCGCTCCGGTCAGCTCCTGTCTTGAAAGTTTCGGGTTGATTCGACAAGCGGGGGCCGAGAAAAAAGGGGGGTCCCAAACGCGTTTTCCCCATGGTAATTTCCATAGGAAACTTTAGACAAAGCTACAGCCCGAACTGCTGAACGGAATTACACCAAATTTGGCAAAAAGGTAGGTCTTGGTTCAGAAAGAGCCTTTTTTTTTTTTTAAATGGTGTAAATCCGTTCAGTAGTTTTTGAGAAATTCAAAAATAAAGTTTCGATATCTAGGGACGCAGTGGATTCGCGAACCCTCCCGAGCACGAGCTTCACTCTGATTGGCTGCCAACACTCCAAACCAGGAAGTGTTGGCAGCCGTCTTGTGACTCGGTAGAACCGAGTCACAAGAAAACAGTAAAATAAAGGTTAAAAAACAAGAAAAGGGGGCAGGGTAGAAACACCCTGACCCCACAAGGACCCCCAGGGCCAAAAAAAGCATTTTTTTTTTTGTAATTTCGGCGGAACTTGCGTTGGGGTCGCGAATCCCGCCGAAATTACAAAACAAAATGAAGCGCGGGCTCCCGCACTTCATTTTAATGAGGCCCCCGGGTGGGCCAGGTCCCAGGGGCAATGTCACAAAATAATAGCGTCTCGTGTGCTGTTCACTACAGTCTCATGTGCTGCTCACTACATCCACACTGTGCCCTCCTCTCTGGCAGGGCTGCTCACAAGAGTATAGTGTGCTGCTCACTACACCCTTGTGCGCTCTTCCCCCGTGCCGTGGTCTCTGGCTGTGCTGTTCATAATCACATCCCCGTGCGCTCTGCTGCAGATGAGACACTCAGGCAAAGATGGTTTGACGAGAATCACAATGTAGCAGCCAAGCGTCGGCGCTGGGATTCGATCTCCAGTTCACGCCGGCAGCAGAAGGACCCCCGCAGTGCCAGGGTAAGGAAGTGATGGTGCATCGGGGGCATCCTCGGAGGGAGGTCCAGGGTTTGCGTCCGAGGGAGAGATCTGTATGACGAAGGTGAAAGCGCGGGGAGGGGGTGGGGCTAAACACGGAGTCCGTAAACATGTCACAGGGGTAAGAGGGTAAATAAGAGGCCTGACCCCGGCAGGGCTCAGGGCTTCGGGTGAAAGGAACCAGAGGGGCAGACATTTTCTGCAGATGTTACTGGCAGTGGGGGCATGTTCAGGGGTAGAGCCAGCCCCCCGCCCCCTCCCGGGAGCGGCCATTGGTGACAGAGGGACCCTAGAATATCCATGCCGCTGACACCATCGTAAGTCATAACATTGCACCCTGAGCATCGGTGTACAATGAGACCCCCCCTGAACTAAAGGCAGAACATCTGTACCCCCAGAAGGGATATGTTTAGGGCAAGACCCCTCTGTAGACACCTCTCAGACATACAAGCGGGGTCCGCAGTGAGTGGTGACTGTGGGGCGAACCCACCAGACGATCCTTTCATACTGAAGGGGCGGTGGGGCTGGACAACCCACCGGCGGATTTCCATCCAGATTACCACTCCCCTCATAAACGGGCGTATCGCCTGATACGACAACCCCCGAATCGGTCCCTCGGCTGCAGCCCTCACACCAGGGTCAGTGCCCCAGGACTCCCAAGCAGTAGCTGCGGTCGAGCAGAGGGGCACACATGGCGTAGGATGCGCTGAGCAGACAAGCCACCCTTGTATCCCCTTTGCCCTCTGCGTCTGGTCACTCACGTGCAGGGGCCAGAAGAAGTCTGTCCAGGGCCCCAGGCTGCTGGGGGCCACCGTCGGGTGAGTCCTGGCACTCAGCGTGAGAGCTGCTACAAGCACAGGGGGGGCGGTGGAAGGGGCAATGCCCCATTGTAGCGTCTTTGAGAGCTGCTAGAAGACCCTTTGCGGAGACAGGCGAGAGGGCGGGGGGGGGGGGTAATGTCCCTTTGTAGCGCCTTCACGGCCACCGAACAGGGAGGGAGCTTCGAGGCACTGTGGCCAACAGCAGCCACCTGTCCCAGAACCTCGTGCACAGCGTAGAACTTGCGGAGGGTCCTCGGGGCTAGTAACAGAGATGGCGGGCTACCAGCAGGGCAAGCGCCACCAGCCTTGGTACTGCTGATCTGTAGCCCCAGAGAGTAGAGCAATGCCCAGCCACCCAGCAGTAGCAGAGCAATGGTGCGGGGGGGCACAGGGGCAATGGTACAGAGGCAATGATGCGGAGAAGAGGGGTAACATTCCAAGTAGGGTAGGACGGTGGTCACAGGGCACAGGAGGTAAAGGACCGCCGTTGGCACAACTGAAGCCCAGTAAGTGTAAGGCACTGAGGGGAGGTGGCAATACTACCAGAGGAGAAGATACAAAAATATACAAGAGAGGAAAACCCAAAATGACACCGAATAATGAGAGTGGAAGCGGCAGCACTGCAGGAGAACGACGAGAATGTGGCTGTCCGCGGCCCCCACAGGGGGCCACCTCAGCAGGGCGGCCCTTTAGTGCCATCTTGGCACCACCCACCCGCTCTAGTGTCCAGAGGGGTCTGCGATCCCTCAGCTGGGCGCCTCCGTGACGTCCTTCCTGTGCGCCGGGGAGGGTGGGTGGGCTTATATGCCTCCCCTACCCCTCCTGGCGGTCTCTTTGCCCAGCCACGCCGTCTCGGGTTGCCACGCCGTCCTGGACAAGCTGTGGTTTTGTTTCTCCGGTTCTCGCCGTCTTGTCTGGCGTCGGTTATCTGGTGAGTGTGCGATCGATCTCAGACCCCCCACCCGCCCCAACCAAGAGGCTTGGTAGCTTAAACCTTGCTGCACCGAAGCCCCGCATCTTTGCCGCCATTAGTAAGCGAAACCGATCTTTAACAAGACGCATTAGTGGGCTCCGCTTACATCCATTCCATAGTGCCTTGATGGCCATGAGTCGTAGGTAGAGTCGGGCTTACATCCTTTTATTGCTACATCGCCGCTCTGAGTGTGCCGCTCGCACCGGGGGGGGGGGGGCGTGCAGGGACGTAGCGCTCTAATGCAATGTAAGCAGTGGGGCCGCGGCGAAGCGGGTCTTGCGGGTCCCGACTTGAGGAGGGAAAGTTGTAGGGCCATGGGTTGCGGCCGCGGGGGGGTCTTTGTGTAGGTCGCGGGGGCATTTGAGCGGGATCTTGCGGGTCACCAAAATGGCGGCGAACCCGGCTGTGACCAGAGGCTGGGTTTCCAGTGACCCGGGGGTCGAATCTCACCCGTTCAAGAGACGGAATTCAATATGGCGGCGGATTCAATCACCGGCGCGCTTGTCCCAAGCGGACGCGTGAATAGAAAGCAGCCTGTCCGCCTCGAAGACAATCGCTGCACTTTCATGTCTCACATTTTCCTCCGAGGGGAGAAAGGGCGGCGCAGGGGTAATTCTGATGGGCGGGCCCGCGGGTCAGGGGTACGTTGCTAAGGGGACGCTTGGCCGCCCCACTCCCACCGCGCGTACTTAAATAAAATCGAAAAAAGTCTCTGTTGGATTGTATTGCTTAGTCAAATTTGGGTATGTGCGTGCTTGTTAGGATTGCTGTCACGTTGAGCAGCCTCGCGCCAGTGGCTGCCGTTTGAAATGAAATGATGAACAGTGACATCTATAAAAACCACAATTTCCCGGGATATGGCTTGTATGCAGAGCTTGCAGAGCATGGTACAGCATGAATGTGATAAGGTTAGCCAGCCGTTGGTAGCGCTGGCCTGCAGACGCTGACACCCCCCTCCCCAGAGTGAAAGTGGTAATAGGTGGGGTAACAAAGTTTAACTTAGCCGGAAATTATGGACAAATTTACTCTTGGACCGACGGCAAGACACGCAAGTTTGAGTGCCTGGGTACTGACGCAGGGAGGCCTCAGTGCTGTTTGCGTGTGCCTCAATGTGCCCAGGCAGGTGGGGGGCTTGGCGGGTCGTGGTTCCCCACAGGGCCCATTTGGGCCTAGGGCCTGCCAGAGGGAAAGAGAGCGGAGATGAATGGTCATCGGTGCTGTTGCTGGGCGCCTTGGCGGCACAGCGTAGTTGGAATCAGGAGGTCTGGTGCTTTACGCGGGATCATTTCTCGTGGAGCCGGGCCGTGCGCTGGGGCCCCTACAGCGTAGTCGCGACAGTCCTCAAGGGCACCCCATTCCGCAGGTCTGGCCAGGTCAATCCATGACCATCTCGGGTGGCAACCAGGGCCGGTACAGTGGGGCATGGGGTCCAACAGCGCTAAGGGTGTGCCTAGCAGGGAGTGTCGGCGCATGCCAGCGTGACTCCTTGGGATAGGTAAGAGTGTTCTGGGGCAGCCATGAGAGGGCAGGAGAGCTGCATGTCTGGGCCCGCGGCCTGGTAATGAACAGGGTCTGGCCCGGGTAGCACTTGGATGGGAGACTACCTGGGAATACCAGGTGCGGTGTCCTTCCAAAAAGGGAATTTTCCCTTGCCGTGCATTTTGCCCTCGTAAGTGTAAACTTTGTTGTAGCCGTTTGGCATAACGGGGGGCTGTTCATAGCCTTTGAAAAAAGTGGGAAAACACGGGAGGCTCACGTACTAACACACCTATTGGCTGTACAGGTACTTCACAGAGTGCAATGAGGTGTTTACGCCATCGGGTAGCACTGTCCCGCTGTGAGCCCTTGCCCCCGCTGCGGGGAAATCCTTTTCACAGGCCGGTTAATTGGCGCAGAAATGGAGCATGGTTCTCGCACTATACTGGTGACTCACAAGATCTTCGGGGTTCAAGTTTCCGCTCTGTTGCATGCAGCCTGCCCTGGGGCTGTGAAGGCGGGCGGGGCAGGAGTGATACCCTCCTCCAGTTAGGCAGCAGAACAGCAGCATCATGGGCCGGCAATCCAGGCAGGGCGGCTGAGACCTCAGGTGCGCTGACCGAGCAGTGTCTCCCGTGCTTGAGAGGGGCGCTCTTTATTGGGAGTAGCGGGATCTCTGACCTCCCTGCTAACAGCGTTGAAGACACGCTGCACAGCACCGTGTGTGGGTGATTTATAGCAGGGGGTGAGGAAAGAGGGATACAGTGTCTATGTGCGCTCCTGTCTCTAATCACTTGGAACCACCCGCGCCGCCAGGCAGCGTAAACCACGGTAAAAGCAGTAAGTAGGGCAGTGCTGTCCATGCCCAAGGGCCAAAGTGTCCAGTTTGGGACGGAACACCAAGTGTGGGTCTCCCTGGTGCAGACAGCTTGGCACACCTTACAGGGGGAACCGTGTTCCATGGTGCGGGCCCGAATCATTAGACATGTATTGGACTTAAATCTCTTGTGAATAATGCAGAGGTAATGTGTGAGTAAACAGCATTGTCGTTTCATCCTTAGAATTCCTATAACATCCCTGGATCTATCTACACGAGGGGGCTTGTGCACATCACCGTGCAAGGAAAACTGCTCTGTCATGGCATCTTTACACATTATTGACTAATAATTATGCAGTACCAAGGGTGGGTTCCCTGTTGCAGTCAGATTGGTAACCCTTACAGGGGGGCAATAAGGGTAGTAGGACTGGGCGAGTAAACCTTGGTCCGTGATGCGGGCCCGGATAATTGTGTGGCGGTACTAAGTACCTTTAAGCGGTCAGGTGGCACATTAGGATAGTTGTGCTGAATATGTAATGCAACTGGCGCTCATGCATAGCGTTCCAATACCTTGGCATTTACATACACGTTACATTTGTGTAATTAATATGTAATTATCAATGCGCGTTAGATTAACGCCATGAATGGCGGATCGGATCTGCCTTCAGTTGGCGTTGCGGTGTGTCTGCCTTGGCGGCAACCAGATAGGGTGCCCTGGGTGGGGCAAAACAATATATCAATTTGGGGTTGATTATTGGTGCGTTAAACCAATTTATACTGCCGGGGTGCCACAAAGTGGGAAGGCCACTTAGGGGCAATACTCCCCACTTTGGCGTACATGAATGAATAATGCCTTCATTCACTAATACCGTTAATGGGCATTGCTCCATCCTTCTCAGCAAAGTAGACCAAAGCGGTTTGATATGTCCTTTGACTTTGATGAGAGAGTCATTCAATGCTTTTCTTTCAAAGAACTATTCTCGCCAATTTTAATTCAGTAGTTTGGATGGCGCATAGGTCTCAAATCCATCAATATTTCTTGGACGGTCTGGTGACTCGCATTTAGGACATGTCCATGGTTCTTTGCGTGGCTAATTAATGTTTCCAGTACACAAAGACACCCATTGCTTAAGGCGTCATGCTCCTATTGCGTCAGCCTTGGTTTGGTCAGACCATATTGGGAGCCAGTCACTTGGGTATAAACCGTCGGTTGGCTACGTTAGAAAGACTTTTCTCACACGAGATTATCTGGAGCCCCTATAGCTGAGAAATCCGGAGGAGAGCTGGACAGACCACTGCCTCCAGGGGGGTAGCTGCCCACTATAGCAACGGGTGGCTAGGGTTTGGGTGCATGTAGCACATTTGTTAATGGTGCAGGATAATTATTGTTTTACTCTAGGAAACGGGGATCTCATGACCAGGTTCTGTCTTTTGGCCGTCTGTTACCAGCCCAATGGTGGGAAAGTACAATTTTACATTTACTCTGTGCTGTGTTATGCTAAGTACAGTTCCTACCAGCAACTACGGGGTTGTGCTAACTGAGCTGTAGGACGGCGGCCCGATTGACCCAGTGAGTTATGTAATCCCTGTGATGTCATGATGAGGTTTGGTAGCACAGGGCATTAGGGGCAGATGGTACTAAGTCTCTCTTGTATGGACGATACGAAGGTAATTAAAAAATTGTGTGGGAGCCTGGTGAAGAGCTACGGTCAGGCTAGGATGTCTCGTGCTTTCACCGCACTGTTGAGTCCCAGTCACGAGCGGATTCTGTCAGGGTCAGCTGGCTGTGGGTCAAGAAGCGCCAGTGCATCAGTAGCACTGAGCGGCTTACAGCCAGAGGCGGTATCGGATGCAAGGGGCATCTGTTAGATTAGAGCCCTACCCAGAGGTATCACCTTACGTGCGTGGAGGTCTGTTGGCACCGCCTTTCTATGGAAGCCATTGTCTAGCAGGCTGCTCTGAGCAGTGCAGTTGCAGGCGTAAGTAACAGTATCAGCTGCCAGTTCAAACATGCATCTTTCACTAATTTACTCAGATAACTGGGACAGGAAGTAAGGCGGGCTGGACAACTCTTGCTTCGCTGCATTGGCCATCTTGTCAGCAAGCCGATTGTTTAGGCCACCCTGGGACACATTTACACAGCCCAGCAGCAGGTCCTTGTTGTGGTCAGTGCTATGAATTACTAAACTGAACAGGAGGCGTGTCTGGGGTTACACCAGCAGAAGTTTGGGGAGAGCTAGACTCCACACATGGTCAAGGCGTAGGTTTAAGTAGTTGGAGTGGCACTCTTAGTTGACCAGGGGTTCGATGCTACACGAAGGCATCGCCGTGTTGTGGCCAGAGCATGGGCATTGGTGTTTCCCAGGGGGCAGCAAGTGGAGGCAAGGCTCTTTCAAAATCTGGCACAAGAACACAAGGTAGTCAGGGCCAACTTATCTGTTGGGTGACTTGTGTAGGCACCTGTGTAGTTGTCACTCCACGAAGGGGTGAGTTGTCTCCAATAGTGGGAATAACACATGTGTCTCTGGCCTTACAGCTGGGTGGAGCCTGTCTCATTTAGAGGTACGCCCAGGTGAAAATTGCGTATTTAAGGTTTGCATGAACAATGCGGTTGTGGTATCTCCTAGCGGACCCACTGAAGGTGTACTGCAGCTAAACAGGGAACTGGGAATCTTGGTTTCCGTCACTTTGGCAGGCTTAAAGCATCCAGGGTCGGAGATGGACAGTAGGTACTGTGCATCTGTGACCCGACGGCGGTGAGGCAAGCGGGGTGCGCTGCGTAAGTTGTAATTGCACAAAAGGGTGAGGTGTCTCCAATAGTGGGCACAAGACATATATTGTTTCAAACCAGCTTTGATACCATTAAGGTGTTCGCCAGGGTTTAACAATCAAAGGGGTTTGTGCAACCGTATGGTTAACGGGGGAAGTAAGTGCACCCAGAACCTAGGGTAGGGACAAGTTCCTGCAGTTAAGCTCAAATGCCGGCCCGGTTAGCCATGGTAGCCTCGCTGGGTGGTGATGCTGTCAGCCAACATAGTGTCCCTAGAAATGGGGAAACAAGGTGTCAAGCCCAAAGGCTACCATGTAAAAGAACATTTGGCACGCCCAGTGATCAACAAGGATTAAAATTTAGCGGAGCAGGTAATTTTCCCCCTATGGGGGTTGCCCAAGGGGGCAGTGGGAACGTCACTGTCCCCCCTTTTCACGAATATTCTAGGTCGGGGGTTAGGTAGGACTGAGTCAATCCTGAATGTTAGACACCTTATCGCTCAGTGCGCACTGTATTACATCAGACAGATTCTCTTAGCTGGCATGCTCAGGTGGTCTCACCACAGAGGGAGCTCAGCCGGCGGAATTCCCATAAGGGATACATGGCAAGGGCAGGTGGCCCCCCCCTTGCTCATTGTCACATGCTGCTAGTTGACATTCCTGTGCGTCATGATTTAGAAAGCAAAGGGACGGAAAAGTTGAGCATAATCCTCCTCGCCCGAATAGCCAAAGCGGGCAGGCAGGGCAGGTTTTGCGTAATTCAGTTAAGAACTATATTCTCTGCCCTGGTAGCCCTAGTAGATAGGCTGGTTATGGAAGCGGTCATCTACCATGGGCGATGCTGTCCCACAAATTGGGGAAGAGGGTGTTAAAGCACAAAAAATACTGGCGGGGCAGCGAGTATTGCAACTACAGGTTGCAGGAGGTGGGAGCCTACATTAGCCTCTAGGGTAATATAGCCATGGTAAAAGTAGAGTTCCCTTCAGGGAGGCCATCACATTCCTACAGGTAGTGGGAGTCAGTTGCTCTTCCCGGAGTAGGATAAATTGCTCCAAGCGGTTTTCCCAGACGCAGTTTGTCTGGATGGGGTCCCCCGGAATGAGATGGAGCAGCTCTGAACAAATTGGAGCAGACACATCTTGGTGATC
The DNA here is from genome assembly GCA_963921515.1 of Calotriton arnoldi. NCBI lineage: Eukaryota > Metazoa > Chordata > Amphibia > Caudata > Salamandridae > Calotriton > Calotriton arnoldi. The sequence goes on along the minus strand of CAWUFW010002768.1, from coordinate 192,181 downwards.
CATTTAGGAGGCAATGACCTCACTGCCGTGGGTAAGTGGGCATTCGTGCAAGCAATGAAGGCTGACTTGGGTGAGATCAGCATAGACATGGTTCAATGTGAGCTCTGGTGGCCTGAGATTATTCACCGCAGAGTGGGGCACGGGCTAAGTCAAAGGAGGCCATTGAACAGCCCTGTAAGAGTGAACTGTTCAGGGCGTAAGTTCGCAGACCAGAGGGGTCTGGGCTTCATCAGACACGAGCTGATTGAGGCTAGGTCAAGGGCTACTTTGGGGTATGGATTTGTTCCCTTGACCTTGCAGGGGGCCCTGGAAATGAGAGGTGGCAAGTGAGAAGACAGCTGTCTTGAGGGCACTGGCCATCCAGGCGTACGCCTAAGGTTAAGTTGACAAACATGGGGTGCATTTGTCACAGCATGGACATGTTGCACTGGACATACAGGAGGCCCTAGAAACAAGGTTACAGGTGAGAAATTAGCTGTTTTGGTGGGGGGCCCTGTCTGCGACGGTGGCCGCCTCCAGAGCTGTGGCGGAGTTACAGGGCGATCTGGAAGCAGACTGGTACAGTAAGGGTACCTCTGCGGCAGACCGGTACAGTAAGGGTACCTCTGCACGGCACAGTAGGGGTGCCAGGGCCAAAGACCGGGAGCCTCAGGGCAGGTTCCGGGAAAACCGCGACGGCGCCCCGTTAGTCCTTCGGGCGGTTGGGGGCCTGACCAACCGGGGGTTTGCCCTGCTACGCTCCGCCCTGAAAAGGGCGTGAGTAGAACAGACCAACGTGTCACGTGATCCGGAAGAGGATCGTCTAAGGTAGCACTGACGGCGTGCCCCACAGTGCTGGCTCACCAGGCGGGCGGGGGCAGCATAGGTTGGCACAGCTGCCCCGCCCTTGGATCGCCCGTAAGATAACCCACATATTGCATACTCCTGTATGGAATAAACCTGCAGCAATATTTTCCCACTACAAAGTTGTCTTGTGTATTTATTTATTGCATGCTCAGACAAGGGGGAGAGGTTGCCAATGATGGCACTATGTGGCTGTCCGCGGCCCCCACAGGGGGCCACCTCAGCAGGGCGGCCCTTTAGTGCCATCTTGGCACCACCCACCCGCTCTAGTGTCCAGAGGGGTCTGCGATCCCTCAGCTGGGCGCCTCCGTGACGTCCTTCCTGTGCGCCGGGGAGGGTGGGAGGGCTTATATGCCTCCCCTGCCCCTCCTGGCGGTCTCTTTGCCCAGCCACGCCGTCTCCCGCCCCTCCTCTTACCCGGCGTCCTGGCTGGGGGTCAGGGTATCGTGAATGTTGTAATGTTTTCCTTTTGTGTTGCAGGCGGAGTTACAGGGCGATCTGGAAGCAGACTGGTACAGTAAGGGTACCTCTGCGGCAGACCGGTACAGTAAGGGTACCTCTGCACGGCACAGTAGGGGTGCCAGGGCCAAAGACCGGGAGCCTCAGGGCAGGTTCCGGGAAAACCGCGACGGCGCCCCGTTAGTCCTTCGGGCGGTTGGGGGCCTGACCAACCGGGGTTTGCCCTGCTACGCTCCGCCCTGAAAAGGGCGTGAGTAGAACAGACCAACGTGTCACGTGATCCGGAAGAGGATCGTCTAAGGTAGCACTGACGGCATGCCCCACAGTGCTGGCTCACCAGGCGGGCGGGGGCAGCATAGGTTGGCACAGCTGCCCCGCCCTTGGATCGCCCGTAAGATAACCCACATATTGCATACTCCTGTATGGAATAAACCTGCAGCAATATTTTCCCACTACAAAGTTGTCTTGTGTATTTATTTATTGCATGCTCAGACAAGGGGGGGAGAGGTTGCCAATGATGGCACTAATAACGAATACAATGAGGGGTGAGGGAAACCAAAGGAAGGGATGGGGCAAGTCATATGGAGAAGACGGGGCAAAAAATACCAGAAGGAATGGAAACAAGACGCCTTGCGATGTTAGCTGCTGCTTGTGGTGCCAATGCTTTGTTGCCTGTGAGTGTTTCGTTTGCAGATACTGTTGTGCTTGGGTAGGTTTGTTTGTGAGGTTGCTTGTGTTGCTGGTGCTGCAGCTGATTGTAATGCTGGTACTTGCTTTCGTTAGATGTTGGTTGTCACTTTCCTTGTTAGCGGTGCGGGTAGCTGCTTTGCTTGTAATGTTATTTGTTGTTTTGCTTTACTGTTGTGTTTGTGGTGGCAGCTGCTGTGCTGCTAGTGATTCTGCAAGTAATTCAGTTTGTACCTGAACACATCCCACGCCCGCTCCCCACGGACTCACAGAGCACCCCGAAGATGGCCAGACGGGCCCGGAATCCGGGCCGTTAACACCGAACAATGGCCGGCGAGTTTCCATTCAGAGTCCTGGTGGAGGGGTGGGGGCCCAGACTGCGGAGAACTGGGCGGCTGCGCCGAGAGAAGGAGCTTCGAGGGTTCATAATGCTACACGTGCCCACCATCACACATGGCCGTGAGGTGAGCGCCGGGATCTGAGCACAAGGAGAATGTGTCACAAGAGCCCGAGCACGAAGAATGAAGTGAGGTGTTCTGGAAACAATAGACGCATTTCTGAGCAGAAGAGTAAAGAGAGAAGGCAGACCCTTGACCCCGGGTCTGAGAGAGCATCCGCCACCCCCAAGCCTCAAAGGTGGGCAGTGACCTGCCCCCCCACCAGCTGCCCGAAAATAAAACCCGAGTGTGCCCGCTCGAAGCAGCGCTCTGCAAAGCCGTTTTTCCTCAAATTGCACTAAGACCGTGTTTTAAAAACTTCGCAAGTATTGCGAAAGTGTCACGTTAAAATGGGGAAAGGAACAATTATGCAAAAGTTTTTGAAGTGAAAAAAATTCTGCCAAATCTTCTTTGTGTTCGAGACTTGTTCCACAAAACAGTTTCTGCCACAAAATTCTTCTGGAAAACATTTTTTGCAACAATTGTTACAGTCAACATTTTGCGAACTTTAAATACTTTGCAAGATTAGTGCAAAGTCGGTTCTCGAGGCTTCATTTTAAATTCTACCTCCCTGTGCTATAAACATTAAAAACACAGCGAACATTCCATCCTTCCTGCAAGCCCCCCGATGTCCGGGGGTGGCGAGAGCTTCAGAACCCCCAAGGGCCAGGCTCTGTGGTGGGAGCTTTATTTATGACACCGGCAGCGACAGAGTCACCGTGGCTACCGTCAGCCCAGCGGTGCCACTGGAAGGGCATGCGTGGCTACCGTTAGCCCAGCTGTGCCACTGAAAGGGCGTGCGTGGGTACCGTCAGCCCAGCGGTGCCACTGAAAGGGCGTGCGTGGCTATGGTCAGCCCAGCGGTGCCACTCAAAGGGCATCCGTGGGTACGGTCAGCCCAGCGGTGCCACTGAGCGGTGCCACTGAAAGGGCATGCGTGGCTACCGTCAGCCCAGCCCAGCGGTGCCACTGAAAGAAAGGGCATGCGTGGCTATGGTCAGCCCAGCGGTGCCACTCAAAGGGCGTGGGATCTGTTCTTTAATAACGCTGGCGCCATGCAGCATGGCACTTTCCAATAAAAGAGTTCATTAACTCCTGCTTTGGAATAGAAAAGGTCATACCCACCCGTCAAGCAGGGGCCAAAAAAGGTGAAAGAAAAGGTGAAGTTCCCATTTTAACTCCCATCGGATTCTTTGCTCTAAACAGAGAAAATGAACAGAACTACACCAAACATGGCACAAAACTAGAACTTTACTCCAGGAAGTGCCCGTGTGTGGTTCGGTTTAAATCCTTTCAGTAGTGTAGGGAAATTAGCGTTTAACTATTATCTTGGTCTCAGAATAAAGAGGTTATACTGTAGAAATGTACTGGCAGCTTGATTTGCCTATAATTGTAGTGTTGTAGAGTAAAGTCGCTTGCAGTAAGAAAGGTGTATTTTTGATTTGCTTAGAATTGTAGTGGTGTAGAATGAAGTCACATGCAGTTAAAATGGTGTAATTTTTATTTGCCAATAATTGTCGTGATGTTGGGTAAAGCCGCATGCAATTAAAAAGGTGTATTTGTGGTTTACCTATAAATGTAGTGGTTTAGAGTGAAGTTGCATGCAGTTGGAAAGGTGCATTTGTGATTTGCCTAAAATTGTAGTGGTGTTCGGTGAAGTCGCTTGTAGTTGAAATTTTTTATTTTTTATTTGCCTTAATTGTAGTGGTGTTTAGTGAAGTTGCATGCAGTAAGAATGGTGTATTTTGATTTGACTATAGTTGTAGTGGTGTAGAGTGAAGTCGCATGCAGTTAGAAAGGTGTATTTTTGATTTACCTATAATTGTAGCAGTGTTGGGTGAAGCTGCATGCAGTTAGAAAGGTTGTTTTGATTTGCCTGTAATTGTACAGGTTTTGGGTGAAGTCGCTTGCATTTTCCCAGTGCTGGGGGTTCAGGTTTCATGCGGATCCCAAGAATGGAGGCGCACTTATATGGCGGGTAAAAATCATTGATTTGCTAATATCCGAGTAAAAGTTGTACAAATCTCCACAACACTTGGCAGACACTTACCATGTTGAGATGATTCCATATTTCTAAATCCGTGAAGTGGGGAAAATGTTTACCGGATGGTTAACAAAGCAATGTTTCCTGTTTTAGCTCCCATGCAAATCTTCTTTGCTAGATGCTGAGGACCTCGGGACACAAGTGGACTTCATCCTCCGAGCAGCAGTGCGCCAGAAGCCGCGTTTGCAGCGTGGTGTAAAAAGGGGCATGGCCTCGGAACACCTCTCTGCAACGCAGCTCTGTGGCGCTTACTGGAGGTACCTGGTGGGCTAGTTGCCCCCCAGGGACCCTCAGGATTCAAGGGGACTTAATCCCCTAACTTACAACGCGCCAGGGGGCGCGTTTGCACAGTGGTACAGGGAGGGGGCGGGCCTGATATAACAAGTTAGCAATCTTGCTGTGTGGGACTTACTGGAGGTAATAAAAGGGGTAGTTGGCCCCCAAGGTTGACGTTGGGGGCTAACTACCCCTCCTGTTACCTCCAGTAAATCCCACACAGTGGGATTGCTAAAAGGTGTTTGGAGGCCACGCTTACCTTTCTCCACCACTCTGAAAACGAGACTGCTATGTTATAGTTAGAAATTAGCATTTAAAAAACCTTTGAAATTCACTGAAAAAAACCATAGGTTTCAGGGATGTTCTAGTTCGAAATTAGCATTTAAAAAACCTTTGAAATTCACTGAACAAACCATAGGCTTCAGGCACGTTATAGTTAGAAATTAGCATTTAAAAAAACCTTAGAAATTCACTGAAAAAAACCATAGGTTTCAGGGACGTTATAGTTAGTTGGACATTTCACTCGTACAAAACCAGAGAAATTCCGCCGTTCTAGTTAGTTCAGCTAACTATAACTCGCGCCCCCGCAATGCACTGCTGATGACGTCACATATTACATCATTCATGACATGGTCAGTGACATCACTGATGACATCATCCACGTGAAAATATGATGCACCTCCTCACACCCTAATATAACCTTTGATACACCCACTGTAAAATACAGACTGCCATTTTCGAAACCATCGACACACCAATACCAGTTACTACATACGCACTCACTGATTCCTAGGTCTACACACACATCCACTCATTCACCCATACAGTCACTCATACATGCAGTCACTCATCAATACAACACTATCATATGCACTCATACACCTATACAGACACTCACACACCACCGCTCAACCTGAGTTACTCACACACCTAGTCAGTCATGCAAAGAATCAATCACACTTCCATTTACTCACATATACAGTTATACACACACACATCACTTATTCAAACAGAAACAAACGCATACTTACTCTCTTATACAATCACTGATACAAGTACATACTCATCCATACAGCCACTCTCACAATCTCTGACTCTCACGTATAGTCATTTATATACTCCAACTCTCACATACACTGCCTTTTACATATGTAGTTACTTGGACATGTACCACTGAGACATCCATTCACTCACCAACACACCCATACACACATTCACCCATACAGCTGTTTCCACATGCACTCTTGAACCCATACACCCAGTGAATCAACCACTCAAACATCTATGCACAGAGTCACACACCTCCCACCCACCCACACACACTCAGGCACCCATACAAATACTCAGGCAACCAATCGATAACCCATATAGACACTCATGTAGCTACTGACCAACCCATGCAGCAGCTTATACATCAACAGACGGACTGATCCAGACATTCACACAGTTTAGTCCCTAACCCATGCATTCAGTATGACACATGTAATCACTCACTTAAACAGTCAGTCACACACCTACTAAATCCTCCATCCAGACACTTCTACACCCACTCATTCTTCAATACACCTTGGCATATATATAATACATATTTAAACTTTAAAGAAACACAGTCACTGGATGATGTCATCAGTGATGTCATCAGTGATGTCATTTGAGATGTCACTGACCATGTCATGAATGATGTAATATGTGACGTCATCAGCAGTGCATTGCGGGGGCGCGAGTTATAGTTAGCTGAACTAACTATAACGGCGGAATTTCTCTGGTTTTGTACGAGTGAAATGTCCAACTAACTATAACGTCCCTGAAACCTATGGTTTTTTCCAGTGAATTTCTAAGGTTTTTTAAATGCTAATTTCCAACTATAACGTACCTGAAACCTATGGTTTTTTCAGTGAATATATATATAGATACACACACACACACACATATATATATATATATATATAACAAACAAAGGCAAATCACATTGAATAAAATATACTGAAAAACAATCCATTCTGGGCAACTACCTACGGGAATGAGATGCGTGGGTTGCGATTCTTCGAGTTTAATCCTCAGCCAATCAAAATCCTGGTACCTTCTGCGTACCGAGTACTCCGGCAGGTCAAACTCTGCCCTGGTGGTCTAAAAATAGTAAGAGAATGAAAACAAGGTTAGGCTGTGTTCTCCACTTCGAGGCCGCAAGGCTTTCCTCTCCCCCTCCCTGGTGAGCCGCCAGCTAGCAGAGCTGCTCTGTGTGCACTGCACGCAAACCTTGACAAGCAGAGGGTAAACTCAGCTGAACTCCAGGTGGGGGGCGCTGACATGCGGCGGAGGAGGGAGGGGGCAGGAAGCTGAGGGGGCGGAAGGTGAGGCAGATGTCTGATTTGCTTTAAACAAAGTATCTGAACAAGTCAGGCACTATATATACCATAGTCAAAAACAAATCCCCTTTGGGTATACTTAGTACAGTAGAGCAGAACCACTCAACACATCCAAATTATCACCAGAACATGACACCACCACCATCAAAAGGCCAAGTATATCTAAAGTATAAAATTATTTTATTTAAAATTGACGAACAATAATCAGAAGCAAAAATCATCATTGTACAATGTTAAAAGTAAATGAACATATACACATAATTAAAAAATACACAATTGATCATAGGGAGAATATACAAGAAAAATACTTTCTATTCATCAAAAAGGCACATAAATTTGATCCAGATCATTTGTTCAACACATATAATTGTTATGCGTTAGATTTTTAGCAAAAACAAGTCACAAATGTCACCACAATCTACAATATGCCTTTATATAATTTGCGTCTGGATCTTGATCTGGATCAAATTTATGTGCCTTTTTGATGAATATAAAGTATTTTTCATGAATATTCTCCCTATGATCAATTGTGTATTTTTTTATTATGTGTATATGTTCATTTACTTTTAACATTGTACAATGATGATTTTTTGCTTCCAGGGCCGGACTGACCATAGCGGGCACCGGGCGTTTCCCCGGTGGGCCGCTAGGGTGGGGGCCGGTTTTGGACCCCTGGGGGGCCGTTTTTGTTACCGGGGGTCGGCAATATCGGTCCCCTGTAACAAAATCGGCCGAAACCGGCCCTCGTAAACTGCTCGGCTGCACTCCCCTTCACCCCAGGGGGGGGGGCGGCTGAGCAGTTTGCCAGGGCCGGTTTCTGTTCCCAGTCCGGCCCGGTTTGCTTCAGATTATTGTTCGTCAATTTTAAATAAAATATTTTTATACTTTAGATATACTTGGCCTTTTGATGGTGGTGGTGTCATGTTCTGGTGATAATTTGGATGTGTTGAGTGGTTCTGCTCTACTGTACTAAGTATACCCAAAGGGGGTTTGTTTTTGACTACGGTCTATTTGGTGCCCTACTCCTTTGGTAGTAAAGGGCCCCTCTCATTTGTTTCTGACTATATATACCATGCCGTTTAGCGGTATAAAAACAAAATAGCTGTTTGGGCACGAAGCACATTGCAAAATATATAGGTCTGCCAGTTTAGTACTTTTATATATCACCAACATTCTTATGAGAGACGTGGAGCACTTCGACTTTTATTTTGAAAATATTTTTATTGGGTTCCCACAAACGAAACAAAACAAAATAGGTTCTACAAGGTCCAGAGACAGCGTTTCCACAGTACACAACGACCCCTTCGAAGCCATAATGTCACAATCCTGAAGCTTCGCTTGCACTCCCCGCCAGCCCATTCCACCTGCATGCAACGGAGGCCTGCAAGTATCGAATTCCATATATCGCAAGGTTTCATAGACCTGGCCAGCTAAAGGCAGGCGCAACTTCACCCTGCAGTCAAATCGGTGCCACCAGCTTTGTATGAGGCAGGCCATCCGAGGATCTAGACAATTCATGTCTCCCACGTAACGGCCTGGTTAACAAGTTCCGGAACACACTATTTTAGCCAATAAACACCCACATCATCAAGTGTGGTACTTTTTTTGTCATACCACAGCCTTCAAACTCAACTGCACATAGGGGTTGTATGGATTTTAATGTTTGTGCAGAGCTGGAAACTGATAACACAAGATGCTGTAGTTAGGGTGACCAGATCTTCAGAACCAAAAACCGGGACATTTCGGAAAAATAGAAGGAGGACTACAATTTTACACCAACTGTGCGGTGCAGAATAACAGCTCTCATCAACATAAGAACGTAGACGAGGCATTAAGAAAATAAATAAAATGTAATTTCTAAGATCAACATCATACCTTTTAATTACATTGGTTACTTTTAACAGCTGCTAACCAGCACAGCTTTAGAACACCTAACAAAGTGCCTCTCATGGTTTGTTTTCAGTCGACTCCCTCTAGAAACCGGTACACCTCTGAAAACCGGGACATGAGCAGAATTGCTGACATCTGCCGGGTCAGCAGGTGAAAACCCGGGACTGTCCCAGCAAATCCGGGACGCCTGGTCGCCCTAGCTGTAGTGAACCTAGCCGCGGTGCAAGCTGGGTTCACGGTAGCATGCGATGGGCATGGATGCTAGATGTGCACCAGTGCAAAAAGTGTAAGAGAAAAATAGCGAGAACAAAGCGCGAGTGACACAAGCATGTGTGAGGAGACTGGTGCGCCAGTACTCCTGCACTGGAGGGAAAAGGGTCAGAGCAAAAGGGAGGCAGAGAGGAAACAAGGGTTCTGTTGGTCAGCAAAGAAGCAATCCAGCGCAGGGCAGTGTTTTATATCTCGAGATTCAAGGCTGTGGGAGGACCGGCTGCAGCACAGGTAGAAAATCAATGAGCAGAAGTTAGACCACTAGAATTCACAGTGGCCCTTATATCATCCAGTCGTGAAATAAGTGCATATTCTGTGCATTTATCTGGTGGAAGCTATCGGACAAGAGGTCATTCTACTCTGTGTAAGCAGTTAATGGCACATAAACCCCTCTTTCGATCAGTTTTCGTAGTACAGGACCCTTGCCGATTGGACAATAGCTAGATGGGAGCATTTTGTAGGTTTAATGTAGGTCATAGTTAGTTTGTCCATTAATTGTCCAGATTCCAAGGAGTGGTTGTTGATGAGACTGGCTAGGATGGCAGCCGAGCGGTTGATGAAGATGCCCTTTAATGCATGTGCTGGACAGGACAGGGATCCATCAAAAATCCTGATGCGCCTCACACTTCTGTGAGACTGGTGAGGTCATCAAAAGAGAGGACTGAAGAAATGTAGACTCTGTTGAGGCACAGGTTAAGGTGATGTGTGGCTTGGCCTGAAGGTTTTCCTTGGTGTTTTCCTTTCTAGGTCTGTGGCTGTAGAAATGAAGTTAGCATCAATGGAGTCCCATCGATCTTGTGGGTGATTTTGGAGGTTGAGCATTCTGGCTTCATGGATTCAGAGATTATCTGCTGAAATTCTTTGTTTGGGCATGATGCTTCGTAGTGTAGATTTTTGCATGACTTCTGCTTTACATTTTCTAAAGAGCTACTGCAGCATCAATTTGTAGTAGAAAAAGACAACCCTAAGGACATTCTTTGAGATCTTTTGTTGGATTTGAGCAATTTCAGCTGAGGCGTCATCCAACCAGATTTCACATGTTTATGGTCGTCTTTGGTGGGATGAGATTATTTAGGATTGATGTTAGCCAGTTACAGAACTGCTGGGTCCTTACGCAGCAACGATTTAAGTTGAGCATAGGAGGAGGCATGGTCAAGACCTTTTCGTGATAATTTGCAGTGGTTTTTGCACTACTGGCTCTATATTTAGATGCAGGGTTGGGTAGGTGGAACCGAATTATAGCATGATTGGTCCATATCATATGACACCTGCTGGTAACCGTGATAATGTTTCGAGAAGGCAAAAGAGTAGGCCCAGCTATGTGGGTAGGGTCAGAAATTGGGATAAGGTTCGATCATTTCAGGCTGGATTGCTGACTTCTTGATATGAGCAAATCAGGTATGAGCAAATCAGGTATGAGCAAATCAGGTATGAGAAACCAGGCATCTAAGTGCCCCGGTATTTAGATATTGGAATGTTTTAGTGTGAAATAAGACAACATCTAAGAGGAGGCAAGGAAATGTGGCATTGTAAAGAGAAGATCTGTAGATATGGAGAAATGAGAAAGTGTAGGACGAAGTAGAAGAACACTGGAAAAGCAGCAGTTCGCAATCTGGAATGGTGCAGTTCACAAGGGATTTTGCAGACAGCGATTACTTTTGTATATAACAGTGATCCTTCCTCTAGTCTTCTTTTCTGCATTTCTTATGAGGATTCTGTAGCTGATAGATATGCCCTCAAGAGGATTGATCCAACATCATCGCTTAGCCATGTTTCAGAAATGAAAAGCAGGTCAATGCTTAAGTGTGACAGGAAATTGCATCTTAAATGCCATTCTTGCTCAAGGATCTTGCGATTCTGAGGAAACTGGACAGTTGTTTTTGATGGCAGAAGGGCGATTGGAGTAGGTGAGGTAGGCAATTAGAATTACAGGGGAATAGGTGTAGGGTCATGCTCAGAATCAGGAAGGCTTGCGAGTGACATTACATAATTTGGAGGACAGAGCAGGTAAGGGCAACAAAGGGAAGGACAGGTTAGAGGGTGGGCGTTTGTGGAAGAGGCTATTTGAAGTTGAAGAGGGATAGGATGGAGGATTGTGTAGGAGGGAGATAAGAGGCTGGGTGAATAAAGTATGGTTGGTAGGTGGTCTTCAGGTTGCATGGGTGTAAGGGGTGGAGGAAGGAATAACCAAGTCGTAGAGAGAACTGGCAGGCATGAATGGAATGAATGACTAGCATGGGCAGAAGAAGAGGGAGTAATGGGTAGGGAGGGAATACTGCATACAAGTGGAGTCAGCGTATACATATTCTGTGCAAGCGTGCAGCCGCAAAGCGAATAATTATAGAAGAACACTGAGGGGGAAAAGAAAGGAGGGTAGGGAAAAATTAAAAGATAACGTTGGGGAAAAGGGTGGTGACGCAAGTAGGACAAGCATTGGCATAGCCAATAGGTCTCGCCTTTGAGACCTTATAAGTGTTTAGCCATGCAACAGTTGATGTTGTTGCACCAAGGATATTGTACTGCATAACTAAATACTTATAAGGTTCCAAAGGCGAGACCTATTGGCTATGCCAATGCTTGTTGTCATTATTATGGATGTCACCCAATGTGTTGAAGTGGCGCACACAGTTGAATCTGTAACAGAAGGCACCACACGCTCCCTCAATGTGCACGGTGCCTCACTCGGATCCAAGAGGACCACATCTTTGCAGCATTTTTAGGATGACCCCTTACTCTTGAAATGAGTGACATTTAGATTAATTATAATGTAGTTCGTTGTATGTGGATGTTCTGACGTATGTCCAGCTTCCTGGACCCTCGATGGATGCTGCAGAATATCTGGGGGGGAGGCGGGGGGGGGGGTGTGTGTGTGTGTGTGTGTATGTTTGTGTGTGTGTGTATATATATATATATATATATATATATATATATATATATATATATATATATATATATATATATATATAGAGAGATATAATCTAGAAACGCACTTGCATTGGTCTTTGCAGTATTTTAATATTTTCTTATTCTTTCATTGCATGTGAATGAGCTTCTTTCCGAACTCCAAGCATTCATTTCTTGGTTTCCCTTGCCAGCTTTAACTTCCTCCTTCCACACCAGATGTTAGTGTTCCAGTATCCGCATGGATCAAATTAAAACCATCTGTTTGAAAAGGCCAGCAAAAATACTCGGGAATAAAATATCTGCGCCATTCCCTCTTGCTACTGTGGTTGGCAACAAATAATCGGGTGATGATGTAATGGAATAAAGGGCTGTTAAGGAACTCCAATCTAGTCTGACACCCAGGCGTTACTGATTTGACGGTTCGGATCCAGTTGTGCATTCTAGTATTTTTGTAGTAAAACAACATTTTTTAAGTTTAAAAGTACAAGAAATTACGACTGGTGCCACCTCTGCTGTCTTTGGGCGGTGTGGGGGTAGCTTTGAGATGTTCACAGTTTGTTGGCATATTTCGTATGTTTATGTATGGTTGTCTGGTGGTGTTTGTTGCTGAAATGCGTGAGGTGGAAGTGACTGCTTTCAAGGCACGTTGTGTAGCTAGTCATTGATGGTTTGTTTTGGGGTGTCTGCTTGGTGCATGTCCAGGAAAGAATGCGAGGTGATTGGTCAGAATCCCCGTCCTGAAAAAGCGAAGAATAAGTATACAACTGTGGTAGCAGCTTGAAGTACGATTGAGGGAGAATGTCGGAAACTGCCTCTAGACTATGTGGTCTTGCTGGTTCAGAAGTACCTTGCTCTCTGGCCGTATGCTTGGGGCCAAAGCAAATATGAACTGGATGAACTTTACTTTGTTGACCAATGTTTTTGCTTGGTTCTGAGCGCACTTCTTAAGGTACCTTTTATGTTAGCCATATTAAAACTATCGGGGAAGGATAACTGCAGGTTTACATTATGTTAGATACATATGGAATGACCACGCACAGGTTTAGTAGTCCCTTAAAAGAAATGTAATGGATTTGGTTGTTCTTTTGGGAGTCCTAAACCAAGGCACAAATAGAGAGGCGTGCTCACAAAACATGAATATGCACCTTTCGCTTCTTGGGATGCCATTTGTGACCACGTACGTCCACAACCATCCGCCACGCCTGTGGAATTTGTGAGGCACATCCTCTGCCAGTGCCTAGGGCCTTTGGATCCTCATACCTGCAGTGTTGCAAGCACCTTGCAAGAAGTGGAGTGAGATGCTTCTATGACGCATGCGATCAGTGAGGCTTGTGTGACTGAGATTAATACAACCTAGTGAATGGTAGTGAATTGATCACAATCTTTAAATCTCTGGGGAAGATACAAATATGCTGATCCCCATTCAACACAATGAAAACATGTGTTGTACTGTAGCAGTGACATAAGTCCTTCTTCCTACCGCCCTTTCATGATGTTACGCCTTTTTGTAGATCGCAGTTTTTGCCAAGTTTGTTTAATGTGTGTATTAAATGCATTGCCCTTTGGTCCCTTAAACATAGTTGGACTCTGCTTTCCATAATATTGATTGTTGCTCACATAGAGGTTTATCTGTTCTCGAGGACTGTAGCTACATTACCGGAATGGAAGCAGTAAAATGAAGGTTAAAGATGAACCAGTCATTAGAGGGTAGGCTGCCATGATGGACTGTGCGCACTATTGAGACTTAATCTGAATAAAACATCTTGCAGTACATATTTTGTTTAATTCTAATTTCCAGTGAGTTCCCGCACACCTTACCTGCACCACCTGGCAGTTGGCTTGAGGATTCATCTCCTGGTTAGTAGGGCAGACCCTGCCTATTCACGTTCTCACGATGACATTTCCGCGTCAGAGGCCTGAATCAAAAGTGTGGGACAGTCAGTTCTGCGCATGCTTCTTGCTGTCTTGTTGTTGACCTGCTCTTTAAGGGACATGCGCTTTTTCAAAACAGCACATATTATGTAACACATTTTTGCTTATTTAATCTTCCTCTTTCTATGCCTATATTTTATTAATCCAGCATGCAGTATGTGGAAGCTCAGAGAGCAGCCTCAAAATGGAAGTGAGAGTTGACATTTCCTTTCATACAGCTTGGGGCTGGCAGAGACTGGCTCGGGTTTCACCACTCTCATCCTGATATTTCAAACTGGACGAACAATGCTCTTGCTGGTTTCGAGCAGTGCTTAGCACAAGATGGTGCATCGAAATCCCCCTCCCCCAAACAGAGTGCGTTGGAGCTGCGATGGATCGCGATATCAGCAGTTTCTCTGTGTTCCCTTTGTCCGATAAAATGTTGTTTGCCAACTTCCTACGCTGCCTTTTTTGTTTCAATTCCTCACCGACTGCTAGATGGTTTGATAAATCGGCGTGACAATGCCCTTTTCGCTTGCACGTGCCTCAGCTGTTTCAGGGTCGCATGTAAACTCGAGCCGTGTCTTTTGGGGTTTTGGACGTTTTGTGTTCTTTGTTAGTGATACTTGGTTTCCACGTCCATTACTGCCATTCCGTCTCTTTGAGCATTCCATACTAATAGCGCTGAAACGGAGACCCTGTTTACACTAGTTCAAGGCCATGCACGTCGGCATGTCTCGCTGTATTCATCGGGAAGTAGCAATTCCAAAAATCCAACAAGCACACTAGTGGTGCGCGCGCTGTAAGAATGCGGCGGCCGCGAAAGTGAAAGCAACTACAACAAAGCTTTGAAGAGAGGAGCGGGGGAGCGGGGGGAGCGGGGCGGCGCGGCAGCCTGCTGAGCTGACCACACGCTCGTGCATCGTGCCTGAAACGTGCGGGTAACCGCACGGAAAAGGCCATTGTGCACGAGCGTGTGGTCAGCTTTAAAAAGCCCCTTACATAAAGTCTCGCAGAGCAGCGCTTGCGCGCTACTCGAGGCTCGACCTAAAAAAGGTTTGTCATTTGCACAGGGTCGTAAGCAGTAGAGGCGGTTACAGCAGGCAGAGACTCAGTGCCAATAATATTGTGGGGTTCCGACAGACTTACAGAGGTTAAATCCAGAGCTGCAGAGGCTCAGCTAGCAAGACCGAGGAGAATTTTCTTTTTAGGTGTAATGGAGGATGTTGTTTTAGTTAAAGAAGAAAGGAGCTTTTTTACCTTTGGAGTGGTGGGTGGGATCAGACCAGTGGCAGTTCGTGATTGATACAATAAGGATTTTAGTCCAGAGCAATGGTTCTTAACTTGTGGTCTGGGACCCCTGGAGGTCCATGAAGCCTACTAAGGGGGTTCACTACTGATTAGCAAATTAAATAATATTTAGCAGATTTAATAAAGTGTATGTAAATACCGAAGCAAAAGGTAAAATAGAAAATTTTAAAACGGTCTGGAAATGTGAACAAATTTGAAATTGGTGGCTAAAAATGTAAGTTAGTATCTTCAAATTGATTTGGAGCAGTGCAAGTGCATCAAACAAAATATAGTATGGACAATGAGTTGCCTAAACTGAATTTAGGCACGCTCCAACCTTCAGATTAAAATTTTAGATTTTTTTGTGAAATAAATATTTAATCAGTTGTGTATCTGTTTGATTAATACTTGTTTCTGCATTGTTTTGCGGTTCAAATCATTGAAAATTCTTAGGTCGGGGAACCCAGGTTCCACTAACGATTCAGTGAGGGAACCCGGGTTCCAATAATGATTAAGTGAGGTTCCACAGAAGTCAAAAGATTAAGAACCACTGGTCGAGAAAGGTGAAATCCAGCTGTGACATTTGGTCCAAGAATTTGTGTCAACTCTGAGCTGTAAAGGGCACTTACAGTGACACATCAATATGAAGTAGTACCGTAAACAAAATACCAATGTGTGCAGGGACCACAATGCTAATCAAAAAGAGGTAATGAAATTATCAGTGGAAATCATAAAGCAAAGAATAGCTATGACATAAAACCAATTTGAAGTCCCAAAACTACATAAGAAAGTAACACTACCCGACTAAAAGATAGCCTTATCACCATTCAGGCTTGGATGTCTAAGCTGTACCTGAAACTCCAACCCGAAGACAGTTCATGCTAATCACCAGCAACAACCAACAAATGTATATAGGAACAGATCTCAGCGACGAACCTGGACAGCCTCACCCCACAACTGATTAACAGCATCAAATCACAATTTCACATCAACACCGCACTCCACATCAAAAAACATAGCTTAAAAAAAGACAAACCACCTGGCACCAACTCCTGATGCTCTGCAAATTCAAATAATTTTGCCTCTAGCAAGACTTCAGAACAGCCAAACAGGCCCTGGTCCTCTCTTACTTCAGCTGACAGAAGGCCCTTCTCACTGAAGCACCAAAATCACATCTGACCCTCATGAAGAAAGGCCTCATGCTACCGTGAAGAACTCCCTACAATCACCACTGCAGCCTGCATCACCTTCAGTCTGCGGCAAAAGGGTGAATATAAGCAACCCACTATATCTGGCAAGCACGGTTAAGATGTACAGTGGACTACATAATGCTTCCAGTAGCAATCTTAGCAGGCATGAGACAAAAAAGCAGGAAGGAGAAGACAAGAGTCCAAACCTTCTTTTACGAAGCTCTCAAAATTCAGAATTCTCATACGGCTGAGATCTGTCAAGCTCCCTCACTCCTGTGCTTCAGGTAGGAATGGACGATCCTCTTAAACAAAGATTTCATACACATGTGGGCCGGCATATCTGGACCCCTTCACGCACCCCGCTGATGACATTCTCTTATCCTGGCTGCACTCCCCTCCCTCAAATGCCCTTATCTCCACCTTTGTCCTGCATTTCATTGCTTTGCAGCTAGGTTTACGATATATAACTCCCCATGAACACAAACAAAACAAGCATTGGCATAGCCAATAGGTCTCGCCTTTGGGACCTTATAAGTGTTTAGCCATGCAACAATTGTGCTGCATAACTGACACCTGGTTAAACACATATACGGTCCCAAAGGCGAGACCTATTAGCCAATAGGTCTCGCCTTTGGGGCCTTATAAGTGTTTAGGCAGAGCTATTGGTTTTGCCAATGTTTTTAAGAGCATTGTGGCTGCTGTGCAGCATGTTGAAAAGTTATAATAAAAAGACTTATAAGCATTTTTGTTACTTTATATATAACTAAGACGACATTATGTACAACTGAATGACCCAATTAAAAAAAGAATAAACATAAGAAAGGTCTTGTCGTTTATTTTGTCGTTGCAATGTTGGCAACTTCTTCCTGCCTATTCTAATGTTGAGGTGGTGCTTAGTGATGCTGAGGTGGTGCTTAGTGATGCTGAGGTGGTGTTGAATGATGCTGTGGTGGTGCTTAGTGATGCTGAGGTGGTGCTTAGTGATGCTGAGGTGGTGCCTAGTGATGCTGGGGTGGTGCCTAGTGATGCTGGGGTGGTGCCGAGTGATGCTGGGGTGGTGCCGAGTGATGCTGGGGTGGTGCCGAGTGATGCTGGGGTGGTGCCGAGTGATGCTGGGGTGGTGCCGAGTGATGCTGGGGTGGTGCCGAGTGATGCTGGGGTGGTGCCGAGTGATGCTGGGGTGGTGCCGAGTGATGCTGGGGTGGTGCCGAGTGATGCTGGGGTGGTGCCGAGTGATGCTGGGGTGGTGCCGAGTGATGCTGGGGTGGTGCCGAGTGATGCTGGGGTGGTGCCGAGTGATGCTGGGGTGGTGCCGAGTGATGCTGGGGTGGTGCCGAGTGATGCTGGGGTGGTGCCGAGTGATGCTGGGGTGGTGCCGAGTGATGCTGGGGTGGTGCCGAGTGATGCTGGGGTGGTGCCGAGTGATGCTGGGGTGGTGCCGAGTGATGCTGGGGTGGTGCCGAGTGATGCTGGGGTGGTGCCGAGTGATGCTGGGGTGGTGCCGAGTGATGCTGGGGTGGTGCCGAGTGATGCTGGGGTGGTGCCGAGTGATGCTGGGGTGGTGCCGAGTGATGCTGGGGTGGTGCCGAGTGATGCTGGGGTGGTGCCGAGTGATGCTGGGGTGGTGCCGAGTGATGCTGGGGTGGTGCCGAGTGATGCTGGGGTGGTGCCGAGTGATGCTGGGGTGGTGCCGAGTGATGCTGGGGTGGTGCCGAGTGATGCTGGGGTGGTGCCGAGTGATGCTGGGGTGGTGCCGAGTGATGCTGGGGTGGTGCCGAGTGATGCTGGGGTGGTGCCGAGTGATGCTGGGGTGGTGCCGAGTGATGCTGGGGTGGTGCCGAGTGATGCTGGGGTGGTGCCGAGTGATGCTGGGGTGGTGCCGAGTGATGCTGGGGTGGTGCCGAGTGATGCTGGGGTGGTGCCGAGTGATGCTGGGGTGGTGCCGAGTGATGCTGGGGTGGTGCCGAGTGATGCTGGGGTGGTGCCGAGTGATGCTGGGGTGGTGCCGAGTGATGCTGGGGTGGTGCCGAGTGATGCTGGGGTGGTGCCGAGTGATGCTGGGGTGGTGCCGAGTGATGCTGGGGTGGTGCCGAGTGATGCTGGGGTGGTGCCGAGTGATGCTGGGGTGGTGCCGAGTGATGCTGGGGTGGTGCCGAGTGATGCTGGGGTGGTGCCGAGTGATGCTGGGGTGGTGCCGAGTGATGCTGGGGTGGTGCCGAGTGATGCTGGGGTGGTGCCGAGTGATGCTGGGGTGGTGCCGAGTGATGCTGGGGTGGTGCCGAGTGATGCTGGGGTGGTGCCGAGTGATGCTGGGGTGGTGCCGAGTGATGCTGGGGTGGTGCCGAGTGATGCTGGGGTGGTGCCGAGTGATGCTGGGGTGGTGCCGAGTGATGCTGGGGTGGTGCCGAGTGATGCTGGGGTGGTGCCGAGTGATGCTGGGGTGGTGCCGAGTGATGCTGGGGTGGTGCCGAGTGATGCTGGGGTGGTGCCGAGTGATGCTGGGGTGGTGCCGAGTGATGCTGGGGTGGTGCCGAGTGATGCTGGGGTGGTGCCGAGTGATGCTGGGGTGGTGCCGAGTGATGCTGGGGTGGTGCTGTGGTGGTGCTGAGTGGTGCTGAGTGGTGCTGTGGTGGTGCTTAGTGATGCTGCGGTGGTGCTGAGTGGTGTTGCGGTGGTGCTGAGTGATGCTGTGGTGGTGCTGAGTGGTGCTGAGTGATGCTGGGGTGGTGCTGAGTGATGCTGGGGTGGTGCTGAGTGATGCTGGGGTGGTGCTGAGTGATGCTGGGGTGGTGCTGAGTGATGCTGGGGTGGTGCTGAGTGATGCTGTGGTGGTGCTGAGTAGTGTTGTGGTGGTGCAGAGTGATGCTGTGGTGGTGCTGAGTAGTGTTGTGGTGGTGCAGAGTGATGCTGTGGTGGTGCCGAGTGATGCTGTGGTGGTGCCGAGTGATGCTGTGGTGGTGCCGAGTGATGCTGTGGTGGTGCTGTGGTTGTGCTGTGGTTGTGCTGTGGTGGTGCTGTGGTGGTGCTGTGGTGGTGCTGTGGTGGTGCTGTGGGTGGTGTGGTGGTGCTGTGGTGGTGCTGTGGTGGTTGTGCTGTGGTGGTGCTGAGTGGGGCTGTGGTGGTTCTGAGTGGTGCTGTGGTGGTGCTGAGTGATGCTGTGGTGGTGCTGAGTGATGCTGTGGTGGTGCTGAGTGATGCTGTGGTGGTGCTGAGTGATGCTGTGGTGGTGCTGTGCTGAGTGATGCTGTGGTGGTGCTGTGGTAGTGCTGTGGTGGTGCTGAGTGATGCTGTGGTAGTGCTGAGTGATGCTGTGGTGGTGCTGAGTGATGCTGTGGTGGTGCTGAGTGATGCTGTGGTGGTGCTGAGTGATGCTGTGGTGGTGCTGAGTGATGCTGTGGTGGTGCTGAGTGATGCTGTGGTGGTGCTGAGTGATGCTGTGGTGGTGCTGAGTGATGCTGTGGTGGTGCTGAGTGATGCTGTGGTGGTGCTGAGTGATGCTGTGGTGGTGCTGAGTGATGCTGTGGTGGTGCTGAGTGATGCTGTGGTGGTGCTGAGTGATGCTGTGGTGGTGCTGAGTGATGCTGTGGTGGTGCTGAGTGATGCTGTGGTGATGCGGAGTGATGAGGTGGTGATGCGGAGTGATGAGGTGGTGATGCGGAGTGATGAGGTGGTGATGCGGAGTGATGAGGTGGTGATGCGGAGTGATGAGGTGGTGATGCTGAGTGGTGCTGTGGTGGTGCTGAGAGATGCTGTGGTGGTGCTGAGTGGTGGTGCTGAGTGATGCTGTGGTGGTGCTGAGTGATGCTGTGGTGGTGCTGAGTGATGCTGTGGTGGTGCTGAGTGATGCTGTGGTGGTGGTGCTGAGTGATGCTGTGGTGGTGGTGCTGAGTGATGCTGTGGTGGTGGTGCTGAGTGATGCTGTGGTGGTGCTGAGTGATGCTGTGGTGGTGCTGAGTGATGCTGTGGTGGTGCTGAGTGATGCTGTGGTGGTGCTGAGAGATGCTGTTGTGGTGCTGAGAGATGCTGTGGTGGTGCTGAGAGATGCTGTGGTGGTGCTGAGAGATGCTGTGGTGGTGCTGAGAGATGCTGTGGTGGTGCTGAGTGATGCTGTGGTTGCGCTGAGTGATGCTGTGGTTGCGCTGAGTGATGCTGTGGTGATGCAGAGTGAGAGATAGAGTGAAGATATAAAGCCCAATTAGAGAGGGTGGTGAGAGAGAAAGGGTGTACATAGAATAAAGAGTGGAGCGGGATAGAGAGAGAGAAAGAAGGGGAGAGAGAGTGAATGAAGGAGTTTGAAAGAGAAACAGATAAAGGGGTGAGAGAGAATGAAAGGCTAAAAAAGATAGAGAGGGAGAGTTAAATAAGTAGAGAAAGAATTAGAGAGGGAGAGAGAGAGAAGGAGAGAGACAATAAGAGTGGGGGTGTGGAGTTTAAATAGAGTGAAGAAGTGACGCGGAAAAAGTAACCTTAAATATAGCTTTGTGCTTATGCCGAATAAACATAAAAAAACCAGTGAGAGACAAAAATACTGGTAATTAGGCTGTGACTCCCAATATAAAACAAATAGCGATATAAGGTGAAATCAACCCACCGAAGCAATATTTCTAACTAGACAAAAAAAGCTTGCATTTCAATGCTAATCGCTGTTGTTTTTCATGTGACTGTAGTCCAGGGCCCTCAGTTGGTAATGTGAGCTGCTGCTGCAATTGAAACATCAGAGTCCAGAGAGTTAATGAGCCATGACGAGGAAATGAGGAAGAGATAGGAAACAGATGGCAGCTGCGCGTGCACGCCATCGTGAACTCAAGCTGGTCGCCAGCCGAAAGCCAGTGTTTGCACTTCCAAAACCCGCTTACTAAAACTCTCGGCCAGACCAGCGCAAGCGCTGGTGCAGGCCGAGACCTAAAAACCCTGTGGGCGCTGCTGTGAATTGAACACCGTATCTGGACTTGCGACGCTGGAGTGGAAAGCGCGCACACCACTGATTTCTCGACAATGAGCCCCATGGGTTTGTCTGGTGCTTCAGGCAGCTAACCCGGGTAAATCCCCAGTTTTAGGCACTGAACAAAAAAAACAACACGAAAACTATTCACACAAGACACATCCTGAGGTCCTGAGTACAAAATGTGGTGCAAAACAGCTTCGAATGTGAAGTGCGTTCTCTGAAGTCAAACTGTGTTCGTGATCAGTTTTCTGCGACTGCAGGGCACATACACCTCTCTGCAGTAGGCACACTGACCACAGGGTTGTGTTCCTGCGACTGAGCCCCGCCGTTTACAAGCAGGTGAGCGGAACAAAGCGCAACGTCTGAAATAACACCCATAAAAGTAAACAAAACACCACTTCATCTGAAAGTGCATTTCAGGGAACATGTGAGGTTTTTGTCTTGTTCCATGTGGAGAAATTGAGAGGTTTCAGACACATTTAAGTTAAACAGCGTCACAGTCATGATGCGTCTGCAAAGGCTCAGTGTTTTGCACCAGAGTCACTATTTCTAGGTTTCATTCTTATTTAGACCAGGAGTTTCGTATAGCTCTAAAACATGGGGCTTTGCAGCCTATTCGGAGCGCTATGAGGTGGACTCCGTGTACGACTCGGTTAGTTCCTAGCTCTGGTGACAGGGGCAGTGCCGACATTTTTTCCGAACTGTGGAATCTTTGAGATGTCCTGGAGGGGGTGGGGGGGAGCTATAACGGGCAAGCATTAGAGAGGCACGAGGAAGTTCCCAGCATTGCAAGGACAAACCAGCACAAGCGCGCGCCTCGAGCGGCAGGAGGGGGGCCTGCGCGATTCCCTTGCGGGAGCGTGCAGCAAGGCGCGATGATTGCGACCATATGGCGCCACCATATGGCGCCGCGCGCTCCCGCAAGGGAATCGCCAGACGTGCACGCGTTGCCATTGCAAGCAATGCAACGCGTGCACGTTTTTGCCCCGAAAGCTGTGCCGATCGCTAAAGGTCTCTCCTATGCAGCGCATGCGCGCTGCATAGTCGAGACCTAAAAACAGACTAGGCAATGAAACAGACGGACGAGTAACAAAGCAGAGAAGACACCAATGGAATCGAATAACGCTCCAATGTCAAAAAGCAACCTTATTATTGGAAGAATTAAAAACATAAATCAATAGTCAAATTACATATTTTTGAGTGCATTACAAATCTTCAGAATTATGTTTAATGAACAAACTAATGCCAATGAGAAGATGAAGGAGGTAGAAACAACTATGAGCCATAGAAGATGTATTAAGGATAATAAAATTCAATCGGAGCATAGGCATAATAAAAATAAAAGAAAACACTAGAAAGTGGCTATAAAACGCTAGGCCAAAGGACCTTTGTAACATGGTACAACTTTTAGTTGAAAATGATATAATAATACATGTTAGAACCACAGTCTGAAGTTGACGGAAGCTAAGAAGAGTGAGCTACACCCAAAGAGCGATTTCCTTCAGATAACAGAAGAAATCATAAGAAATACTTGCAAACACCCAACCTAAACATTCTAGGGGCTGGATATAGTATTCAATTAAGGTACCTCTCCAGCAAATAATCAGCAAGGATTGAAGAAACCGGCCATAAAAAAACCCACAAGCAATATTCTGAATCGATGAGGCTAGCTATTAAGGATTTCCCATATTTAATGTGAACACTGATAAGCTAACAGATGATTAGATCCTTTGGTCATTAAATACAATGCATGTGGACCAGTGTGTTCAAGCCAACAATCCTCAGAGGCAGGAGGTTTACGCCTCCATCCCATTAACCAGAGCATCATTTCATGTCTTAAGGAAGGACATTTTGGGGACTTTTGCCGACACAAGAGGATTACAAAAGGGGATGATGGACGGAACGTTTGAGCCAATCAAACACTCACCCCCAGTCAACTGATCTGGGTTTAATCCATCATCATTCTTTAGCTCACTCCACCACCCCAGTTCAGACATGGCCATATGCAAATCAGTCTGACCCTGTGCCTCATGGGAACAGTCCAGCCCGAACTGCCAAGCCATGTCTTCCCTGGACCGGAAACAAGCATCCTAGGACCGGTTTCTGGCATTCCAGCCGTCATCAGCCAGGCTTGCTTGAATCCAGTGGCAAAGTGAGCAAGGGACCCACGTCTGGGCATACCCCCGCCAACTTAGGGCGACCAAAGCGATACAAAAGGGGATGATGGACGGAGCGTTTGAGCCAATCAAACACTCACCCCCAGTCAACTGATCTGGGTTTAATCCATCATCATTCTTTAGCTCACTCCACCACCCCAGTTCAGACATGGCCATATGCAAATCAGTCTGACCCTGTGCCTCATGGGAACAGTCCAGCCCGAACTGCCAAGCCATGTCTTCCCTGGACCGGAAACAAGCATCCTAGGACCGGTTTCTGGCATTCCAGCCGTCATCAGCCAGGCTTGCTTGAATCCAGTGGCAAAGTGAGCAAGGGACCCACGTCTGGGCATACCCCCGCCAACTTAGGGCGACCAAAGCGATACAAAAGGGGATGATGGACGGAACGTTTGAGCCAATCAAACACTCACCCCCAGTCAACTGATCTGGGTTTAATCCATCATCATTCTTTAGCTCACTCCACCACCCCAGTTCAGACATGGCCATATGCAAATCAGTCTGACCCTGTGCCTCATGGGAACAGTCCAGCCCGAACTGCCAAGCCATGTCTTCCCTGGACCGGAAACAAGCATCCTAGGACCGGTTTCTGGCATTCCAGCCGTCATCAGCCAGGCTTGCTTGAATCCAGTGGCAAAGTGAGCAAGGGACCCACGTCTGGGCATACCCCGCCAACTTAGGGCGACCAAAGCGATACAAAGGGATGATGGACGGAACGTTTGAGCCAATCAAACACTCACCCCCAGTCAACTGATCTGGGTTTAATCCATCATCATTCTTTAGCTCACTCCACCACCCCAGTTCAGACATGGCCATATGCAAATCAGTCTGACCCTGTGCCTCATGGGAACAGTCCAGCCCGAACTGCCAAGCCATGTCTTCCCTGGACCGGAAACAAGCATCCTAGGACCGGTTTCTGGCATTCCAGCCGTCATCAGCCAGGCTTGCTTGAATCCAGTGGCAAAGTGAGCAAGGGATTTCATGTCTTAAGGAAGGACATTTTGGGGACTTTTGCCGACACAAGAGGATTGACAGAAAGAACAGACTAGCAGTACTGTTTAGAAGTTGTACACTATCTCCTTCCCGTCTGCTACAGAGAACCCGCCAGTGTATTCTTATAGTTTTATCGGGCTTGATGCAAATTCACTATGTCAATTCTGTGCTACAAGACATGCTGCAGGTCCTCGGCTACCTTTGCTGGAACACAAAATTCAAGCTGTCGCCCCAGGCTAATCACCACACTCATCACTGATTGCGACAACTACTATTATTCTCACATCTGTGAGAATCTCTTAGATTTAATGTCTGCTTATAGACGTTGAGCGACAAACGTCTTGGTGATATTGTATTTTAAGTTTTATGGTTAGGTCTCCATTTGTTTGACAGGTCATCTTACACCACCACTGTTCAAGGACCA
Organism: Calotriton arnoldi; assembly: GCA_963921515.1. Taxonomy (NCBI): domain Eukaryota; kingdom Metazoa; phylum Chordata; class Amphibia; order Caudata; family Salamandridae; genus Calotriton; species Calotriton arnoldi. The sequence continues at coordinate 167,078 of CAWUFW010002768.1, read as the reverse complement.
ATTTCCCATCTTAATTTTACAAAGTGTATGGCTCATTTGTATAAAAAGGTCTGATTTGGGTATTTTCACTCAGTTTGGCAAAGTCAGCAGCCTTCTGTCATTGGCTCAGATTTTACTTTTTCTATTTTTTTCAGCGGCCCATTAAAAGTGAGAGCTCTTGCATAAGGACTTCTCTTTTTCACCGGCGCTCAGATATTACGGCTGTTCAATTTGCATAATCGGACTTGCATCTTCTGGTCTGAAGCATTTAATTTGTTAGATTCAGACTACAGTTGTGCAGTCTTACATCTGATTTTCTGCAACAATCCTGGGATGCACGCTTTGGAGGTAGACATCATGGGCTACATTAATTCCACAGACTACTGCTTCTATTGATACTGCAATCCATGTTGTCTCTTCATGACCTCATAGGTCACTACACCATCACAGCTATTTTGATCAGGGATCACCAATTTGGGTGAGATAGTAAGACCACATTGCCCCTCCTGCTTCAACCAAATAGTAGGTGTTTGATCTGGACCAGTGGTTCTGAGCCTGTGGTCTGGGGACCCCTGGGGGTCCGTGAAGCTTACTCAGGAGGTATGTGACTGCTTAGAAAATTAAATAATATTAGCAGATTAATAACGTGTATATAAATAATGAAGCAAAATGTAAAATTGAAACATTTTAAACGTTCTGTAAATGTGTAGGAATTTGAATTTGGTGGCTAAAAATTAAGTTAGTCTATCTTCAGATTGATTCGTCTGAGCAGTGCAAGTTCATCAAACTGAATATAGTATGGACGATGAGTAGTCTCAATCGAATTTAGACAAGCTCCAGCCTTCCGAATAAAATATAAAAAAATTATTTTTGGGTGAATTAAATAAAATGTTCAATCAATTGTGTATCATTTGTGTATTTGTTTGATTAATGCTTGATTCTGCATTTTTTCGTGCAGTGTTTTTCGGTTCAAATCATTGAAAATTCCTAGGTTGGGGTCCTCGGCTTCCAGTGATGACCCAGTGGGGGGGTCCAAGTTTCCACTAATGATTCAGTGGGGGACCCGCGTTCCGGTAACGATCAAGTGGGGGTCTACAGAAGTCAAAAGGTTAAGAACCACTGATCCGGACAATACACCCGAAGACTCCTTACATTCATTCTGCTTTCCCCAACTTTTGTTCAGGAGGATTGTTAGTGACCAAGTTGAAGATTCAAACCTGAACAATGCTTTTCATTTCACAAATGCGCCCCTTACGCTTCTTTGTCTGGCTCACACCGATCTGTTCATCCAGGTTTTCTTGCTACTTTGTTAGAAGGGGAATCCCATCTGCATCTCTTCTATCCCCCAACACCAATTTGATCTTTTTCTGGGAGAGGGCAGGAATCTATCAGAACCCCAGCACTCTCACCCACCTCTTATCTAGCCTCCCTCCAAGAGTTACTTTTGAACCATATTGCTCTTGACCATGTCTTTAACCTACATCTTCTTTTACCTCCCTGTCCATGCCAGACTTATCTTCAAGTCGACCGTTCTACACCATCCCTTCCCCCAAAGCCTACTGTTCCTTTTTCTTAATACTCCTAACTACACTAAACCCTACTTTTACTTCTCCATTATTTTACCCCTTTTACTTTCCTCTTTTCGCTTTTTTCCTTTCCTTTTACTCTCGCCTGTTCCCCAATCATCATCTCTTCCCTTCCTCCTCCGTTTTTTAGGTTGCAGTTGCAACAGACTGCTACACGTGTAACTTTTGTTTACTCCTGCCTGGTGATTGATAGTTCCTGGTTGAAGTCACGCAAATTCATGTCCTTGAGCCAGGTTTGAATTCAAAATCATTTGTACTCACCGAAATTCCACTCCAAGCCAGATTTTCATAATAACCAACGAATATGCAAATAACCCCATTGTAGATGCACTCCAATAGCAAATATTTAAAGTAGAAGTCCTGAAGCCCTGAATTGATTCAACCATCAAGCAAATCTGCACGTGCAATGACCAATGAAGTAAGCACTATGGAAAGTATGTCCCTGTGAAGGGTGGGGTGTCTGTACAAATGCTTTGATTGAAAAGTAATATTTATGAATTAAAGGATCTTGTTTCACGGGTAAGATATATTGCAGCATTTCACTGTAAGATAATTCTCTGCAATTTCTTATCACTAGGTTTAGTGTCGGTCAGAAAGACGCCAGAGATGGCCAATAGGATGTTTTGTTTTCTGGATGCAGGGGGATGGAGGGTATATTCTCTACACAGAGTTGAGTGTAAGCTGAGACACCTCTTTGATGCTCCCTGTGGAAATAGAGATGCATTACAGAGAATCTACTGCTCAAAGCAAACTCGCGAGTGATCCACTTACATGTATGAGAACAAATGGTGTATTTGACCAGAAGCCTCTTCAGTCGGAGAATGTAAATCTTTGCAATTACATTAGCCTTTGCATAATCAAAGATTGAGATGTTTATTTAGGGTTGCCTTATTAAAAAGAATTTAAAAAAAAAAAAAATGGCTTACTGCTGCTGCTACTAGAAAGTTGGTTGCTTTTTTTGGATTGTAGCATTTCTTTGACACCAATAATGTTTTTAAAGAAAAACTGTCTGTGGGCATAGTCCTTATAAGGTATTGCAAAATTTCTCAAAAACTTGCTTTACCTCTAGCCTCGTGACACATAGGTGTGCGTCTATGCATCCAGAAATTAGGGAGGAACTCACTGAATCTAAAGGATTGTGTGAAGGTCCCCATTTGTATTTTTATTCCAAATTCTACTCTTACTTGGATACTGGAACTCAGAGTGTGTTCTCGTCATGTTTCTATTCCCCTATAAATGTATTGTAGGTGATGTTGCAACATGGAGACCAGCAGTGGGATCTGCACGGCCGAACTACATTTAGAGACCTGGGTGTAATATAAAATCTTAATTTTAAATACATTACCCTATTTAATTGTGGTAGAACTACTTCTTTCTTCCTCCGCGCTGCTGCAATGTTTGGTAATTCAGTCACAAGGGATGGCTGGCACGAGAGGGGCGATAAAGGCAACGCAATTAATATCATCCGCACCTCTTTCACTATTTATAAGGAACCACGGATAGAACCAATGCTGGTAATTCTGATGCAGCCTCACCATGCCGTGTGCATGGCAATCTTTGGAGCAACAGAGGGTTCATGGTAACACTGCACTGCGCTGGGTTTTCCAAAGAAAACTGACACTCCGCTTGCCACCGGTCAGTTCAGTGAGCCAAGTCAGACAACTAACCAAACCTAAATATCCCAGGGTTTACTGACAGCATCCTTTCTCCAGACCAGGTCCTCGATTAAATCGAAGGTTGGCCAGCTCAAATCTGTCGCACAGTAAAGCACAATTTGAGCTTGAGAACTCTGGTATCCATTTTCCGGAACGTGGCTCACAAAAAATTGACCCACTAACAGACCCAATAAGTCAGGCTTGACAGCACAGTTGTTTGCTAGACTATTGTTGCCAATTCATTAAAATAAACAGAGTGTGTTTTGGCTCCGCCCAGAGCAGTGTTTCTCTCTCACCTCATGCTATTCGCTGTTTTTGGTGCACTTTGCCACAATGGAGTACTTTCATTGCAGTGCATTTACATACATGCCAACATTTGCAAAGAGGGAAGTGGGAGATTTTGAACAAAAAAACATGGATAAATGGATAATGGAATTTAGAAAACATTAATAATGTTAAAAAACTTCCACCCGAAACATGCCATAACTTTACTCGAATTGCCATTCGTTTTTTTTTTACCTTACGGCACAACCTAGAGTTGGGCGAGTCACCAAAGGCTCGAGCCAGATGCCCGACTCTGGCATACCTCGAGGTCCTCTTGGACCTTGGGGTCCTAAACAAGCTGAGCTTTCCTGGAGCTTCTGCCTGCCACCCGCAGTGTAACGTCAAAAGCCAAGAATGAAAGACAAAGAGTTAACCTTCTATGCAAAGCAGGAGGTACCACCTAGTGCTATATTGCGCAATGGGAAACTAGAAAACCTGGGATCAATCCTAGCTTCCTTTCTTGACCAAACTGCGCAAACATAGGCAAATATTTTATTTTACAGAGCCTCTTTTTTTAAATTATCACATAAGCGAGCGCTCTCTCATGTGATAATGTGCGCTGTTCAAAAACCTTTTCTGTTTGATTTAGTAGACTATGAATGAATGAATTCGGATTTGTATAGCGCAGCTTATCACCCATGAGGGTATCCAGGCACTGTCCATAGGCACGGGGAAATTACATGATTTGCCCAGAATCACAGGATGTTGAGCCGACGCCGAGACTCGAACATGGATCCCCAGCTCCAAAGTAGTCAGCTCTGGCCGTTAGGCCACATCCTCTATAATGTTGCTCCATCTGCATTACGGCTCTAAGCCATATATAGGGTGAACATGACAAATGACTTGCCTTTTTAGTTCACCAATGGCACTGTGGGCAGGGGGGAGGGCATGAATGTTTCTGTAGATGTTTAAAAACGTTTAATTAATGCCTCTCGACGCAGTGATAAATAGTCCAATGTACTACAGTGAAAAACTCCCACAAGATAAAGAAATGCACTCTTGAATTTTGAAACGGTTTTATCATAGTTTTACATGATGTTTGTTGCACGATTTACGTGGCAAACTTTTTCAGGGCTCGGCTAGTGCTGAGGCTCTTAGAGCCAAGACAGACCCTTGGCTCGGCTCTCAATATCTGCTGGCAAGCCCACCAGTACAACCATGAATGGAACCCAAAGCCTGGCCCAACCCTTTGGCCTTTCTCCCTCATTAATCCAACAAATTAAATCAGGCAGAATGTTAGCGGCAGAATTATCGTGATGAATAAGCACTTGTCAGCACGCACGTGTCACAATGCTATTATGGCAGCCTAACCGTGAACATATCTATGCGTGCATGAGTCAACATCATACATGCCAATAGACCCGATTCAGGCGGGAGACTACCGATTTTTCAAGCCAAAAATGGCTTAATTTTAGCTGTCTCCCGCCTGAAAATGCATTTTCTACAATAGAAGTCAATGGGGAATTTTCGTTCTCCCGTATTTTTGTTTTAAATCTCCCACGTCCCTGTCCTAAAATGTTGGCATGTATGCAACATACATGTGCACATATGCATCATGGCACAACAGCCATTTTATTTTAACCCCTTTGGCGCTGCGCGGGAGAATTAATAAGTGGGCAGGATTCGGACGGCCCCCGGCCGTCCTTAGCACACGCCCACCGTGACGTCGGACGGCCGGGGGCCGTCCTGAGCACCGAAGAGGTTAAAATTTACGTTTCCAAGATGACGGATGCTGATCTTGGAGCAGTAAATTAAAATATAAACAAACTGCAGCAAAACACATTTTTGGGAGAAAAGAGAGGCACAGCAGCAGAGCCCTCCAAAAAGAAAAAGAAATTCAATGCGGTGGGGGAGTAGAAGTGGAGTCAAAGTAAACGCAGATGAGTAGCAGGAATAATGGAGGAGAGGGGTTTATAGGGGTGGATGAAATAAAATAAAGAAACAAAGCAAGCAGAGCAGGACGGGGGGGAGAAAGCGAAGGAGACCTTTTGTTGGGGAGCAACACAGTGAGCGCAGAGGGGCACAGGGGTGTGAGGGGGAAGCAGCACAGGGGAAGGAGAGAGCAATAAAACACAGGCTCTCCAGTGGAGAGCTGAAAGAATATGAAAAAAACTGTTCCCTGAATGTAAGAAGTAGAAGAATGCACGTCATCCAATCAACAGGTAAGGAAGTTATGCTCTAGGATAAGAACAAACACAAGAGAAAAGAAAGCCATCACCTTCAGAAGGAAGACCAGCACTGGCAAAGCCAACAGATATCACCTAAGCAAGATCTATTGGCTTTGCCAATGTGTTTTAGCCATGTTGCACACAAGCATGGCTGCTATTCAGCATGGCTAAAAGTTAGTGTCATAGGGGAGAGAGGCATGGAGTGGAGTGTCACAGAGTTGATGGGCATTTTGAAGATCGGCAAAGGGTGGAGTACTGTGTCGTGGACTGGAGTGCCGTGGACTCGAGCCGAGTTGAGGGGCATAAAATGGAATAAAGTGTTGTACAGTGGAGCGTTGGAATGGAGTGGAGTAGAGAGAAGTGGAGTGACAGAGTGGAGTGGCAGAGAGTGAGTTTAGTGGAGTGGCGGAGAGTGAGTTTAGTGGAGTGGCGGAGAGTGAGTTTAGTGGAGTGGCGGAGAGTGAGTTTAGTGGAGTGGCGGAGAGTGAGTTTAGTGGAGTGGCGGAGAGTGAGTTTAGTGGAGTGGCGGAGAGTGAGTTTAGTGGAGTGGCAGAGAGTGAGTTTAGTGGAGTGGCAGAGAGTGAGTTTAGTGGAGTGGCAGAGAGTGAGTGGAGTGGGGTGGCGCAGAGGGAGTGGGGTGGCGCAGAGGGAGTGGGGTGGCGCAGAGGGAGTGGGGTGGCGCAGAGGGAGTGGGGTGGCGCAGTGGGAGTGGGGTGGCGCAGAGGGAGTGGGGTGGCGCAGAGGGAGTGGGGTGGCGCAGAGGAGTGGGGTGGCGCAGAGGGAGTGGGGTGGCGCAGAGGGGAGTGGGGTGGCGCAGAGGGAGTGGGGTGGCGCAGAGGGAGTGGGGTGGCGCAGAGGAGTGGGGTGGCGCAGAGGGAGTGGGGTGGCGCAGAGGGAGTGGGGTGGCGCAGAGGGAGTGGGGTGGCGCAGAGGGAGTGGGGTGGCGCAGAGGGAGTGGGGTGGCGCAGAGGAGTGGGGTGGCGCAGAGGAGTGGGGTGGCGCAGAGGGAGTGGGGTGGCGCAGAGGGAGTGGGGTGGCGCAGAGGAGTGGGGTGGCGCAGAGGGAGTGGGGTGGCGCAGAGGGAGTGGGGTGGCGCAGAGGGAGTGGGGTGGCGCAGAGGGAGTGGGGTGGCGCAGAGGGAGTGGGGTGGCGCAGAGGGAGTGGGGTGGCGCAGAGGAGTGGGGTGGCGCAGAGGGAGTGGGGTGGCGCAGAGGAGTGGGGTGGCGCAGAGGGAGTGGGGTGGCGCAGAGGAGTGGGGTGGCGCAGAGGAGTGGGGTGGCGCAGAGGAGTGGGGTGGCGCAGAGGGAGTGGGGTGGCGCAGAGGAGTGGGGTGGCGCAGGGGTGGGGTGGCGCAGAGGGAGTGGGGTGGCGCAGAGGGAGTGGGGTGGCGCAGAGGGAGTGGGGTGGCGCAGAGGGAGTGGGGTGGCGCAGAGGGGTGGGGTGGCGCAGAGGGAGTGGGGTGGCGCAGAGGGAGTGGGGTGGCAGAGGAGTGGGGTGGCAGAGAGAGTGGGGTGGCAGAGGGAGTGGGGTGGCAGAGGGAGTGGGGTGGCAGAGGGAGTGGGGTGGCAGAGGGAGTGGGGTGGCAGAGGGAGTGGGGTGGCAGAGGGAGTGGGGTGGCAGAGGGAGGTGAGGGGGTGGCAGAGGGAGTGGGGTGGCAGAGGGAGTGGGGTGGCAGAGGAGTGGGGTGGCAGAGGGAGTGGGGTGGCAGAGGGGGTGGGGTGGCAGAGGAGTGGGGTGGCAGAGGGAGTGGGGTGGCAGAGGGAGTGGGGTGGCAGAGGGTGGGGTGGCATAGAGGGAGTGGGGTGGCATAGAGGGAGTGGGGTGGCATAGAGGGAGTGGGGTGGCATAGAGGAGTGGGGTGGCATAGAGGGAGTGGGGTGGCATAGAGGAGTGGGGTGGCATAGAGGAGTGGGGTGGCAGCAGAGGAGTGGGGTGGCGCAGAGGGAGTGGGGTGGCGCAGAGGGAGTGGGGTGGCAGAGGGAGTGGGGTGGCAGAGGGAGTGGGGTGGCAGAGGAGTGGGGTGGCAGAGGGGTGGGGTGGCAGAGGGAGTGGGGTGGCAGAGGGAGTGGGGTGGCAGAGGGAGTGGGGTGGCAGAGGGAGTGGGGTGGCAGAGAGGAGTGGGGTGGCAGAGGGAGTGGGGTGGCAGAGGGAGTGGGGTGGCAGAGGAGTGGGGTGGCAGAGGGAGTGGGGTGGCAGAGGGAGTGGGGTGGCAGAGGGAGTGGGGTGGCAGAGGGAGTGGGGTGGCAGAGGGAGTGGGGTGGCAGAGGGAGTGGGGTGGCAGAGGGAGTGGGGTGGCAGAGGAGTGGGGTGGCAGAGGAGTGGGGTGGCAGAGGGAGTGGGGTGGCAGAGGGAGTGGGGTGGCAGAGGGAGTGGGGTGGCAGAGGGAGTGGGGTGGCAGAGGGAGTGGGGTGGCAGAGGGAGTGGGGTGGCAGAGGGAGTGGGGTGGCAGAGGGAGTGGGGTGGCATAGAGGGAGTGGGGTGGCATAGAGGGAGTGGGGTGGCATAGAGGGAGTGGGGTGGCATAGAGGGAGTGGGGTGGCATAGAGGGAGTGGGGTGGCATAGAGGGAGTGGGGTGGCATAGAGGGAGTGGGGTGGCAGAGGGAGTGGGGTGGCGCAGAGGGAGTGGGGTGGCGCAGAGGGAGTGGGGTGGCAGAGGGAGTGGGGTGGCAGAGGGAGTGGGGTGGCAGAGGGAGTGGGGTGGCAGAGGGAGTGGGGTGGCAGAGGGAGTGGGGTGGCAGAGGAGTGGGGTGGCAGAGGGAGTGGGGTGGCAGAGGGAGTGGGGTGGCAGAGGGAGTGGGGTGGCAGAGGGAGTGGGGTGGCAGAGGGAGTGGGGTGGCAGAGGAGTGGGGTGGCAGAGGGAGTGGGGTGGCAGAGGGAGTGGGGTGGCGTAGAGGGAGCGGGGTGGCGTAGAGGGAGCGGGGGTGGCGTAGAGGGAGCGGGGGTGGCGTAGAGGAGCGGGGTGGCGTAGAGGGAGCGGGGGTGGCGTAGAGGAGCGGGGGTGGCGTAGAGGGAGCGGGGTGGCGTAGAGGAGCGGGGTGGCGTAGAGGGAGCGGGGTGGCGTAGAGGGAGCGGGGTGGCGTAGAGGAGCGGGGTGGCGTAGAGGAGCGGGGTGGCGTAGAGGGAGCGGGGGTGGCGTAGGGGAGCGGGGTGGCGTAGAGGGAGCGGGGGTGGCGTAGAGGAGCGGGGTGGCGTAGAGGAGCGGGGTGGCGTAGAGGAGCGGGGTGGCGTAGAGGAGCGGGGTGGCGTAGGGGAGCGCGGTGGCGTAGAGGAGCGCGGTGGCGTAGAGGAGCGCGGTGGCGTAGAGGAGCGCGGTGGCGTAGAGGAGCGCGGTGGCGTAGAGGAGCGGGGTGGCGTAGAGGGAGCGGGGTGGCGTAGAGGGAGTGGGGTGTGGCGTAGAGGAGTGGGGTGTGGCGTAGAGGAGTGGGGTGTGGCGTAGAGGGAGTGGGGTGGCATAGAGGAGTGGGGTGGCATAGAGGAGTGGGGTGGCATAGAGGGAGTGGGGTGGCATAGAGGGAGTGGGGTGGCGTAGAGGGAGCGGGGTGGCGTAGAGGGAGCGGGGTGGCGTAGAGGGAGCGGGGTGGCGTAGAGGGAGCGGGGTGGCGTAGAGGGAGCGGGGTGGCGTAGAGGGAGCGGGGTGGCGTAGAGGGAGCGCGGTGGCGTAGAGGGAGCGCGGTGGCGTAGAGGGAGCGCGGTGGCGTAGAGGGAGCGCGGTGGCGTAGAGGGAGCGCGGTGGCGTAGAGGGAGCGCGGTGGCGTAGAGGGAGCGCGGTGGCGTAGAGGGAGCGCGGTGGCGTAGAGGGAGCGGGGTGGCGTAGAGGGAGCGGGGTGGCGTAGAGGGAGTGGGGTGTGGCGTAGAGGGAGTGGGGTGTGGCGTAGAGGGAGTGGGGTGTGGCGTAGAGGGAGTGGGGTGGCATAGAGGGAGTGGGGTGGCATAGAGGGAGTGGGGTGGCATAGAGGGAGTGGGGTGGCATAGAGGGAGTGGGGTGGCGTAGAGGGAGCGCGGTGGCGTAGAGGAGCGCGGTGGCGTAGAGGGAGCGCGGTGGCGTAGAGGAGCGCGGTGGCGTAGAGGAGCGCGGTGGCGTAGAGGAGCGCGGTGGCGTAGAGGAGTGGGGTGGCGTAGAGGGAGTGGGGTGTGGCGTAGAGGGAGTGGGGTGTGGCGTAGAGGAGTGGGGTGTGGCGTAGAGGAGTGGGGTGGCATAGAGGAGTGGGGTGGCATAGAGGGAGTGGGGTGGTGTAGAGGGAGTGGGGTGGCGTAGAGGGAGTGGGACAGATGGAGTGGAGTAAAGTGGCAGAGTGGAGTGGGAGAGAGTGGAGTAGAGTGCCGTGGAGTGTCAGAGTGGCCTAGAGAGAAGTGGCAAAGAGTGGTGTAGAGTGGAGTGTGGTGGAATGTCATGTTGAGGAGTGCCGTGGAGTAAAGTGTCGTAGAGTGGAGTATGCATGATGTATTAGTGCACCGCCATTATAGACAACACATTTTCAACTGAAATGGCCCTTACATTTGTAGGAAATCTTTTAGTAGTGAACCAGTACCTTGCGTATACAAAGATGAATTTGTGAAGGATGATGCCCCTTAAAGTGTTAACATGGTCCTGGGCAAGTGTGCCCCACTAGAGTACAGGTCACATAAAGACTGGTGGGTGTGCACCTCCGAAGCAGTACACAGCTACATGCACAGACCGTGCTACCATAAACAGCACTCAAACATGGCCGCTCCTGTATGCTGCTAGTAATCAATTTCTTTAAATAATTTATCTTAATTCAGTTTCAATGTTTGTATTAAATATTCGTGACCTGAGGAGTACTGCTGTACTTTGTCTCAAAGATCCCAATTCCGTGGGCTACTTCAAAAACTCTATGAAATGCAACTTGCAAAAGCCTTGTAGAAACAGCACATTGCTCGAAAGTCCTTATCCTAGGGATAAGAAGTGTGTTGCCTGCATCACATCCGTGGGTGCACAGTCCACTCACACATTCAAAAGAAACGACAAAACTGAGACAGTAGCTAGTATAAGACGCATCTGCAAATCTAATAAGCCTCCCCGGGAGGGTTGGTTTATCCGTGATTTGCGGATCTTGGGAAAGTGCAAACAATACGGACCTAGGGAATACTCGGTTTAAAAAAAATTGATATACTTTTCCAGCATCCATTGATCGTTAAGATGCATTTCATTAATCAAGTAATTGGCTTTTGAATTTATGCTTAGATTGATCTCTGAGAACCAAACCACTCTTGGGATCAATAAAATGCCACAATCCCTCATTGCAACAGTCATTGTAATCCCGAGTAACAGCCGCCTCTTATCGACTGATTCTAGAATTAGCTTTGGAATACTCTCCTTTTTGTATAATATGTACGTTTCTTTGCCATGATAATTTATATAAAATTGTATGGCATTACCTTAATGTTCAATCTCAGCATTGTCATTTGATCGTTAATTGAAGCTTTGTTGCAAAGCAAAAACATAACCTTGGGGGTTGAATTTCTCAAAATGTGTTGGGTACGTTTTGTGTCCAAACTGGTGTCTTGACAAATATTACTTCAGTCACAACGTCCTCTCACTCCTACACAACTGAGGGTTAAAACTTAAATAAATTCAGTATATTGTGGGTACAGCATGGTTGGCATATATACAATCCTATTTTTGTTTATAATGCAACTAGTCAAATATACAGTATGCTGCACACTATATTCCTGTGCATCGACATATGCATATAATACAGACAATCCCTTTCAACACAAAGTCAGAATCTGTATTATTTTAAATGGCTGTAGTACCATGAACGAAGTCCCAAGATGCTTCATGTGGTAAAACCCTAAAGACAGATGTAGAGTCCTAACCAAGGACTACCCGCCTCTGCTCGAAGACTTGTTTCCTCTTTCTGCACAATATATGGGGGTCTAACTTAGGTTTATGGACATACATTGTGTGTAATCTTGTCGCTTTTCATGTATAAGGTGCGGTCGTTCACAAGAAGATCCCTGCACGCTTTCGCTACCAGGTAAAAGCTTGGGACGCTGCCTCTGTTGAAGTCACTGTGCACTCCTGTGTGTCTACGTGCACATACCTCGGTCCGTTAACAGTGAGGTACAGGATTAACATTTTAAATGGTATTTTAAAATCTGAAATTGATATGCCTGCCTCAACAGGGTCAAGACATTCAGAAAACAAAGTATTTGGTGTCATCCAGAGAGGCGTGGAAAATATACTGCTGGCCATTAATCGCCTCACTTTCTTCTTCGTAGAAGGCCTAGAGTTATTAGGCCTGATTGGGCTAAAGTAGTATATGGAGCAGCTAGTTCTGACTCAACAAGCAGGTAAACACGTCGAGGCAGGTGAAAGATGCTCAGTCACTGCTCAAGATAATGAAGCAATATGATTGGCTGAATTACACAAGCATTGGCATAGCCAATAGGTCTCGCCTTTGGGACCTTATAAGTGTTTAGCCATGCAACACTTGATGTTGTTGCACCAAGGATATTGTACTGGATAACTAAACACTTATAAGGTCCCAAAGGGGAGACCTATTGGCTATGCCAATGCTGTTTTTTTTTCTTTTAAAGGACAAGCAGTGCTATCAGGCTCCGGCTGCCACTTAGTCCACCGCATCCCACGTAGACGCTGCAGCCATCTTTGAATGGTTTTAAAGCCAATTCAAAAGCGGTCGCCAGTGTATGTGAATCCCTATCTCAACTGTGAGACTGTTCTCCTGCTTCCCAATTCTATTAATTACAAATTATGTAAAAAGAACATCCCTTTCTGAGCTGCACGGCTCATCCTACCCACGTTTCACGCGCAGATTTGAAATACTGATGGTTTGGGCTTCCCGGAATTCAACTGGTTGAGGTGTAGAGAGGTGTAGAGGTGTAGAGAGAGAGGTAGAGAGAGAGAGGTGTAGAGAGAGAGAGGTGTAGAGAGAGAGAGGTGTAGAGAGAGAGAGGTGTAGAGAGGTAGAGAGAGAGAGGTGTAGAGAGAGAGAGGTGTAGAGAGAGAGAGGTGTAGAGAGAGAGGTGTAGAGAGAGAGGTGTAGAGAGAGAGGTGTAGAGAGAGAGGTAGAGAGAGAGGTAGAGAGAGAGGTAGAGAGGTAGAGAGGTAGAGAGGTAGAGGGAGAGGTAGAGAGGGGTAGAGAGGTAGAGAGGGGTAGAGAGGGAGAGAGGGGTAGAGAGGGAGAGAGAGGTAGAGAGAGAGAGGTAGAGAGAGAGAGAGGTAGAGGGAGAGGTAGAGAGGTAGAGGTAGAGAGAGGTAGAGGTAGTGAGAGGTAGAGAGGTAGAGGTAGAGAGAGAGAGGTAGAGGTAGAGAGAGGTAGAGAGAGAGGTGTTGTGAATCACTATGTTTATGTGAATCAGGTGTGGTAACTTCTGTACTTCATTTTTACTGAAAGGTATATTGATTAAAGGGGTAAAAGAAAGAGAAATAGAGAGAAGAAAGAATAAAAGCGTGAACGGAAGAGCAAAAAAAGTGCAAGATAACGAGAAGCCACACAAAGAGATCCCGGACTGACAGTAACTTTCATCATTTGGATCCCAAATTATTCCCTTTTGAAAGTCAAGCTGATAACTGGATGCGTCTTGCAGACCAGAACAAAAGGCAGCAGGCGACCAGGCGGTATCAAGAGCTGCGTGCGCGAGAGAGAGGGGGGGGGGGGGGAGCAGGAGGTGAGCCCGGGAGTGGTGCGTGCGTGCGCAGTCTGCTCATTTTTAAGCACTGCACTCGTGCTTGTGGCACGCCCCTGCTCGCTCCCGCAAGGTGGATGCCGCCACAAGCACGAGTGTGTGCTTGAAAATGAGCAGAGCGACGGCTAAAGGCCCTCCTATGCAGCGCATGCGCGCTGCGTAGGCGAGACCTAAAAACAGAGGGCTAACGAATTCATTGTTTTAAAAAGTTTAATGCATTGTTTATTGATGGATGGCAGTGCTTAATTTGAGCCATTGGTTTTCAGTGCTCGGCTCCGGCACGTAATCATCAACACTGGCGTTTACTGCGTGAATTCGACCAAAAGGTATTGGAGCACTTTTCATGAGCACCAGTTAAGGACACACTCATTTTTGTAGGTACAGGGAGATTAAGTAATTTGCCCAGAATCACAGGATGTTGAGCCTATGCCGAGACTCGAACCTCATTCCGCAGCTCCAAAGTCGGCAGCTCTGGCCGTTACACCACATCCTCTCCCCACTTGTAGGGTTTCACGGTTAGTAGTTGGTTCTGTTATAGGAGGCGCTAATAGGAGAAATGGGCTGGTGGCAAGCTGCCTCCTGACGAGAGCCCCAGCACTTATTTTTTCTCAAATTAACCACTGATGGATGGACATTACAAAAGACCATGAGAAAGTTATAGAATGAGGAGTGAAACTGTGTGGTGGGAATATTTTACACTTTGAATAGAAGTAGTTAGAAATGTATTCAGATGTCTCATTTACATTGCAGGCCAACGTAACATCTTCAAGAACCAATCTGCTCATGGGGTCCTAATTTTTAGCTTTCGCCTGCAAGCTGCTTGCGAAATCTTTTGTATTAATATAACTGAAAAGGGGCTTACATCCCGACCCCTTGCTTTCATTGCTTTTCATTGGTTCCTGTGCTTGCCACTTACTTTTCCTCCGTTTCTATTGGCTGGAGCACACCGTTTCCTGTTTCCTCGTGTTGTTCCTCTCGTGTGCTTCTCTCATGAGTTTCTCATCTACTAAGTACTGTTGATATTCGCTTTTGTGGAACTTTTTTTTTTTTTTAGTTGTTTTGCCTGCACAGCGCTTGCTTGTTTACATAATCTATGTGGCTACATGCGTTTAAACCGTACTCGTTTCATGCTGTCATGGTTCACATGAACGCACAGATGACAATTTACACTTCGGTGTGCGCATCACTGCCAGGCAAAACAATGCGATAAAATGCCTCACATATTTTCCTCAGGAAATGGCATCCCTCGTGATGACGTGCCCTGGCCAATGGCGGTGCAAGTACAGCCCTGGCCAATGGCAGTGCACGCACAGCCCTGCACTGGCCAGTGCTCAGAGTCGGTGTTCAGGGCAGGTAGTGAGACTCCCTAACCGTGGACATTGGTGCTTACATGTTTGGCCGGTGAGTGGAGCCGCTGTTTGGGCACTCCCTCTAAGCACACTTAATGACCTGAAACCGGCAATGGCCAATGAGACACCCGGAGGTGTATACACACACCCGGAGGTATTTATATCCATATCCATATTTATATCCATATCCATATTTATATCCATATCCATATTTATATCCATATTATTATTCATATTTATATTCATATTTATATTCATATTTATATTCATATTGTCTCACACACACACACACACACACACACACACGCTCAGGCAGACACACAGGCTCAGGCAGACACACAGGCTCAGGCAGACACACAGGCTCAGGCAGACACACAGGCTCAGGCAGACACACAGGCTCAGGCAGACACACACACTGAAAGGGTCTATGACAACCAGACCAAAAGCAAACACGTGAACGATGACACACAGACAATTTTACACAGACACAAACTCGAAGACTCAGCCAGTCAGACTCACAAAGAATGGCACACAGACACACACAAATTCAAGCACACAGGGATTTAACCACAGACACACAAACACACCATCGTACCGTTATGGAGACATGCGTACGCGTACAGGAACGCGAATCAAGCACACGCATAGACACACACCAGAACTCGCAGTGCCACACATATACACACTGTCAGACACTAAGAGAAAAACACAGGCACATACGCGCAATCAGAGATAGTCAAACAGTCGCGGACAAACACGTGTGCACCAACAAGCTAACATGCACACATCCAGCATGACCTCCACATACACACTCGCACCTCACCCCGCTCACACACCGACTCACCAACACAAGGATGCGGACCTCAAAGTGGTGGGAACAGTAATCTTTGTTGGGCAGAACAAGTATTCCAGCACTAAATATGGACTGTGCCTCTTGCAAGTCAGTGGCACGCTTTAAACAAAAACCGTTTTTGCCACTTGAATCTGCCAGGGTGCTATAAATGTCTGTGCGCTGCTTTCAGTTCTGTCACAAATACTTCACCGTCAATGCATGGTGCACGCTGCAGCCAAACTCCATACACACCATCATACAGTCAAAGGGAATGAGTCAGGGCAGAGTCAGTCCAAAAGCAGTGCCGGCCATCTTTTCTTTCTATCACGCTTGTTTTACTTGTTGTTTCTTTTGCTTTTCCCTCCCCCTCCTTCTCTTGTACGCATTCTTCTCTTTCTCGCACTGTGCCTCATTAGATCTCCTCTCATTTCTTCTCTGTCTCGCTTTCTGTTTCACGCTTCCTTTCTTTTTTCTATCAATTCCTTCCTCTTTTCCTGTCACCTTTCTCTCTCTCTCCCCTCCTCCTATCACTTTCCCTCCTTCAGGCTTTGTCTACACTTTGGGGCTTATTTACAAGCCCCTTGCGCCACTAGTACATCACTTTTTCCCATATCTCTATGTTCTATGACTCGGTTACACAGACACTAACAGAACGGATGGAAGGGCAGATGTTAGACATCAGAAGCCCCACAGGCGGCAGCGACTGTTTTAACAGCTTCTAAGACTAAGAAATCAGTCAGTTCAGCCCTTGCTTTCGCATTTTATAGCCTGCAGGTCTCAGATTGAAATACCAGATAAGAACGATTTATTCATTAATCATTAGGAGGTTGGTAAATCCTATACCATTCACCTGGGTCATGGGAGCGGGTACTATTCACAGTGCCATGAAATACCAAAATACGTCATCACTATTAACTATACCGGTTAAAGCAGAGGAGGTTGCCCCCTTACCTGGGAGATATTCAACCAGGGCTTTAAGTGGGATGAAAAAACTGTGGGGTCTCCCAAAGGGGCGTGGCCAATGAAATTAAGGGCGTGGCTTAAAACATGTAAGCTAAAAATCTGTGCTTGGCATAGTGTGCCACCCGACTTGTATTTTTCTGCTTCTGTCATTGCATCCAGATATATGATACAAGTAGTAACATCGTACCTACAACAAGTCAGGACTATTGGCTTTGTCAATGGTTGTTAGTTGCATGAGATAAATAAGCAGCAACGTTGGCTTGTTTATAATATAGAAAAAACTTCCACTTAAAGCCATGGTGACACCACGACAATGTTGCTGCTCCTGAGTTTCAAAAAGAGAAGGGAAATCCAGAGACAAAATGACTCTCTTTAAAGGATTTCCCTTCCCCTAGAACGCTCACCTGGCATGACGTCATGCCATAACTTCTCCACTAGTGAGAAGTGAGCAGTGTGAGCACGCGCGCATCGATGTGCTGCTGTCACTGCAGTCTGTAAAAAAACGGCTCACCTGTGCCAGGGCACGAAACAGAGCCCGATAGAGACCCGTTTCGAGGCCTCCTTCAAAAAACTACCAGTGCTCAGCACTGGTGAGACCCGGCCCACTTAAAGCCCTGTATTCAACATAATGTATTCAAGTCTCTAGGAATTAGGACAAGGGTGTTGTGCTTCCCACTAACATTCATGGGCCCGGATTTACAAAGAAGGCACTTGTGACGCAGTGCAATTCTGACCTGTGCACCTTTATAAAGTATAGTAGATTGCCGCGCTGCTTTGCAGCACTTTTTCTCAAGAGTGCACCTGCAACACCTTAATAATTTTTGTCTTTAATTGTATGAACAGACACAAAGCCATGCTATGACCAGCCTCAAACAATTCATTTGAAGTTGAGATAGCATAATGTGCACAGCAGGCATTTTATGCAATAGGTGAGCTGTTCTTTGTTTATTGTGAGTTACCTTTCTGTTGTCTATGTTTCAGGGAAACACCACATTCTTTAAAATGCTTTTAGAGTGAAGATACACAGTGCTGGTGGCTTCCAAGGAAAAGAGTCACTTCACTCGTGAGGAGACAGAGTGCCACTTTGAGTGTGGTCTTCCATCTTTTAAACATTTGAGGCATAATTCACATAGATGTCAAGTGTCTCTGTGGGAATGGGTAGCATGTCAGGGATTCAAGGTTTGAAAGTGCTGCGCTTGGCTGCATTATCTAGTTGCTGGAATATATATATATATATATATATATATATATATATATATATATATATATATATATATATATATATATAATTTCCTGCATGGTCCCATTGTTTGACCATTTGGGCGCATCTGCAGTGGTGCGTTTTGAGTACAGCTGGACCAAGCCGTTACCATTTGCCAAACACTTTCCCCAAAGGAAATCCTCTCCGCACTCACAGTTCCATAACTCTCATAAGGTAATAATCATGCCAATGCCTCCAAAGCGGTTCCACAGTGCTTTTATTTAATCATAAAAGGTCAGCACACCCCTACGCGTTTCGTTCTCAGCCGAGATCTTGTTCACGGGGATTCAAAAAAAAAAATCCCCGTGAACAAGATCTCGGCTGAGATCGAAACGCGTAGGGGTGTGCTGACCTTTATGATTAAATAAAAGCACCGTGGAACCGCTTTGGAGACATTAGCATGATATACCTATGAGAGTTATGGAACTGTGAGTGCGGAGAGGATTTCCTTGAGAAAGTGTTTATATATATATATATATATATATATATATATATATATATATATATATATATATATATATATATATATATATATAACAATATAATGCTGTTCCATTTCCATGTGCACGTCTGATCTGTTCAAATATCTTTTTTTAATAAAAATGGTTTATAAAATCTCTGCAGGAATAAACCTTCCATTTTTAGGACCAGTTGGCTGATGTTCTAGGTGTACCTGAACAATTTGTGCAACTTTTGGAATTTGCACATGTACATTTCATGATTCTGGAAAATCCATGGTGTTTCACAAAAACATTTTTTATATTTTCTTCCCCACGGAAAACATTTTACCGTGTCAAATATGCGCTTTTGTCACCACCATCCCTAAAATGGGGGTTTTCCTGACCTCTTCCTACACTTTCCTTGCTGCCCACTCCTGTATCGTTTACTCTAGGCATACATTAGAAGTGCAGAAAATGGTGGGCAAAGTATTGCAAAGGTTTGCGGTTATACGCAAAGCGTAGGCTTCATGGGTGTTCATTCTGTATTCATTGCACACATCCATGACATTCGGATGTGACCATATACTTCCCCTCCCTGCAGAGTCACTTTCGCTGCAGAAAATCAAAAGATATCACACATTGTCTGCATCTATAGCTGCACGTGTGAATACCCACAGATCCTGACTTATCAGTCATTCTGATTTTACTTGCACACGTGCCACATTCCCCTCACATGACTTTTACTTATTTGCAGAAAAACATTTGTTAATGGAGTCATCTGTTTCCCAGGCATTCTATGTCCCCACGTCTGTACTGCTGCGAAGCCCTTAGTGTCCCAGTCAGGTCTCGATGGCTCAGTGGACTAATGCATCCGCTGTAGGGATCTGTGTTTGATGTCATGATCACTGGTTCAAGTCTGCATGAGCACTTGTGTGTTCATCCTTCCAAGGTCAATAAAATGATTTCCATTGAGTTGGGTAACCATAAACATGTTTTATCTGTCAGGAGTACTAGGATATGCCTCTTTGTGAACATGTTCTCTGCAAGTACACTGGGTATAGTATGTTATGAGGAAGAAGACTCAAACTTTATAAACCTGCGCACTGTCACTCAGCGTATCATTGGCTAAAAGGTTTCAACACAGCAATGCTGGCGCTTACAAAAAGGTGAGAAAATGCAGCAGCCTTACAGCGCAGCCTAGTGGTGATGCCAAATAACATCAAAGTTGTGAAAAGTGGTCTTATTTTACATTTAAGTGGTGCTCTCTGGAGGCAAAATAGCATTTTGCCTGAAGCGCTGTAAAACCTGTGGAGTTGTTGTTTGCTCTTGTAAGTCATGTTATGGAGTTTCTGTGCACTTTAAATGATTTACGAGGGATACTGTACAAAAATCAAGGATTAACAAACTGATAGTGTCTACTTTTTAGGTCTCGCCTGTGACTGCGCATGCGCTTCTGCTTGCGAGAGATATTGCGATTGCTTACACGCACTACACCACTAGTAACAGCACAATATTTTGCCTTTTTGTGCATAAACAAGTCATAACACTTTAACAGACTTTCTGTAACTTACATTGTACAACTACTCAGCAAGCTACAACTTACAACAAAAAACAGCTTATTAATAATCATATAGGCGAAACCTAATGTATTTACCAATGTTTGTTATTGTTAACATACTGTAGTCACTTGCTAGCCTCCCCCAGCCCAGCCTCAAGCACATCCCTTACCCGCTGCCCATTTGCTTCCCCATCCGCATCTACACCGCCCTCCTCCCTCACGGTTATACTTTTATTTCTTAGGAGGGCTTGGCAGCACATTGCTGCAGGGATACTCTGCCTTAAAAAAAGCACTTTCACATTAGTCAAATGATTACTATTTTTTTAAAATTTACCAATCTATATTGGACCGGTAAAAAAGGGCACCCACATGCATGATGAGGCATGAGTGCGCATAGGTCATCACGCAAGCATGCATCTACAAAATCACATGGCCGTGTCATTGTGTCTTTCTTTACTTTTTAGTCAATGCTGCACAGCATCGACATAAAAACATGTTTTGCCAATGCTGGTGAATGTCCCAATTATGGCATTCTAAGCTGCCTTGTTGTCCTAAGTTTGGGTGCTCCATAGAACCACTTGAAAGAAATAACATGTAGAAGAATTATAAGGAGATATTAAGCAACTGGGTTTAATCAAGAGAAGAAGAAACTCAACTGCAACAATGTTAGGATATCAGTAAAGTACCATAAATTAGCTTTCCTCACACTTCAATCAGGCACAAATGTAGAAACTAGTCTTTGGTGCAATCGCACACTCATTCTAAACGAGTGAACGAGTGATGGAGTTACTTAACGGCTCCTTTGCTGGTTTGGCTTACGAAGCAATGATATTTCGCTACCTACTAATGTGTATGCTCCACATAGGTCCCTACACAAGTATGCAGGTGAGATACAGGAGTGATTCCAAATTTGTAATCTGACCGTACCTTTGTCGTGACCCTGTATGTAATATATGTCTCCATGGTACAGACGTGCTTCTTGGGATCATCTACGGTTACGAAGAGGTCTCGCGTTTCGCCATCCAAATCATCGTCCAGCTGTAGTCTGTTGAGGAGTGACGACGAAGAGGCCGGGCTGGATGTCTCCACAGGTGTTCCATTTGGCAAACTGAGATCCTGTGACAAAGAGATAGGTAGTACATTTGTGAGGCAGTGCCACAAAAGAGCATTCCAAGATCCCCCCCCCCCCCCCCCAAAGAGAAACAGATTCAGGTTGGTACCTTAATATTCTCAACCTTCACACATACAGCTCAATATGCATTCAAGTACAACTCATGCCACTCAATTTAATCTCACGCCAAAAAACAACAATCAAGATGCAATGCTGAACTGGAGCAGATGTGTGGACTGGGCAATATTTTATTTAAGCTAGTAAAATTCACAGATTATCCGAATTACTTGTTAAGCGAATTTGACAAAATGACTTGCATTACACAATCGCACATAACTTTTGAAAGCAAATGCGCAACGCGTGTAAAAATAAAAAAAATAAAAAGTTTCACAGGCTATCAGCGGAAAACTGGTTCGCACAGAATATGACGCCCTGAGACAGTTTTTCTGCTCAAACCATCCTCCTCACTGTATCTTGCTAGACTTGTCATGCAAGTGACACACTCACTTAAATGAGTCATGCAAGATAGCAGTGACCCACCCTTTACTCTGAAAGCATAGTTTCTTACATTTTCCTGGAATTAAACAAAAATTGAAAAAACTATTTATGCAATTAGGCACATCCCAGAGTGTAGCACACTCATCAATAAAGAAAAGCAAAATGTTCTGTGTGGAAACTGCCTTACCATAAATCAGTGTGCGCTGTAGAGCGGTTGTACGATATCTGAAGTGGAAAAGGTGAAACGCCCAACGCCCCCCCTCCCAAAATTTAAAGTGTGGCTAGGATGGCCCTTAGACGACCAAGAAATGCAGCCGAGGGCAGCGAAGGTATGTATTCAGCAACTACAGAATCCCATTAACCAACAATCCCACTGAATTAACCACTAACCTTGGGTTTGGAGTTGCATGCGACATGCCCTAAAGTGCTTTAATGCCGCACCGGGGAAGTAAACACAATATAAATGCAATTACATCAGATGTCGTCCGGGATTTTGAACTCCAGTCCATTTATATACCACCTCTAGGACAACACAATGGGTCTGAACAGTGGCATTTATTTACATATCTGATGAACCAATAAGGCGCGTTTATGGATCGCCTTGGGCAGACTATTTTCAGTCCACGAGAAAGCTCTCTGTACCAACAGAAAGCCAAGCCCCTTCCAAATTATAGTTTCTTATTGAGGCATTCAACTTGTGCTTAGTGAACATAGGCTATTCTCGAAGAAACACTCCGATCAAGAAAGAAATACTCAACCCTAAAACCAACAGCACTTGGAGTACGCCTGAGCCTTCAGGGCAGATCACACACCCTGGCCTCTAGAGAAGCAAAGTATATGCACTTTTATTGTCAGACAAAAGACACGTGGAGGGACAAAGTAAAGAAACAAAGATGCGAACAGAAGCCAAGAAAAATGGATCAGATGAGAACTACTCAAGCTTCACTGGATGGGACACCACGGCATGCGCTATTCCTGCCAACACATAGATAATGTAATGACTCAAAAGATAGACATGAGCGGTCTCAATATTAGACAAGGTAAAACAGTTTGAAAAGAATTTTCCAAAACTACCGTATATTGAAAATGCTATATGATATCTTAAGAGGACAGTGACTGATGAATGTGAAGAGTGCTGCCACTCCAAAGGGTTTCTGTCCCACAAATATACTTTAAATGATATATGCGGACTATGCCATCAAAGTTCTTGTACGGTCCTCTTGAACAGTTGGCCCAAAACCTGCATTATCCCAAAACAGACAGCTGTAGTGTGACCCCCCCTGCCGGATGCACATACTTTTGCAAACAATATCTAGGATATAATGTTTAATGTCTCGCGATATTTCTGTAGATGATATTCTGACATACAACCCATTGTGTAGTGTCACCTGGGTAACCTTTCATCTATTCAACCTGTATACTAGCCTTCTGGCCCATTTTCCAACCTAGACGGATTCCGCTTCATTATACATGCAAATAAGCAGACTGTGCTCCATCTAGACGCAGACAGACCTATCACCTCAACCAACCTTTCTGATTTTCGCTTGTGACTGGCATAACGCAAAATTCTTAAAACTTACTAGTAATAAAATTGGAGTGTTGGCTGCAGGGAATAAGGAATAACTTTGGCCTTCATGCTTCTGGCCTCCCAATACTCTGTGCATGTCCAACCCCAGTTCAATCAGTGAACAATCAAGCACCCCCAAAGAATGAATGGTGGGCACTGGCAGCAGGTGAATACAACCATGGAGTTGGTTTCTTTGCTGGGTAAAATACATTTGTTACTGCTCAGTGAAAAGCAAACATTGGTGGCAACAGCTACTGTGGCATCCAAGTTGGATCATTACAAAAGTTTTTAACTGTCTACTAAAATATTAACGGTTATAAAGGGTGCAACAAGACCACCTATTGTTTGGTCTTGAGAAAAAGAAACATGATCATCTCTTTCAAACCCTAAGATTTCTTCAGTGGTTGTTTGTGGAGAAGAGTACTTTATTTAAATCACTTTCCAGAATCCTGCCACCAAGCAGTGCTCCGGAGGTCCCTTACTGAGGAACTCTGACAAATTTCAAGCCTTGCTCCATATTACGGAACAGCACTGCCGCCTGTGCTGCCTTCACCTGAGGAAGACCTAGGATTGTACAATCCTGGCTCTGTGCCTGAACCTGTGCCCGCTCTTCAGCGGCTTGCTACATTATTCTATAGACTCTGCATTCCTCGTTCATGTAACGCTCTTATCTAGTGATGCTTACTTGCGGCTCTGCATTAGTGATATTTCCTTGCTCTTGTGCTGGTTTTCTGACTCCTAGCTTTTCTCCTAGTGCCACATCATTTTTACTGAATCTCTTCTAATGCCACAGCCTCTCCCGTTTCCGGAATGCTGCTAAGGGGCCCCTGCTCCTTCAGTTTCTGAAATCTTATGCTGATTTCTAGATAATGCTCTTTGCCCCTATGCTTGCTTGACTGCAGAGGCTCTACCGTGCATTTCAGAAGTCTTTGTTCTCACAGTATACTTTCCATCCTTCCTCTACTCGCTTTTCTGCCTCTCCTGGTTTCTTAAGTCTCTCTTTCTCTCACTGTTGGTTTAGTCAGGTTTTGTCTGTCTGATCCTTGTGTTTTAGAAACCTTGCTCTATTCCATGTTTGCTGAGAATCCAGTCTAGTTTCTTCCCCTCAAGCCCTGTTACTGAATTGTATGTCACTTGATCCAATTCTGTGAAACATTTCAAGTCGCTAAATCATTCCTCAGTCCAAGGCCTGTATGTTAAAATATTTCCCCTTTGGCTGAACAGTGTAACAGTACCTCCACTTATTTTGAGGAGAAAGTGGAAAAAATACAGCTGACATTTGCTGACTCGGCTACCACAGGATTACACTGGAAGCTACCACAGGAATCCTCTCTCGAAGGCTTCCAATTCACATTTTCGGTTCAACCCAATTTCTCTGGGGGAGTCTTGACAGGCTACTCTTAACTGTAAATCAGGCTCCCTGAACATGTCCGCCCCGGATATTAGCCATGGCAGTTGATGTCATCAACTCAGTGTTCAATGAGGTTTTTAATACATCTCTAGTCACCGCTATGTTAACTAATATATGAAGCAGGCCAAAGTGCTACCACTGCGGAAAAAGCGGTCTGTGGATTTCACCATCCTCTCTAAATTCAGGAGTGTTTCCCTCCTGCCAGCTGCTTGTAAAAGACTGGAGAAGTTGACTAATATTCAATTATCCAGATACATTTTAGAGCATTTCAACCTTCTACATCCATCTTAGACTGGCTTTAGGCCAAGACATAGCATCAAAACTGCACTGATGGAGGTGTCCGAGTCTATTGAGGCCTATTTTAGATCAAGGCCAGGCTGCCAACCTGATCCTCTTAGATCGGTCAGCGCTGTTTAATGTGGTCTCGTATTAGACACTTTTACAGCGACTGGCAGATGTGGGTATCTGTGGAACGGCTCTGCAATGGCTACCATCATTCTTCACTAATAGAGGACAATTGGGATCATTCAACTCCGCCTCTGTTAAGAAGGCCCTCAACCATGGGGTTTCTCTGGGATCCTCATTAAGGCCTACACTTTTCAATGTGTATATGGCCCCATTGACCTCTATCACTCAATCATATGGCAAACAGACGCGGATAATATGCAGCTTATACTCGGATTGTGAAAAAAGGCCGACATAACCTGACAAGCTTAAGAAAAATGTCTGGTGTGTGGATGAAGCGGAGTTGCCTGAAGTGCAACTCGGATAAAACTGAAGAGCCGCTTTTTGGGAAGGCCACAGACAGTTGATCTAATCATTGGTGGGCGACCGAATTGGGAACCACTCTTGAGCCAACAGCCGTAGCTAAGAATCTAGGGGTAGGATTTGATAAGGGACTGTCCTTTTGCCCCGAAATTCTGTCAGTAGCTGTAACCTGCTTCTCAATGCTGCGCACCTTGAGGAAGACTTTGGACTTCTCTCCAAGGAAATCCGTAAAATCACAGTCATGTAATGATTGCATTTAGAATTGATTATGTCAAACCTCACTACCTGGGCCTCCCAAATTATTTTATTGATAGTCTGCAGATTGTACAAAATGCATCAGCCAGGTTGATTTTAAAGATTGCCCGCACTCAATTTATAGCTCCTCAACTAAAACATTTGCATTGGCTGAAAATCCATTCTCTTTAAATCCCTGATTCTAGCTCATAGAACTTTCTTTGAGAAGTCTCAGTAATACCCAAGCAACAGGCTCACTCACTATTGCCCTCCCAGGTCCTTGAGATCACCAGACGGTTACCTCTTGAGGACTCCCAGGATTAAGTTGACTACAAGAGGGATTAGCTCATTTACTGACTTATCCTCCAAGGTCTGGAATAGCCGGCCACTCTCGTTGTGACACACTGTTGAGGATCCCTTCAGAAGACTTTTGAAGACATAGCTATTTGACCGATAACAATCTAGCCATCTTCTTCGCCAAACAATCTACATCTAGCGCTGGGACACCCGCTGAGCGGCTGTGCGCTTTAAAATCTGATTTGGAAACACAGACGCCAAGATTTACACGAAAATCCAAGCCAACCGCTTGGAACCCCACCTTCCGGGTCTCATTGATCCCAATCAAGTGGGGTTTATTCGCCATCGCCAGGGTGCGGACAATATCCGTCGGATAGCCCATCTCGTGGAAAAGGCAAGCTACAGAAATATTCCTGCCTGTCTGGTGTCCCTCGACGCAGAGAAAGCCTTCGATGGAGTGGACTGGGGATTCCTTAAAGAAGTCCTACGGAGGGTGGGGCTGGGACCGGGGATGATCTCCAAATTGATGGCGCCTTATGTGAAACCCTCTACCCGCATTTGTTTCAATGGTCGTCTCACTGCCCCTATTCCCATCTACCGCAGCACCAGACAGGGGTGCCCGCTGTCCCCTCTGTTTGCCCTGGTGGTGGAGCCCCTGGCCATCGCCATTTGTCGTGATCTGAACATACGGGGTATCCCCGTGGGTGGATATGAACATAAAGCCTCTCTCTTCGCTGACGACCTCCTTCTCTCACTATCCTCCCCATCTACGTCCCTCCCTGCAGTGGCTACTCTCCTGAGGGCCTTTGAAGATGTGTCGGGATACCGGATCAATCTTGATAAGTCTCATGCCCTTAATCTTACTCTCCCTGCCTCGGAAGTCCAGGACTTGCGAGACCTGATTCCGGTACAGTGGACAGACGTATCGATTCGGTACTTGGGCCTAGACTTGACCCCTGCACTCTCGACATGGACTTCGTCCAACTGGCCTAGATATAGGAATGCCATCCGGGAAGAATTGCACAGATGGAAGGGCCTTCCTCTTGCTTGGTTAGGACGTATCAACTCCATTAAAATGTCTCTTCTCCCTAAAATTTTATACCTCTTTCAAAACCTGCCCACTCCAATACCACAGGCTGATATCCTCGCCCTACAACGTGACTTTACTAAATTTATATGGGGGAAATCCCGTCCACGCTTTTCCAATAAGATTCTGATGTTGACTTGTGACCGGGGCGGACTAGCGTGCCCCAATCTTCTGGAATACTATTGGGCTTGTCACCTCCAGCATATATCGGAGTGGGTGGTTCGCGAAAGCGAAAAACATTGGTTTCACTTGGACCGAGCGGTATCCTGTAGACCCTTGTGGGACCTGGCATGGCTCCCGCGAGGGGCGCGCCCCCGCAGCGCCTACATAGCCACCCCTACGAGGATGGTACTAGAGATCTGGGATAAGTTGGCGATATCCCGAGGCCCAACGACATTCCCATCCCCTAACACGCCTATAGCCCTTAATTCTATGTTCCCCCCTGCATTGCAAACCCAGGCATTTAGTGCATGGTCAGAGGGTGAATGCCGGGTTATCCAGGACCTCTTTCAGGGCGATGAAGACTTCCTTACGTTCGATCAATGTAGGCAAAAGTTCCATCTCACAGGGGGGACACGTATGCAATATTACCAGATACGTCACTGGCTTAGCTCTCAGACCTACATCCAGGGAGCCACCAGACAACTTACCGCCTTTGAATCCTTGGTTCGTAGATTTGAGGGATTGAAGGGTCTGATTTCTAATATATATATACTGTCTTACAGCATTCTCAGCGGCCCACGTCCCATGGATATCAGACGCGGTGGGCTTCAGACCTGGAAGAGGATATACCACCTGAAGGGTGGGCTTGACTACGGCGGGATATCCCAAAGATAGACCAGAGCACGCCGCAACGCGAATCAGCATATAAGTTAATGATGAGGTGGTATTACACCCCAGCTCGCTTGCACCAAATGTTTCCAAACTCCCCCCCGACCTGTTGGAGGTGCCAGAGAGATAGAGGTGAATTCATTCACATTTGGTGGTCATGCCCGAATCTCACTATGTTTTGGAAGGAGGTCCTCAGCCACATCAAAGAGGTAGTGGGATTTCCTATTCCTCCCTCCCAGTCAGTCACGCTTTTAGGCATTAAGCCCTCAACGCTAAATGCTATGACATACGAAGATTGGCGCTTGATTCTCCATTTGCTAGGAGTAGCTAGGCAGTCAATAGCCTTATTTTGGAAGAAACCGCAGCCCCCCCGTATTGCCACCTGGTTTCTTCGCTTGTGGAATGTTTTAGCTCTTGAACTGCTTACCGCCCGCATCAATTATACAGATACAAGATTCACCCACATTTGGCAGCCTCTTATACACTATTTTACCATGACCAGGCATTCCCAGTTGGTTCCCCCCAGACTTCGGGCCTTGCAGTTGTTTGAGGATTTCCTTGAGCCATACTCTAGGGGCCAGAAACCAGAATCCCCGGAACGACCCACCTAAGTCAGATGACCTGCCCTTTTACACCCCGATGACCCCCTTGCTTCCATCCGGGGGTCTAGAGCAGCCCAGCGCATCCTCCTTGTTCCCTCCCCTTCCTTGAGAGAATTTCGCTCTTGGTCTTTCTTTTATTTTATTCTTGATATGTAATTGATGACAGCTCCCTGTTGCTTTCCTAGTTAGAGGGCCCCATAGATAGAGGGAAGAACTTATATATTGCGACATCATGCATAGCAAGTCCCCAATGCTTCCATCGCATTGCCAAGGATAGGCTCTCATTCAACACTCTTGTTACTGAGAGCCTCCTTTTTTCGTTTCTAGGTTTGTCTCTTTCCACCCTCTTTGCAATGGGTCTATTGTTAAGATAAAAGGAGATGGGGTTCAAGCGAGTATTGTTCTCCTCTACTCTGGTATAGTTCACAATGTAGGACCTGGTAACATTTCGCGTGGGTTAGATCCCGAAATGTATGTTTTTATTAAGATGTTGCTCCATGTACCATGGAATGTGGGCTTATTTGATGCTTTCTTTACAGGTACTAGAGTCCTTAATTTGTTTGGCTTGTCCTGTTTGTCTTATATTCAATAAACAGAATTTACATTAAAAAAAAAAATCTGATTTGGCAGATTGATCCTTTTACACTCTCTGGCATCTATTTAAACATTTTTACAATATTCATCAGGTTTGGTGCCTCAGAGACTCACCCTTCTGTCAGGGCTGCCTGGTGCTGCCAAAACCTGGTATGTGCCTTACCTTGATCGCTTTTAGTTACCGATAGATAATCCACCATGGAGCACATAAACTATTATTTATGATAGTGAATCTATCATGCCTCCTCTTCCTTGTGCTTTTCTATTGCGGTCATCCTTTTCTTGTTTCTTATATTTCTTAATTGTATCACCAGGTTTCTGTATTTTATGGGGGTTTTTTCTCTCCAGTTTTCTTCCTGCAAGGCTAACTCAGTCCCTGTTCAGCCAGCACATTACAGTTCACACCCACTTTCAGGTATTAACCAGTTCCTTTTAAGTTGACTTAGCAGCTCTTTCAAAGCTACAAGTACTTCCTGTTGGATGCTACACTCTCCCCCTGAATTCCCTTATCCCAGTAGAGAGTAAGTGGTCTGTATAATCTGTTTACAGCCCCTACCGAGTGTGGATCCAGGCATTAATGTGCTTTGTCCCAATGGATTAACGAACCCTGGAATGCTCACTTTTGGCCCCTGGGAATCCCCAGTACTCTCCCAAGATCCTCCTATAACATTCTAATAACTGTGCCCTCCTTTAGAAGAAAGAACAAGAGATTGCACTATTTATGACGCTCAAGAGCTGCCCTTCTGTTGATAATATTTGCAGTCCCTTTCTGTGTAACATAAGCATCGGTGACATGTGCACAACAAATTCTTAGGACAAGCAGAAGAGGCATTCACACTGCAAACCCTCAGCTGAGTACTAAGCATCTGTTGGTCTTGCTGCTCATCTCATCTCCGTAGAGGTGTCGATGGACCAGAGTGTGTGAATGCAACAATTCAAGGTTACAGTACTCTCAGCAATGTGTGAGGCCCCCGGAACATGGTTAAAGTAGCACAACTTATAATAAAATAGGCTGCATTGTTTAAAAATATTTTTAAAAAGCACATTCGCAATTCATACTAGAATTGGATAAAGTGTGTGTGTGTATGTATTTTTTGTAACTGAGGCACAGGTGAAAGTGGTGTGGTGGTCACTGTTTTTGGCTTCGTAAGTGTTTGATTACACCAACAACAACAACAAAAAGCATAGGGGGCTTGGAAAAATTTCCGAGATTGGTAGAGAGGGTGGTATTTTTTAGTAGAGTTCATCACTTTTGTTAAAAAAAAAATCACTTTCCATAATTGGTCGGTCAAGGAAAAACACGTAATTTGACTTGGAACTAGCATTTAGGTCTCTACTATCAAGGCCTTCTGATGCTATAAGTTGTTCAACATACATTACTTTGCTGTGATTTCTCAACAACTGGTCCCAATATTGGCCCCTTAGTCGCCTGCATTTGCTGCTCTGTATAAAGGCTCCAGGCTGTTCATCGTATATTTAAAATACAAAAAAAAATGTTAAATTATAGAATAAGTCAGTAAATTGGAAAATAGAATCTTGCTGCTGATACCAATCTATCGATCAGGTTAACCACGCATACTTCTAGTTCACATAATAATTAGAACTTAGTGCACCCAAAATCAGGGAATGTTACTGAACTGGTTGATATTGCTTTTCCTGATTTTGTCCATTACCAAATTAAGTACAATGATAGAGTGCAGTCACTATTAAGGGTACCATTTGACCTGCATTTGTAAAGTAATTCCAGAAAGCATGTATCCTCTCCCACAAAGTGTGTATTTTCTAAGAGATCAGCACGTCAATCCTCAATCATGTGAGAGAAATTGCACAGCACCATCTACCATATTGAGCGTACTTACTGAGGTACTGACAAGGCTAGCGCACAGAGAGGGGACAGTCTATGTTTACAATTCTATCTGCTACATTAATAGGCCCTTTTTCAACTACGTGTTCATGACTAAATAAATAGAGATAGTTACAGAGTAAGTGGTCAACGTCAATCCAGTGATTTATGCCACGAGACCTCCTGAAGATAGGAAGCAAGTTTTTTCCAATGTAAATAAAGGCTTTTCTGAAAATTAATAACACTGCTTGGACATCATCCATTGGGAGTGATATCGTGCCACAGCCCTGCCCCACACCACTCTCCGATTGTAAGTCGTAATTATTCGACCTCACTACCCATGAAGGTCAACAGCCAAAGAGTTGCTATTTGGCAATTCAGTGAGCTCACAGCAGTACATGACTCCTGTGTTTTCAAGGATGACACCAGTACTTGACCCAATGTTGCCTAATTGCTCAACTCTCACAGGCTCCGGAGAACGGGCATCACACCATGGAGCACTTTAAAAGTCCCACTTTTTCTCTCACCATTATCAATGTTAGACTACAACAGACATGACGCGCAGCCTGTTCAGTTGTCTGCCTCCACGTATTCTACACCTGGACCTCCCCAAACGAACCCACATTGCCCCACACATGAGACCTCCACTGGCTCCCCATCCAGAAAGGATGCCAGTTCAAGATCCTCACGCACGCCTACAAAGCCCTCCACGACCTAGAACCGGTCTACATCAACCATCGACTTAACTTCCACCAACCCGCTAGACACCTGCGCTCCTCTTCCTTTGTCCTCGCACACACCCCCCCGCAGTGGTGGCCACTCCTTCTCCTACATCGCTGCCAAGACCTGGAACGACCACACCCCCCGCTCCGCACAGCCACCTCGCTGGCAGACTTCAGGAAGCAACCCAAGACCTGGCTCTTCGACTGAGACACAGCACCCTGATACCCCTAGGGGTGACAGTGTTACGCTTTACAAATGCTGTCCGATTGATTGATATACCTAGGCAGAGCAGAAGAAAATGGGTGAGGCCAATTACCTTTCAGTATTCAGGACCAGCAACATTATCCCCGATTTAGGCTTTACAGCACGAGCATGAGGAATACCTTGCAGTAAACACATCAACAACAATTGTTCCCATGTATGTATAAAACAGTTACCATCGGCTTTTTGCTGGTGGCAACAGTGGGGCACGTTCAGTGGGGCACGTTCATGACATAATGCAGTATAACTGCCTGTCAGTACTGTGGTTACAATCAATGCCGTCAACTAGGAAGAGCGTGTTCATTGGTGGTGATCTGGCTACAGCACCCTTCTGTTTAGGTCAAGCCTGGGCAGCGCTGCAAGGCATGCTTTATTGGAGTATAGAATTGAAGCCCCGCCCACTCTCCGCCCATATTTGTCATTGGCTTGTGTCATTGTCCTTTGTAAATCCTGGCTTCTGATTCGTTAATAGGCTTGTTAGTCCCTCTTTAGTACCACCTTGTCTTCATTTGTAACCTTCCATGAGGACTGGCCCTTTTACTTAGGTTGTTACACGATATGTTTTATTTAGTGTGTGAGCACTATTTTCTTTAATGGGTTTCTCCTACTGCAGGCACTACATGCTTTTCTGCAACATTCAGCGCGCTTTCACGTGCGCGTTTACAAAACAAAAAGCATTTGTTTGTCAACTTGACAAACAAATGCTTTTTTTAGGTAAAAGCGCCCCATACTGCACTTTCACTTTAATAGCGGCCACGGACCTTTCTTTAGACACAGTGCAGGATGAGGCGCTTGTAAACAACAAGCATTTGCAATGCAATAGGACTCGCATTTTAGAAACTTTGACCTATTGGTATTGTAAATGGCAATGCCTTTTATTTATGTGTTTTTTTAAACATAAATAAAAGGCATTGTCATTTACAATGCCAATAGCTCGCAATTTCGCGACCTATTGCATTGCAAATGCTTGTTTTTGGAAGTGAGTGGTAAATGACGGTCAAATCCCACACCATGTGCCCTTATTCTTACCCTGAAAGCAGCACGGATGCTTTAAAGCGTGAACCAACCACAACCACTAAGCACGTGCTTGCATAGCATAGTAATGCACTTTCCACCACTCTCTTTATCCTCAAGAACATTCTCAGCTGCGTCTGGCGAAGAATTTACTTACTACACTCAAAATTCGCTTTGGTCACCTTGAAAGTTTGTTCTCTCGAGCTTAATTATTATAAGAAAACAATGATTTGAGATTCAGCTTTTATATTTGCTCGGGTCCCTTCTTGTTGATAAAAGTATACAAACACAGGCAAAATTCACACATTTCAAAACTACTAAAAGCCGCTCGAACTCATTAAAAGGTCAAGAGTTCTTGCTGCGCATTTGTGATCTCTCAGCAGAGTGAAAGGACGGCTGTATGAACATGGGCGGGGCTCGTGTGCCCACAGCAGTAATAACCGAAGACAGGTGGGGCAGGTGTAGGGCGGTAGTGTGTGGGGTGGGGCGGATTAGAGATTATTTAGTATCTGTGAGTTTGTCTATTTTCTTTATGCCTGTGTCAAAGTTGCCGATTGGCCACCTGTATTTAACAACTTGTGACAAAAAGACCAGGTGAAAAAAAACCTTAGTTAACAAGCAGAAAGTTTTTAAAAGGTGAATTTGATGGATGAATGAGCAAAAGGGTCCATCCTTTCAGCCACCTACCTCCCCACCCCACCCACTGCAGTGAAAGAGAGGTATCTATTTGAGACTTGGAGGCAACACAACTGTCCTGAAAGACAGAATGTTAGGGCGCAACCTCGGGTGGTGGCAAGTGTGATTCTATGCCACTGGATTCTTTCTAAAGTGCTTACCAGGACTACCGGAGGAATATTTATGGTACGACAAGTCTATGTTGCAAGTCACAGCACAGGTCAGTGCTCTTCCCTGGGACGAAGCGATGGCACCTTCCTTCGCTGTTTGACCCTGATCTTTCATCTGAGGGGTGAGCCAGGTAGCGGTCAGGTACTGGTGGCCTCTTAGTGCACTGAATATGAGGCTGCGCCCTAAGACTTCATTGATGATGGGGAGGGGTCCATCTTCTTTGGTAATTTTCACCTATGCAGCAAGAGCACTCCCAAACCCCGCTGTAACAGCCTAACACTACTGAACACGAAACTGACAAGTAGGACTGGACTAGTGGCTAGTAAGCACCACCTGGGAATCTAGTAGGGCTGCAGAGCTGCCACCTGGAGTGGCCAACGGGTTTATTGGTACAGGGACACAGGATCTCAGCGGTTTAGTTACTGATATGTAACCCGCGAGACCATCTCTACAGGGCTGTTTCTCCAATCTCACCATTGCTTGGGGTTCTCGTTTCTCTCATCCTGTCACTCCTCTGATCCTCAAGCAGCCTGTCCCATTTCAACCTGCTCAGTAGCGAAGGGAGCGCACTCTTGAGGCAGGACCCATAATCTGAAGAACGCCCAGCTACCAGTATCACTGTAAAAAAGTTATGGTGCGGATTTTTCGGACCTTGAGAACAGATGGTGTTTCTGCTTTATAAGCAATCCGATGTGCCAATTCTCTCTGTGGGTCCTGGCCGGTCATGTCCCTCCAGTGAGGGGTTGTGTTGGGTCCCTCCCACCCACGTCAGGCTTAAGATGGCAAGAGTGGCAAGCAGGGCTGCGAGGCGGCATCACAGTTCACCGTGAGACACCCCGCCCTACATCAGGAAACTTCCACCCACTCCTGCACCAGCACATAAACGGTCAGCCTATCAATCAGCTTGTCACTTACTCAAGAATAGGTTACATTTTCACTGCTCTTTTCAGCATTTCCGCCTGGAAGAGTTACAGTTTCCTTCCGCCAAGGTCAAACATGTGTACTGACTTTTGCCCACTTCAACAGAACCCCTTCTGCAGTGACACAGTTGTGTGTGGAGTGTACATTCAGGCATACGAACACTTGAACACACATGTAGGTAAGTGGGCCTATACGCACATGGAATTCCAGCGCCTGCAGCAGCTTGAAGCATTTTAGACGCAAGGGAATAACGGCTGGCGAGATATTCATCCAGATTAAGCAGAGATGCCAACTGCCATATTTCCGCTAGAACGTCTACATCTTCAGCTAATTTAATCCGGAAACAAGTGGTATGTAAAAACAAGAATAAAACGCGTGTAAGGGCGCGTCCATGTACACGCCTACGTATTGTGTGTTAAAGGACTTTGCAAGAAGCGCGTGCCCCCTGTTGAAACCAGTGCAACTCTATCTGGCTTTTGATTCCAGGGCAGCTGGGGACCCCGGATCTGTGGAGAGTTTATTCACTTACAATGAAATTCGTTTTCAACCAGAACATCTCTTCTAATTGAATATCAGTTCGTACACGGGAATACTTTTTCATTTAATAGTTCGGGTTTGGAACTGGGCATCTTTAACATGCAGTAAAAATACATTAGACAGAATATTTTTACCTTTAATGACCACACAAATGAAAATGTGGTTTAAAGAACAATCAGGCCTCGAAGCAAAAGGTCTGCTTAGACCTTTGACCCCGGAATACAAAATATCCGACGCCATTTTAATATACATAATCAGTGGCTATATATAGATAACTTGTGCGGTTACAACTGGATGTGCCTCGAAATGTGCTTTGCAGTAGGGCCGGTTCTATAGAACCTTTGGCGCCCGGGAAAAAAGGGAATACCACGGTTAAATCATATCACAGGAAGTGCCATTAATTACCTATTGTTAAAGTGGCTTGCCAAGAAGCAACTTTCTTGGTGGGGATATCAGTAAAACAATAAAAGCATAAATGTTAATACTAATAAAATAAGTACATATATTTTACATTGCTATTAAGTGGAAATACATTATATTAGGCACACTGGATAGAAAGGTTTGGCCTAGGTCT
This sequence comes from Calotriton arnoldi, assembly GCA_963921515.1. Lineage (NCBI taxonomy): Eukaryota > Metazoa > Chordata > Amphibia > Caudata > Salamandridae > Calotriton > Calotriton arnoldi. The sequence goes on along the minus strand of CAWUFW010002768.1, from coordinate 131,572 downwards.
CTCCAAAATGTATCTCTCTAATCGTATGTTTACAATTTGCTTCCAGATTGCATTGGGTATGTACGTATAGAGTATTTATATAACGCAAACCTTGCTGAAGGGCTGCAAAGCGCTGTACATGGTCAAAGACAGTCAACATGTGATAGGAGAAGATGGTTTGTGGACAGTCACTGCATTATGATGTATTTTTTTTTTTATTTTTTTTTTTACAGAGTTGAGTATTCAGCTGTTTGCTAAATTGGGGCTGGGTGTGGGCTGTCCGGGTGGATATGGGGATATAGTTCCAAATCCTGGGTGCATACATGGGAAAGGCCGTTTGCTTGTTGGTTTCCTTTTTAGCACTTCTTCCGTCTGAAGATGTCCTTGCTGCCGGTGTGTGGCGAGCCACTGGTAATGGCAATATTGTCATCCAAGTAGGCAGGGGTGTCAATTGTGTGTATGTGGTACTTCTACAGTGCAAACATTGCCAAAAGGCAGCCGAGCACTGTACAGGGTCAATGACAAGCATAAAGTCAAGGAACGATAGGAAAGGCAGCATGTTTGTGGACTGTTAAATCATTCTGATGGCACTGTAGATGACGCAACTGGGTTTCAAGATGGTGCGGGCTGGCAAGGGGAACCTGCGGAGTTTGATCACCATGGAATGATGTGATCACATTTCTTCATCACCTAGAGAGGTGTGCTGCAGCATGCAGACTCCCCCTAAGGGGGCTAGTGTAGTAGATCAGTGATTTTTGACTTCAGAGGTCCTCTACCTAATTACTGGAAACCGGGGACCCCCACTGAATTATTATTGGAATCGGGGACCCTCACTGAGTAATTACTGGAAGCAGGGAATCCTGGCCGAAGCATTTTCAATGATTGGAACCGCTAAACGATACAGAAACAAGCATTCATCAAACAAATACATAAATGATTAGTTTATTTAATTCACAACCAAATATAACAAAATCAAAATTGCAATTTTAATAGGAGGGTTGCAGTATTTCTAAATCCAATTACGTCCACTCATCGGCCATACTCTATTCCGTATGATGCACTTGCACTGCTCTCACAAATAAATCTGAGGATACTAACTTAATGTTTAGCCTTTAATTTTAAATTTCTTCACATTTACAGAAAATTTTAAACTTTGAATTTGTACATTAATCTTCTTTATTTATCTACACTTTATTAACCTGCTAATATTATTGAATTTTCTAAGTAACCGTGGACCCCTATGTAGGCTTCGCCGACCCCCAGGGGCCCCGGACCACAGGTTGGGAATCACTGTAGTCAATGGTTTCCCAGATACCCAGAACAAGATAAGGTATGTGCAAGGAAGTTATGAAAGCAAATAAAACTGTTGAAAATAGCTTGACTTCTATTAAATGCATCACCCGAGACACGTTAAAACACCAGAAAGTACCACAATACAATCGTATGCAGGCTAAGAGGATTTAAACGTCATGTGCAGTGAGCCACGGCTACAGCACCCCTATCAATTCCCTCTGAAGTCTTTAAATGTTCGGATACTAATTATTAAAACACTTATGTGCTTCCAGAATGCATTTCCTTTTGTAAATTAGCATGATGCAGATTCAAATAACAGGTTTTGAGATACATCTCCTTACACTTGCATAGGATGATTTCTCCCAATTTTGCAGAGCACATAGGAAGCGCACGTTCAAATGCAATTAAATAAAGCTGCAAGCCAGGCTCACTAACCGTCCAATTTCCTTGGGCCTCACAGAGCTGAACTATGGAGGCAAAGCCCAAGGGAGGGAGCCCAGGCCTTTAGGGTTGCGTCTGGTCAGTAAATTTACCACCATGGCTGTATTTTCATGTATAAACCAGAGCATAAGAGCAAAAATCTCAACACAACTTTTCAAGATACAACAATATAGAACAAAAAATCCAGCAAAGTGAAATCTCTCAAATTGGAAGTGCGAAAATGGTACAGGCAGAGAACTGCAAAAATGGGTTAGGCCCCCTGGGTGGAACTCAACCGATCTCATGGGGCACCAGCCTCTGGCCAGAAAAAGCATTTAAGCTGCAAGGTAACAGAAACGAACATAATGCTTATTAAAACAGTGCAGAGCTATAAGTGAAAGAAAATAGTGGCAGTGAGTAATTCTATAATGGGCCATCCTTTTATTTAGCCATTTAACAGGTGGATTGGGATCTGCGGACATCAACACTGGTTTGCAGACAGGAAAGTAACCGGAAAAAATTATTACTTTAACTTCAGAAGTAATCAAAGGCAAACCTAGGACCCACTTCTCGGGGCCTCGAAGTGTTCCACCTGGACTGTGAAGGGAGAAAGGCCCCTCCAAGTCTCTCACCAATGGTCCAGCACTGGAATGCCAAGACATGGCCCTTCCTCGAGCCTTGCAGCAGTTGACGCGGTCTGTGAGGCTCAAGGGAGAGATGGCCTTTACCCCCCATGGTCCAGTGCTGGGAGGCACAGAGGAGGGCCCTTCCTGCCCTGGACCGCAGAGCACACTGGTCCATGGTTGGGTGTCCTGGATGACAAGAATCAATCGTTAACTTCTAAAATCCAAGAACAGGCTTCACCCCTCACCCCACTATCCCCAGGGCTCCCTCCCCCGTGCGAAAGCCAACTTTCCATTATTACATAGAAGGACATTTACTGTGCTTGTGGTTTAACCATGAATATGTTTATATGGAAGGTTACCCAAAAAAATCACTGAGTTCATTTTGGAGTTTTCATCCATATACACCATGTATTAAATTAGACCCCCTATTCTCTTTAATAGGTAAAGCATGTGGTATACTGGGAAAGTTATGCATCTTGAAACAGATAGTCCTGTGTTGCAATCTTTACTCTCCTACTTGACCAAATTTTTGATCTTGGGCAAATAATGGTCTTTCTGGACCTTTTCCTCCTCATCTGCCATTATATTATGGGCTGACTGGCCATGATATCAAAGATTTTAGGGGGAGAGGGGGGGGGTGCTGTTCGTTCAGGGCTATTTCGTTCTCAGTTTTCTCTTCTTTTAGCACCCCTAAAGGTAAACATTTTAATAGAGTGGGCTGTGCAGGTCATTTCCTGTGATACAAGTCCTCTCTCCCCATTACCATGTTAGCAAACGATGGCCCCCTCGCACCTCTGCACAGTGGGTTTCCCACAGAGTCAGTGTTGGGGCATTCCGCTGGGCTGCTACAGGCTTCACAGAAAACTGTGTGATTTACAATCCCTTAATTAGCCTGAATCAGTCCCTTGGCAAGCCAAACAAGCTGGACACTTGGTATCCTGCAGGAGCTTGCTAAAGGATGCAGGACAAATATCTAAAATGAAGAACAGCCATGCACCCTGCCACCCTTCTTTGGCGGCCTTCAGAGTACTGGACCATGGCTGTGAGATCCAGGAGAAAAGAGGCCTCTCCTGGCCCTCGCAGACTTGGACAATGGCTGTGAGACCCAGGAGAATGGAGCCTGTGGTGTTTCAATGGTACAATGAGCCTGGTTCAAGCAAGGTAATTTGTTCCTCCCCATTACCCTTTGGTCAGTCACTGAATAGTAAAATGCAGCTATAATCTGGGTGTATTGGACCCATGACTCCACAAGCCCATGGTCCCACTTCACTTGCTACTCTATTGATAGCTATGGCCTTCAGATGGGGCTCTTCCCCTGGGGATTGCAACCATGGACCATTGCTACAAAACGCAGGGCAGAAGACGCCCTTCCTAAGGCCTCTCAGCTCTGGATCATGGCTGTAGGGCCTAGGGGAGATGGGCCTTTCCTGGGCTTTGCAGCTCTGGATCATGGCTGTGTGGTGCCTGGCAGAAAGGACCAGTGTCATAGTAATGTAACCAAGATGCAAGCAAATGATGCCAGACAGTAAAGCACAGCCATCATCTGGGTGCATTGGGTCTCTAACATCCATGAGCCTTGGTGCCACAGCACCTGCTGCGCTACTGATAGCTACACCCCTGACAGTGGCCCCATGATAGGCCTCACAGCAATGGTACAGGGCTAAACTCAGCTCATGGGCGGGTGCATCCACCCGAGTGTCTAACCATGGCTGCGAGGTCCAGGGGAGGGAGGGCCTCTCCTGGGGCTCACAGCTCTGGAACATGAAAGAGGGGCAAGTAGTACAGCAATGGTGCCATCAGCCCTGGTGAAAATAAAAAGCATGTCCTCACCCTCGTCCATAGCAGGTACAAGCTCAGTAAAATAAAGCCATCATTTGGGAACATTGGGCACTTAGTACCCCTGGCCCAGTGCCACTGCACCTGATGCACTACTGATGGCTATGCCACTGACGTGGAGCCATGCACAGAGCTATAGTACTGTGAGACAATTTCAATTGGGCCCAGGGGACAGTGCCAAGTGACCCCCACCCCTCTCCTAGGCCTGTCAGTTATGGTGTAGCGCTGAGAGGATTAAGGGATGGAGCACACTATCCATGGGCCTCGCAGCACTGAGCCATGGCTAAGAGAGCCAGGGGCCCTCCCAAAGGCCCTGCAATGGTACACCATGGCTGCGAGGCATAGGGTAGGGGCCCTCCACTCCCCTAGGTCTCGAAACCATGAACGAGGGGTGTGTGGCTCAGGAGAGGGGACCCAGAATATGGGAGCCCTCTTCCATGGGCCTCACAATGGTGAAGCCCTGGACCATCCTACTATGATCCAAAGCTTTGAGGTGCAGGGAAGGGTGGTCTAGTGCTGCAAGGCCCAGGGAAGGAGAGTCCCTTCCCTATGACTTGCAGCCATGGTCCCCAGCGATCGTCGCAAGGGACAAGTAGGGTGGCCAATTTTTCATTATCACTTCACGGGATCAATTGTGCCTTTGGAGACACCTGTGCATTTGGAGACACATTGAGTGTGCAGAGACATCAGAAGATGTTTGCTGGAGAGCAGGGAAATGGAGTCACAGAGGATTTTTGGGGTTTCATTCCAAATCCAGCCTCTAAAGCAGACCATGTTAAACGATAACACAACTGGAGATTAAATGTTTTGAGTGGGAGTACTCTTCATAATATACTTGAATTCTAATCCCTTTACCACCTCCCGAGTAGGCCTTGACTGCTCGCTATCGCAAATTTTGAGCGATAAGTTTAGAAAATGAACTCTGGTATCCAAATAGAATGAAATAGTCATAAGCTTTGATACACTAGTGGTAAACATCACTATCTACCATGGATACGGTCTAGTAAGTACCCCCTGCCACTGGACTCAGTGCAGTGGGTACGTTTTAGCTAAGGAACTAAAATATCTGACATCTAATCTCAGCTTAATGGTGGAAATAAACACTGTGTTCTAAAGCTGGGCAGGACCCAAGCCAGAATGACAATTCCCTGGAAGGGACAGACCCTTTGCCTTGCCATCAGAATTACTTCGACCTCAGTTGTGGACTAGTTGGAAACGTGGAACTAGGAAACGTGGCTTTTGATCCCTGCCTCCCATTTGCCCAAATTGTGTACTCTTGGCCAATCACTTTTCTGAATCTATTGTTCTGCTGCTCCCCTGTTGGCAAGATTGGGAGCATTATGATTCAATGTAAAAAGTGCTAGGATGAATAAAAACATGGACTGAATATTACCCCCTCGGAGAGAGGTGCCCAGTCACATGGTATAGTTACCTAAAAGCAGTACAGCGGTATAGCCTTTGCACCATGTAGCAGTGCACAGCACTCCTGGGTGTACTAATTTAACCAACTGTTTGATCCGGGGCAAATAATACTCTCCCTGTGCCTTGTCCGATGCTCTCACCGTATGGCAGCACTTTGAAACAGGCTTAATGTAAGAAATAGATACCATGGACAGGTCCATGAGCATGGGTTGAGAGGAGGGGAGAAGATGTGGCGTTTCGGCCAGAGTTGCTGACTTGGAACTCAGGAATCAGGTTCAAGTTTCGGTGTCGGAACATCCTGTGATTTTGGGCAAATCACTTAATCTCCCTGTGCCTAACAAAGGACTATGCAGGGCAACTGGAATTATGCAATTTTATGGCTGCAGTGTTTTTCCTGCATAATTATGGATTTACCAGCATAATCCATAATCTCCTGCATAATTTGCAGATTTTAACAAAACAAAAAATATCTCTAGCTCAAACAGATCAAAAGACACTAAAAATGTGGCAGCGGAAGGCACTTCGCAAATGTTGACTGTTCACCTTTCAGCTGCATATTGCTGTATTTGGGCGTTAAACTAGTACTAATAAGGTAAAACCTTTGTCCAGACAGCGTTAACAGATGTAAAAATTACAAAATAATGAACTGATACTATCTCAAAATATGTCGCATTATGTTGCATAACTTTTCTTGCTGCATAATTTAGTGAACTCTGCTGCATATTTTGGTCCTCTCTTACAGTACAATTCCAGTGGCCCTGGGAAAATGTCCTTGTATAATGTAACCGGTGCTCATGCACTCCAATACCTACTGGTCGAGTTTGTGCAACATACAACTGCAAAAAAAAATATTAATAAAAAAGTGGGTTTCACGGACTTATTCGAGGTTGTTGGCATTTTAATAGCTGAAGGTGCTCCTGAACCTGCATGGTGCAGGACCCCTGTGCTGTAACACCGCCCGCTTGCCACTGACAGGCCTCTGAAAGAGTTATAAGTGTTGAGGGCATCAGAATGCAGGACAATGGGTGTCATGTGCTGCCTTTGAGTGGGCAGCGGACAAGATAAAAAAAGTTGCAGGCCAAACCTGCTAAATGCATACGGTGCCTTGCAGCTGAGGTGTGGGGCCGAGAGGCCCAGGGAAGAAGGGGTCCCTTCCCTGGGCCTTACACCGGTGGTCCTGTGTTGCCATTTTAAATACTAGGGTCATAGGACCACGATATCCTGCATGCCCCCCTTAGATTCTTTCCCATCCTTCCTGCCAATAAAGGGATACCTTAGGGTGGATGAGGAATTTTATCTAATTGAAGAAAAAAAAAAACCACAACAACATTCTTCAAAGAGCTCACAGGAACACGGGTGAGCCCACCCTGACCATTAGGAGTCAGGTTGAACCCGATGATGAAGCATGACAATACTAGAGTGGGTGAGGGTTGTATAAAAAAAAAAGGTTTTTCTTTTTCTCGCCACTGAGTGTGGTGGAGCGTAGGTGCTGCTTATTTTCCTTTCCTATTTAACACTGCCACCTTTAAGAGGAGAATATTTCACTGGTTGTTTCCTGTGCTGTTAGGCCCAGGGGAGTTGGATCCCTTCTTCTAGGCCTTGCAGCGCTATACATGCCTGTAAAGCCCTGGAGCGAGGCGCCCCTCCCCTGGGCCTCGCAGTGCTGCACCTAATGTGGAAGGCCCAGGTCAGGGGGAACACTGGTGAGAAGCGCCATGTTGGTGGGCTGAGCGCGGGGCTCTGGACAGCTGCCCATGCCTAGCGCTGGCCCTGCTTTGAAGTCACCAGCCCAACAAACACTGGTGGTACCAGTCCTGCAGATCTCATCAGCCGAGTCTATCAGACAGTTATGTTCAATGATTTGCAGGAAACACACAGCTAGCGAGCTGAAATGTTACAAGATAAACGATTATCAGAGCTGTAAAGCAAGAGACCCCACAACATTAGATCATTTTCGCTGTGTGACTGTACAGATAGACGGTGTGGTGCTTTTGAAAAGGGGACGAGGCCATGGAGAGTGGGGATTTGGAGCACCTGCGCTTCTCACACACCTACCCTCCCCCACAGCAAGCACAAAATCATTTGTAGCCACCTCCAACGCCTTGTGGCGGTTTCAATTGGAGCCCAGCTTACAAAGCATTCGCACCTGGGATGGAAACCTATTCTGTGGAGGGGTTTCGAGCTCACTATGCGATAGCCGCTCTTCACCTGGTTGTCATGATGAGAGATAAACCAGTGTGCCACACGGCAGCGCCATTGTAGTTCGCAGGCTTATAAAACACAAATAAAATAAGGCTGTTTGAGCATATGAGTCATCAAGGTTTAACATAGTTATTAAATCTACCTCAAAAAAATTGGCAGTACAAAGGTTGATACTGAAATCTTAGGTATTTAATATTGATTTAAACATGAAAACACACTAAAACAGGCAATGCCAATGGGTCTTGTTTTGGCAATGTTTGTTGCAGGTAGATTTTCGGGCAAGCAGTGGCAAAGCCAACAGCAGCAAGCACCTGCTGCTACTAACTTACCTAATGCTTGGAATGCAATCCTTCAAGCTTTGGAAAAAGCCAACCGTGGCAGCCCTGGACATTAGGGAGACATAGGGGCAGGACGAGGAAGAAAGAGGTGGGCTAGAAGTATGAGGCAGATGGGGAGGGGCTAGAGAGAGACAGAGCACCACCAGTTCTTGGTGTAGCAAGAGTCAGATGGGAGGGGCAGGGAGAAGAAGGAAGGGCAGGGAGCTAAACAGAGGCAGAGATGAAAAATGACTGAAAGAAGGAGTGAGGAGGGAAAGTGGGGGAGCGCGAGATAAGAGCAGGACACACGCCCAACTAGTTCTAAAGCGGACATGCCACAGAAACCTGCACAAAAGCGCGTGTATGTGCTGCCAATTCCCTATTGACTGCACTGTCAAAAACTTCCCACTCTCGAGGCAGGATGCAGGGACCGGGGCAAATGCTTCATTTCCTACTAGGGACCAATCCCCCTGTCCGAGTAACGATGAAAGCGGGGCTGGAATCAACCCTTGGCATCAGCGGAAGACACATGCCCTGTGGTGTTATTTTGACTCCTATTTCCATGGAAATGTTTGATCACTCGCATTAAGGCTAGGGCACAAACGCAACTGAGAATAAAAGGACTTGATGGGTGCTCAACCACTGTATTGGAGGGAGGTGATGCTGGGTGGTCCAATGGACTAGCTGGACCTTTATAACAATGAAAAAGGTTTCCTAATCTATCTTTCTAAGGTACCAGACTGTCATTAGTCTGCAGTGGCAGACTTCCCTAGGGGCTTTCCACGTGAGGTGGCAGGCACCTTGGAAGGAAGAGGACAACCTAGTACAGGGAGGGATGCAGGTGCTCGCTTTCCATATCTGTTCTCCTCAGCCCTAGACAATTCTCAGAAGACTTTCAAAGTGACATTCTTTGAGGTGTCCCAGGAGGAAAGGACAAGTGTTCCACAGAACAGCGCCCACCAGTGATTGAACACTGCAGAATAAACACTGATGGTCAGCCCCTGCAACACAATATACCAATTGGCTGTCTTGTTGTGTCAGGGAGGGGCAAGAGAAGTGCTTTTCCTGCCGGTAAGTTCATGCACTGTACTGCTAGAGTCTTGAGGAGACTATGGCTGCGGAATCGTCACAGTTCAGGCCGGTCACATCATTACTGGTTCTGCAAAGCACGTGTGATCAGTGAGTTGAGGGTCACGAGTTAGCCAGTTCTGGGAAACAATTTGGCATGGTTTCCCTAGCCACAAACTAATGCTTTATCCATTAAAGGGCCCATCCGGTGAATGATTTCACAACATACCTCAAAACCACAACTGACATCAAACAAACAAACCTTTATTCTAGATTGCCTATCGTTGGAGATGCAGGACTTGGCACTGGATGGCCTCTTTAAGGATTTGGTCACGTGCCTTTCCGAAATTGACAAATTCGGATCACACCCTAATCCAGGAAACACAGATTCCACCCAAGCCTTTCATTTCTCCAACAACTGCCCAGCTAAATTGATCGCCGACATATGCAGACACTTGGCAAAGGCCTGTACTAATTGGAGGAACCTCGAAGGAAGTGAAGCGGGCAAGGAAAGATGTGGCAAATGATGCACAAACTATAGTTGTTGCTACACTCGCATCATGTCATTTTTCTACACGGGATAATAAACCCAGTTCTGCGTTTTAAACTGTTATGGTTATTGTGTAACCAAGAAAGGATTTTCCCAGAGGAGGTCCGCTTAGAGTAGTGGGCTGCTGACTACAATTTTCTGCTGACATTTCGTTCCCTATGTAGAGTGCCTTCTCCATGTCGCTGGGACTCGTCCCCACCACTTCTGTCACACCGTGGCACAGTGTCCTGCACAATCTCCCTGGGAGTCCCTACATTTTCTCTTTTCACCCTTGGACTCGGGGATGCCTACTGCTCTCAGAGTGGCTACACACACCCAGGGTGGAAAATAGGGTGGAAAGTCCTGCTCAATGCCAAAGCTCAGAATTCAGCAGCCTCCTCCACTAGCCTCACATTTATACATTTGTTTGTCCAACGCAAATGTTTAAAACAAATACTTTTAAAATAAAGCATCAAAGAAAGCCTGAGGCACTCGAATTCACACATTGCCCAGAGGGAATTCGAGTGCCTCTGGCTTTCTGTGATGCTTTATTTTAAATGTATTTGTTTTAAACATATAGCTTTGATTAGTGTGCACGGTTTATACTCTTTATAGTATCTGCTATTTAGATATAGGAAGAGAAGCAGAATGAGGGGCATTTATTAATGGATTTCAACTTATTTCCGGAAAGCAAATGAAAAACTCAAAGGATTTGTCAGATACAAAATGGGGAAGAAATATAGGTCCTAAAACATGATCAGCGGTCTACACAATATTACATTGATTTTGGGAGCCATAATAACATTGTTTTTATTTTAATTCAATACTAAATAGCCTGCATCATTGCACTCGGAGTAAATAAATCTGCCAAGATTCCCTCAAGTGAATTTCTGAGCTTTAAATAACCGAATCCAATCCCAGTCGCCTTCCAAGGGGTGCGAAATTATATTTATAACGGCTGTATAGCGGCAGACCGCTAGCTCTCTCAGGTAACAAGGCCATGCTCGTCCGAGGGCATAATTAAACAATATCAAATATTTATCTACAGGTTAACACCACAACTGCTGAACGATCATGGATTGGAAAATTCTGCACTGAAGATTTAAATCCTCTTAATTAAATAATAAAAAGAAATTCAACAGGCAAGTTAAAAAGAAATTCAACAGGCAAGTTAAAATTGGCTGTCTGTCGCACACACTATTAAATCCCAGGGAAAGGAGACTGTCAGCTCCCACTTGTTCCTGAGGCATGGCATGACCAGTCCCTGATGCACACAATACAAGGTGTTCCAGTTTTCATTAAGAGGGAAACGTGATACGTCAATCACCTATAGATGCTCCTGTTTCCTACAGCAACCATGCTGTAAGACACGTGCAACAGCAGATTAGATGCTTCGGGAAACTGGAATCATATTTTTGGGGGTTTAATAGATTTGTATTTAATATAGAATATGCCATCAATAGAAAAACAAACTACATACCTCAAAACAATACATCTTTGTAAATCACAATAATATCCAATAATAAATCTAAGAGTAGGAGTGTAATATTGACAGCAACATAAATCAATAAAGATAAAATATAATTTATATAAAGATAATAAGTAAGACAGGAGAAACGACAAAAAAGAAAGTAGAAACAATAGGAAAAAGCAAAGAAGGTGTCGAGTGTAATAGGAGTGTAACAAGTCCTATGGAAATATAATAAACAATGCAGTCCAAGTTAAAAAAATATTGTAACAATATATAAGAGCCCCAGACAGAGAAGGTGACTAAGTCAGTAGGGCTGACTCTTTTTACAGTCACAGGGCCATAAAAGCTGAAAAGGCCTGCCTGGGAGAGTTGGTAGCCAGATAGGCCTGATCACCAGTGGCTACCGATGTGCAGCCTGAGGAACCAAATACCGATCCTCAAAAGTTGCACCAGAGTCTGCTGGAATCAGGAGACTGAGTGCAGTTTGGTCGACCAGCAAGGGAGTTACTGTCAGTTAAAGGAAACCACTAGTTTTGCTGTAACTGGAAACTTGTAGACCAGTGGCAATTGTTTTTTCGCTGGAGTTTGAGGGACATTGACTCCCGAGGTCAAAGTCATCCCACTGTGTTCATTGACCGAGTGTTGGACACAGAAAGACCCACCCCCCCAACACCGGCTCACCACACTTGAGCATCTTCTGCATCCCTTGCAGCAGGCCCATTCCATGGACTCCTATATTGATTCGCCCACAGACCGTGGCACAGGATTGGAGACTGCTTTAACTGCGAAGTAACTCTTCAACTGGACCTTATTGGTACCTGTGACTGGCTCCTCGCCAGCGTTAGTCGCCACAAGTATTTCCTTATAGTTATTTTCAAGTTGTCTTGGCTAACCTTAAGCTGTGAATCACAGTAGATTACAGCGATTTATTAAGCTAAGTGAAAATATGTGATTTACTGTTTTTGTTTTTTTTATTCATATCTCCAGAGCCCTCCAGTGGATTTTTGCTGTTGAGGTGTCTAAAGACAAAATTAAAATAAATGTTCATACAATTTTGTCAGAGTTTTATTGTGTTTCGCTTTCAACTTCAACTCGTTTTCAATTCAACTGTTTTGGTACTTCTTAACGCCTTACACTTGTTCCTTTGATCAAGCCTGGCTGCTCTAAAACATCTACCCAGGACTAAGCTAAGGTTTTACAAATGCAACAGACTGAACCTGCCTGATACGGAATTGTGCCTTTATTACATGGTGAGGTCGCACAGCCATGCCATATAATAAACCACTGACCTCACATTTTCCAAATAGAATGTAAAAATTTTACCTGTACAATCAACATTTAGTCCCTTACACCTTTTAATAATTTCAGAACATTTTATTCGTTTTTAAAAGAAATACCAGGATAAGGAGTAATGTATATGTCTGACATAGTAGTAAAATCATAATTTATGTTGAAAGGAAGTATAGTTAATAATTCTCAAAGAAAGACAGTAACAGTCTCAAACATTTCTTCTGCTCAAGTATGGATCTTCCAATTGTATATTTTACCTCTCCCCTCCATCTCCTTATCCCTTATAGTTTTAATGGAAGTTGCAGCATCATAGATTTTAGCAGCTCTAAAATTAGAGGCTGCAATAGTAAATTGACATAAACTTAAGCAGGAAGTAAACATTTAGCAGAGTTTAACGACATCTTTAATATTGTTATTATTTCATTGTACTGTTACTTGCAAGAATAAGGAAGCCTATAAGAACTTTGCAATTCAGAAAATGGAGTTAAAGTCAGATTATAAAAAAACTGGGATACACAGAACAAGCCCTATATTTCTAACAGACCCTTCTGCCATTCTATTGAATGGTTTTATTATAACATATGGGTGAATTAAAAAAACGATCCCTGTGCAATTTATCATTATGATACCCTCTTTAAAAGGTAAAAAGTAAAATGAGGGCTTTTTCTAGAAGGACCTTTCATGGGATTTCTTTTGTATCCAAAGCTATCAACCAGTGCTGGGCTTGTTTCAAGTAGAAGGATAAATAATAAAAAGAAAAGTTAGGAAAGCGGTCATCACAATGTACTTTTAATGGCTTCAATTTATTTGCAGAAGTTATGGGCATTGCATTTTTACACAACACTGTATAGAGAAAAATCCATATGCTTAAACAATGAAACTGGAAGTTACAATTGCAACATGGACACTGTATATAAAATTATACGAGGACGTAATTTTAATAGTATCCAGTCTTCTCTGCCAAGATAGTAATCTCTCAAGAAGTACATTAGCTTTCCATTTGGTAAAATCTAAATTACGTTTAACCGTATTTTATTATTATTAGTATACCATAGACCTAAATATTTAAACTTCTCTATTTCAGAGTAGACAAAACTACTGCACATATATTTAACACAAAATGTATTCAAGAAAACAAATTCAGATCTAAATTCAACGTATAATTCAATATCTTTGAAAATGCATAAACCTCTTGAAAGTAAAAAAAAAAAAAAAAAAAAAAAGAGTAGGGAATTTCTTTGCTCGCTAGCAGGCAGTAAAAGTTCACCTGCAAAAAGAAGATTTAACTTGCTTATCCCCATTTATAAAACCCTTAATGGAGACACTGTATTAATTTGACTAAAAAGGGTTTAAGTGCTTTAATAAAAACTAGTAGAGACAACATGGTCTAGCACCCCTTTTAGGTCGAGCATTCGAGACCTCTTGTATATACTTTAGTATATACTTATTATATACTGATATGTGTATGTACTTTGTGGGCTCTGGAGATCAGCCCTAGGACTTGTCTGCTTCCGCTTAGGGACTTATTTGTCTGTTCAACTGCCTCTTCAACTGTCTTGATAGAAAATAACCAGCAGAGGTCAGTAAAGTACCAGAATTGCTTTCTGGAGAGACTTTTTTTATTTTTCTGGCAACTGCCTCTATTTAACTTTCTTGATAGAAAACGACCAGCCGAGGTCAGTAAAATACCAGAATCACTTTAGCATTCTCTAGATTCCAGTCCATCTTCCACGAGCACAGAGGACAATAATATTTTTTTCAAATCTTGTATTTTCAGTGATATGACCACCGAAGGCCCTGATTTTATATTAAAAAACAGAGCTTTGGACTATACCGTTTACGGCTGAAAGGCAATATTTCTCTCCATGTGTTCCCATACCTGGCGTGTCACGCAGTTTGGTGCTTACTTTCCGTCCATGTTAAAGAACAGTAGATGTTTCAGCACCTAGGCTAATGTGCTGCATAGCTAAATACATATAAGGTCCCAAAGACGAGACCGATTGCATTGCAAATGCTTGTTAAGTGAAAGGTGTCTGAATATCATTTATATACAAGGCAGCTTTCTGATTTAAAGTATTGATATCCTATTAGGAAACCTGTCCCCTCAACGAGCCATCATAGAACTTTGAACATATACTCTCAACTTAAATGATCAATTGAAAAATAATTTGATTTCATAAAATATGCAGCACCAAAGGTGCCTATGGGTCCAGCCCTTCGCCCATGTAACCAAATACACAGTTCACATTCAGAGAGTCCTCTTCAATTCCCGTTTATTTTTTTTATTCGTTTTATGTACGCGGCTCCAACGCATGAGTTATTTATGCAGTCCCAACGCAAGAGATATAGGAGCGATTTACAAATAACCTAAAAAAGTGAATCTGATAATTGTTGTTAAATTTACAAGAGTTTCATTAAGGGGGGGGGGGCAGTGTTTGAGATGTGGAACATTAGGATGGGTATGGGGCCAGTGGGAATCAGTGCCAAAATGCAAATGAAATGAGACCAAACTAAAAAGAGGCGTTTGACAAAAGGCATGGATTATGTACTCAGTCTTTGCAGGAATAAGGCACATTTATTTATTTCAACGCTTTATTTTTTGCCAACATGCTTCTTTCGGCCAGATGGCA
The DNA here is from genome assembly GCA_963921515.1 of Calotriton arnoldi. Lineage (NCBI taxonomy): Eukaryota > Metazoa > Chordata > Amphibia > Caudata > Salamandridae > Calotriton > Calotriton arnoldi. Next base: position 116,489 of record CAWUFW010002768.1, on the reverse strand, counting down.
ACGTCCTGCAATACAATGAAACATAAGCGATGGACACAGCTAGGGACAGATAGAGGAAGACAAAAGTACACACAAAGACAGTAAATAAGCCTGGCTTTGGATGTAGAGTTAAAACCTGTTAATAATAATAATAATAATAATAATAATAATAATAATTCATTCTTGGTAGAGCGCATGGCTACCCTTAGGCATCCCAGCGCTGTTGCAACCAATGGCAGAGTAAAGTCTCAAGGCAGGTTCTGGAAGAGCCATGTTTTTAGATGTTTCCTAAATGAGAGATGATGGGTCATTGATCGGAGCTGGATCGGGAGCGTGTTCCATAGACTTGTCGCATTGTATGAGAAGGAACGGCCTCTGGCTCGTGCTCTCTGGACTTTAGGTATTGTTGCCTGGAATAAATTAGCCGATCTCAGATTGCGAGAAGGGCGATGAAATGTCATCAGAGCAAGATTTTATGCGCTATGCATAGTGATTTGAACATTATGCGTTCTTTGATTGGTAGCCAGTGCAGTGCTCTCATCGCCGGTTTAGCCGACTGTGCTCTGGGGATATTGTGTAGCAGCCTAGCTGCGCAATTCTGCAGTTTCCTAGTGGTTGTCTTCGGGGTACCCAGGTAGAGAGAGTTACAGTAGTCCAACCGGGACAACACCAGTGCTTGTACCATGATCCTGCGCGCAGTTACAGGAAGCAGTGGCAAAATTTTCCGCATTTGCCAGATGCCATAGCAAGTAGCTGCTACTTGTACTGCTTGGTGGTCCAACTTTAATGACCTGTCTAGCCAAACTCCTAAGCTTTTGATCCTTTCTTTGGGTTTTGGAGGTGAGCCCAAACAATTGGGCCATTTCAATGATGGAGAAATGATAGTGTGACTGCCAAGGATCATTAACTCGGTCTTATCTCCGTTAAACTTGAGATACGACTGGTCCATCCAAGTGGCCACCGTTCCCAAGCAAGCTTCTAAAGTTGACTGACACCTTCTTAGGGTGGCTTAGCGCTACCACTAGCGGTGTGTCGTCCGCATAGGTCACAATCTGGATCCCATATGGGAGGACTATCTCAGCAAGTGGTCTTAAATAAACATTAAAAAGGGTGGGGCTCAAGGAGGACCCCTGCGGAACTCCACATGTAAGCGGGACCCTTTTAGAGGAGTGATTGCCTTCGAATACCTGATATGATCTGTCCTTTAAAAAGGATTTGAGCCAGGAGAGGGCTTTGCCTGACACTCCTACCGCTTTGAGTATGTCAAAGAGAATGTTGTAGTGGACAGTGTCAAAAGCGGAGCTCAGGTCAAGCAGGATAATCGCCACTGTGCCTCCCTGATCAAGGACCTTCCGTGCTTCCTCCATAACTGTTAACAAGGCTGTTTCTGTGCCGTGGTTAGGTCGGAAGCCTGTCTGGGAAGTATGTAAAATCGCGTGGGATTCCAGGTAATCAGAGAGAATCTTATTTACGTGTTTTTCTAAGATTTTGCTGGTCATGGGAGGAGCGATACTGGCCGATAGTTGCTCCATACTTCAGGGTTGAAGTTAGGTTTTTTTTAATAGTGCCTTTACCATGGCATGTTTCCACGATCTAGGCACTTGGCCAGCACTAATGGAAGAATTTAGTCCTTTCAATAATACAGGTAGTATAACCTCCTTTACCTTGTGCAGCAGGTGCACCGGGGCTGCATCACAGGGGGATCCAGATTTGATTTTAGTAAAAATTTGTGAGAGCGTAGCTATGTCTTGGGTGGGAAGATCATCTAGATGAGCCGCTTTGCCCTCCAGAATTTCTGATTCTGTATCCTGGTTCTCGGGGCCAGAAGCTGGGGGAAACTAATTATATATATCCAGAATTTTATTGTAAAAAAATTCTGCTAAATCCTGACAACGTTGAGGTGTAGATTCTGCGGGTAATTCCGGTTGGGGACAATTTGTCAATTTTTTCGCTATTCGGGCGATTTCCCTAGGAGCGTTAGCTGCCCCTTTGATTTTCTCCTCGTAGTATTGTGCCTGTGCTCTCTTAGTTTCTGTCTGATATGTTTTGATAGCTTCTGTGTATTTCCGTTTTTTCTCTAGGCTGTAATCTTTCCTCCAGGCCCTCTCAAGTTTTTTACATTTTTGTTTAAATTCACGTACTTAAGGGGTGTACCATGGTGATCGTTTGTCTTTAGTTTTTTTTTACTCCATTTAAGTGGTATAATGGAGTCCAGGGATGATTCAATCCATCGGTTAAAGTTGTCAGAGGCTATACTGGGGTCGGGGTCACCTGGGGGTTTAGAGTTCAATAACGTTGTGGACCAGCATTCCGGTGAAAGTTTTGCCCAAGCTCGGTCCCTGCTCTTTGCAGATTGAATATTGGTAGTTGGAGTTGACGACTTCCAGAGCATCGGGATTATAAAGTGATCCGACCAAGGGACTGGGGAAGGACTGTCTACTGATAGCTTCTCCTCATTCGAGAATACTGGGTCTAGGATGTGGCCTTTATCGTGCGTGGGGCTTGTGACTTTTTGGGTTAGTTGGAGGGCCTGTAAATTTTGTGTAAGATTCAGCGCCTCGGCTTTATTGTGATCTTCTAAGTGCAAATTAAGGTCACCTAGAATAGTAAAATTCGATGCGGTGCTTGCCAGTGTTGCCGCAGTGTCTGTAAGGGATTCGACAAACACCCCACATGGGCCCGGGGGGGCGATATATCAGAATTCCTGATAATGAGCATGTGGGGGAAAAGGTAAGTGAGAATCCCATACTTTCACAGTCCTGAATAATATCTGGTTCGATACGCCCCTTCACATGATCCTTGAAGATAATGGCAATCCCCCCGCCCTTCCGTAACCCCCCATCTTTCCTTAGAATGAGATATCCTGGGGGTAACGCTTGTACCACATCAGGTTCCGCATCTATATGCAGCCAGGTTTCTGTCAGAAACAGGGCAACCGGCTGTTCATCACTAAGTAACATGTTGATTTCTGAGACATGTTTTGGTAAGGACCTACAATTCAGGAGGAGCATTTTAAGCTCAGTTGTATTCTGCTTTAAGGTAAGCCCCTGCGTGGAGTAGCCTAGTTTAAAGGGGCAATTAAGACACGATCTGGGTCCAGATATTAAGCTTATAGAGTGCCTACACTTATCATTGTTGGGTGAACGTAGTGCGTGCAACTGGGACACTGAATATCTTAAAGGTCCTGTGGTTGGGCCAGGGGTCCTGGCCCCTGGTCCCGGAAGGTCGCGGACGGGCACAGACAGGCTTGCCTTCGGCGCGCCAGTGGTGCGCCCGCTGCACGCGTCCGCGCTGCCATACGACTAAAGTAGTCAGTGGCTCTGCCTCCTGACCTGTGCCCCCGCCTCCTTACGCCGTCTCCCTCCACACAACTGGAACTTTCCGTCGTGGACCAGAGAATTGGCGAAACTGGCGTGCAAGCGGCGCGTTTAGAAACGCGAGTGACCCTTAAAAAGCCTTTAAAATGCCTTAAAATCACACGCCCCTAAGGGTCTACATTAAATCTAGGTCAAGACAATTCTCGCTGGTTAAAAAGGTAAAAACAGTTCTCGCTGGTTAAAAAGAGAATTAAAGTGCTTGGTGCTAAAGGAGCGTGTGCTCTTGTCTCGAGTTGCAGCGTGACTGTGCTCAGATGTGCTTGCTAGTCGCTGCGCGTCCGCGCTGCCATGCGACTAAAGTAGTCAGTGGCTCCGCCTCCTGACCTGTGCCCTGTGCCCCGCCTCCTTACGGCGTCTCCCTCCACACAACCGGAACTTTCCGTGGTGGACCAGGGAATTGGCAAAACTGGCGTGCAAGCGGCGCGTTTAGAAACGTGGGTGATCCTTAAAAAGCCTTTAAAATGCCTTAAAATCACCCGCCCCCAAGGGTCTACGTTAAATCAAGGTCAAGACAATTCTCGCTGGTTAAAAAAGGAAAAACAGTTCTCGCTGGTTAAAAAGAGAATTAAAGTTCTTGGTGCTAAAGGAGCGTGTGCTCTTGTCTCGAGTTGCAGCGTGACTGTGCTCAGATGTGCTTGCACAGAGGCGTTGTTTTTGTTGGTGGAAGGATTACAAACAGCGTATTTTATTTTGAAAAACCTTTACAAGCATATTGTTCTTTGGTGCGCTGCAACACTTTACTGAAGAAAAGTTCACAAAATAAAACCAGAAAATATGTTTAAAAATTAAAAGAGTGTTATAGCGTACACAACCCTGCCTATACAGAGGGTATAGAGCGACCCCCACTTTGCTCAGCAGTCCTATAAAATCGAAAGCAGAAGCAACAGAGAAAATTAAGAATGATAACAGCTATGCACAATAAACAAAAGCAGGGCAGGAATACCCAACCAAGAATACATAAATAGCACTAACATCCACATCATGACAACTGAATCTGAGAAGGAACTCAAGAAGAAGGCAGATCCAAAAAGAAGGACCAGAGAAAACAAGCATTGGCAAAGCCAATAGTTTCATTTTTGTATTACATAAAGCTTAGTGCATGCTCGTCAAACCTTTTGGCTTTTCCAAAAATTGTTTACCAGTGCTAAGCCATGTAAATGCAAGCATTCAGAAATTCTGTTTTCATGCGTTGCATGCACAAATGTTCATTGTCGCATTAAAACTGCACTCCTGGCTCTGCCAATGCTGGGACAAAAATGAGCAAAAAAGGATTGCTTTCTGCATAGACTCCATATAGGAAATAAAGAACGGAATGTGTCAAATTGTGTGATGATTGAGTGTGCGTTTCAGATGCTAAATACTCGCTCATGAATTCCAAAGGAAGCATTTCCTAGAAGGAAAAGTGATACGAGACATAGCCAACAGCATGAGGTGAAAGTGATACACCTGACGGCAGAACCAAAGTCAACCCATGTATTTTTTCAATAACTATAGCAATACATCGTGCCGACAGCTCAGCTGTCAAACCAGCCCTAAAAAGGATTGCTTCTTTTCTGTAGCATATATTTCACAAATGGTATTGTCAGCGTTCTTCAAACGCTACCAGGTCGCCAATTGTTTTCAGATGTAAAAAAGTATACATTTAAATGGAAGCAGAAGGAAACACCTAAACAACCAATAGACCAAGCATTTGCAATGCAATAGGTCTCACATTTGCGAGAGTTTAAGCTATTGGCATTGTAAATGACAATGCCTTTTATTTATCGGTTTTGATAATTTACACATAAATAAAAGGCAATGTCATTTACAATGCCAATAGCTCAAACTCTTGTAAATGCAAGACCTATTTCATTTCAAAGAAGCAGCCTCCAGTGTCCCGGGCTGCTTGAAAAGCGAAAGCGCACATGTCGCGCTGAATGTTGCAGGAAAGCATGTCGTGCCTGCAGTAGGAGAAACTCACTAAAGAAAATAGTGCTTAAAGACTAAATAGGACATACAGTGTAACAAATAAGTAAAAAGGCCAGTCCTCCTGGGAGGTTACAAATGAAGACATGTCGGTACTAAGGAGGGACTAACAAGCCTATTAAAGAATCAGAAGCCAGCATTTACGAAGGACAATGACACAAGCCAATGACAAATATGGGTGGAGAGTGGGCGGGGCTTCAAGTCCACACTCTATTACAGCATGCCTCGCAGAGCAGCGCATGCGCTGCTCAGGCTCGACCTAACAAAGGTGAGACTACAATATTCCTGTGGGCTGATCCAAGATTTGATTGCCATGGGCTCAAGCCAATGGCTGAAGATTGCAGAGCAAAATAAATCAATGGCTGAAGGAGTCTGACTAAAGGAGGGATCTCCAACCTTTTCTTTTGTTCAATGAAAATCATTGTGAGCTACTATTATTAGTGTTGTAATAGAGACCACATCAGACAAGTTTACCTTAGTGGCCACTCTATGCAAGACTTTCAGCAGTGATCACCATAGTGCATCAGGAGGGTTGCCAGCAGTAATGTAAAAAAGGGTTTGTCAATTTGGAATGCCTCTACATAGGTAATACATAACAGCCATTGCTGAAATACATGTGCATCAAGGTAATATGGTTAGTCCTAAGCCTTCCGATTGCCACATGATCTTTCATTCAAATACCAGCTTTAAATATATTTTTGAAATTCAGCCATTTTTCTCCAAACATCAACTAATAAGGTCTAACAAATACATACATGACATCTGAAATTCACGCTTTAATTTTGGTTTACATGTATTAATTCAACCAAGCAAAAGCTTCAAATTAGATAGATTGGACTGCACACTGGAGAGCTACTAACAGGGAGCCAGAGATCTACCAGTAGCTCATGAGCTACTTGTTGGAGAAGCCTGGACCAAAGCTTCTTAAACTAGGTCTAGGAAGCAATATGTTCACCAAGAATGTATAAGAGGCATAAATAGGAAACCTAAAAAGACCAAATTGCAGATTTACAACTATGGAGCCAGGGGAATTTGCAGTAGGAGCAAATGAAACCGACATTGATCTTTGGAAATTCTTAGAATATCACTCAGATAGGATGCAACATTAAGGCGAACTATCGTGCAAAAAAATCAACTAGCATTAAATTTAAGTGGAGCGGAGGGAAACTACATACAAGACAGTGAAACACAGCCCTGGCCCACCCAAAGCACTTAAAAGAAGGGTGTTAATATTACTAAGGAATAGGATGTGGCACCTCCGTGGAAATTCAAGTGCCTACAATGCAAGTACATGTTTCATCTGTAGCAATGCCAATAAAACTGCCTGTGTGGCTCGGGGTATTTTAGTGTAAACAGACATCATAGAAACATTTGTTTTGTTTACTATTCAGGTTGTGCTCAGTCCCAGGGTGTTCACTATTTATCCGTACAACAGCTGTATGCTGGTGTGCTGTGATGCAGAATGTTCCAGTACCAGCTAGAGCTGATGCCTTCTGTGATATCTTCTGGAATGTGGGAGTGACTGCTGAGGGGAAAAAAGACAGTGTCAGTTGGAGTCTGCGGGGAGTTGGAGGAAGAGAGTTGCAGGAAGAGAGTTGCTCAGATTAATGATGGAGGTCAAGAGCTGCAAACATTACACAAGTAATCCCGAGAAGGCCTTAATACAGACAGCCACCGGTTAGCTCTTGCATGTAGAGAGTTACCAGTGGCCTCTCTCGGGTTTATCCTTAAGAAAGGTTCCAGGTTTCTGAGACCACAAACAGTGTTTCACTGAATCAATCTCTCACCGTTCCTCAGTTAGAGAGCACTGCTGGATGAGAGACGGACCCATAAACAAAAAAATACTCCGGTGTACTGCCAGGTTTAGCAGGATTGAGGGAATGGGATAGTTTCCCGTTTATACTGACTGGTTCAGAGGATTCTATCACACAATCGGCAGAAATGAGAAAGAGCCCTCTCTCAGTGCCGTAAGGGCCGAGAAGAAATCTCATGAGGGAGTACACCCTCCCGTGTTTGAACCACTATATCACAAAAAGTACTCCTTGGATGCGAGGATGATAACCGCGTCTTGAACGTAATAACCCTAGAAAGGTACAGGTGGGAAGTCCTAAGATGAAAAGCACCACTAAGAAGTGGGGAAGGAAACAATTCCTTTTGTTTTAATTACCCTCACACACCCTAGTGGCGTCATGCTTCATCATCAAGTCACAAAAAAGGAGTACTTTTTGTGATATAGTGGTTCAGAGGATTGTCAGGTGGGACTAAAGAATAAAGACAAAGAAGCGCACAGAAGCTAGAGTTCAAGTTTATTACCTTTGGAAATACTCTTTCTGGTGGATACTCTAACCTCGGATTCCTCACCTTTAGAATACTCCCCAGGCACTAGACTGCATCTGGAAGCTTTTCAAAGCAGTGCTCCCACATGTTGGTAGGTGGTGGTATGCAGCTCTGTGTAGGCTTCATTCCACCCCAGAAGTAGTGCAGCAGAGCAGCTTAGAAGTGCCACTCCTGTGCGCAGATATCACTTTCTCGCTTGACCCATTATATGGACATTGATAGAGAGCTCAAAACAATTGAAGGTGTAAATGTGCAGATCTCTAATTTGGGACCTTTTTAGATGGTAAAAAAGAGACCACTCAACAGCTAGGAGGGAGGGCAGTGAGTAATCTGCAGTTAGATTCATCACCTTTAAAATAGATATCAAAGCTGTGTCTCTCGTTGGTGGAGGGTTTGTGGAGTTGCCTTAGACTAGAAAATCTTGCACGACTGAACAGGTGAAACACACTTCCCTTCAGACCTGGGTGTCAAGGCAGTAGTATTTCGTGAACATGTACTCAGACGCCCAAACTGCAGTTTGACAGATGTCAAGGACAGGGATCGCACATGCCAATGCAGAGGTGGCAGCCTCAGACCTGGTGTAAGAGGCACTCTTCCCCTCAGGAGGCTAGATCTTCACCAGTGCATTCCAGAGAACCCTAGGGAACACCAAAAAAAGCTGACTGTCCACCCAATGGTCCTTGGTGCGATCGATGCAAAAGCTTAAAACTCTTTTGTGGTCCAACCGCCAGAGGCTCACCTCCTCTTTCGAGGGGGGAGGCTGGGCAAAGAACACAGTGTGCTGGATTGCCCAATGTGGAAGAGTTGAGACTTTTGTCAAGAAGGCCGCCCTTCTAGTGTTTACTCATGTGACGAGCTGAAGTGATCTCTATGAGGAAGAGAGTCATGGATGTCAGAAGGCGTGACAAGCAGGTGTGCATCGGCTCGAAGGAAGTACATATGAGAAACATCAAGAACAAGATAACGTCGCACTGTGATATCACAAACTGTTTGAGAAGGAGCATGTGTATTAATCCTGTAATAAACCGCATCACAATAGGTGATTTAAACAAGGGCAGTTGGTCCAGCAAATGCAAAAAAGCTGAAAGGGCTAAAGATAACCTTTAATAGTACCCACTGCAAGGCCTTGCTTTGCCAAAGGCAAAAGAAACAATAAAACGTGTTTTGGAGCTTCACACCAGGCCACAAACTTCTCTCAGCGCCCAGCGTAATGGACTTCGTAGACAGACGATGGCAGCGAGGATAACATCCACAACCTCAGGTGGTAGATCAAACAGTCAACTGCCCCTGCTTAATCTCCATGCATGGAGTAGATTGTGCAGGTTCGGGTGCAGAACTCTCCCCTGCTGCTGCGACAGAAGATACTCCCACAGTGGAAACCTGATCCGGGGACAGATGCTCATGCCCTGAAGGTCCAAGTACCATTCACTTGGCCCAATCCAAAGTCACTAGGATGGCCTGAGCCCGGTAACTCCTGACCTTGTTCAGAACTCAGACTAGGAGAGGCAGAGACATACAGGAGTTTTGAGGTCCACTGCAGCCGGAATGCATCTACTATTGATGTATTTATTGATTTAGAGGTTTTATATGGCGCGTACGAGATCAGAGGGTATAAGAGTGCTTTATGGTACATATAAATGGGAGTTCAAGAAATTATTAATAACAGTACTAATAGTAATAAAAACAATGCTAAAGTACTAAACTAAGTATTCACCAATTACGTTACCAAAGGCGTCATTATATAGATCAAATGAGAGGGGTCTTCCATGGTAGATGCAGCAAGAGTGTTGGGGGGTGGGGAAGCAGAGAAAGGAGGAGATGGATTAGCTTGACAGCCAGAAGGGATTTAAATTTTCTCTTGAAGGTGGCTAGGCATATGTTCGGGTGGTAGGGAGTTCCATATTTTGGGAGTGCTGCCAGAGAAAGAGCAAGAAGAAATTTGTTTTTTCCATCTTCGAGGTTCCAGGAGTAGCGAGTTAGCGCTGCGCAGGATCCGGCTGCCTCCACATAGGTGACTTTTTGGGCAGGTATTTTGCAGTGTGAGTAATGCAGGCTACCTTGAGGTACCACCTATCCTCTATAGGGAGCCACCTGAGAGCGAGGAGACAGGGATGATGTGATCAAATCACTTTGCTTGGGATACTAGCCTAGCTGCCAAATTTCGGGTGACCATCATAGGCAGTAGGCGTGATTTCAAGGCACCAGTGAGAATAGTACTGCCGCCATCAAGCCTGGCTAAGACCAGACTTGTCTGCATGTTTGAAATCTGGTGGAGGAATGAGAGGTTTTGCCCTTTTTAGCAGTCCGAGTTGATAAAGAGCACTTTGTGATGTGGAATTGATGTGGGCTTGTAGGTTCAGATTCCTGTCCAGAGTGATCCCCAGAGATTTGGTCCTTGGATAATTTCCAGTATGCAAACCAGTGCATCTAGTGAGTTGAGCCAATCTTGTACTGGAAGAGACCAGTATAGAGGGGAGAAGAGGATGAATTTAGTTTTCAATGGGTTCAGGTTTAAGTGATCGTGAGAGAGCCAGGACTGGATGTCTTTTAGGTCCTGATGTAGATTATGTACGTCTTCCAGAGAAGAAATTTTGGGACAGCGGACTATCATCTGCATAGGTGGAATTTAAGCTTAGACTAGAGTAGGGTTGAGGTAGGTGCTCCATGTATAGGTTGAAAAGAGTAGGGAGATAGTATTGAACCCAGCGGGACCCCATATACGACAGCAGCCAAGACAGACGGGAACCCGTTCAGGTTGATTTGCTGGAGGTAGGAGAACCAGTTCAGGACTGTGCTGTCTATACCCATACGCTCCTTCAGAGTGTTCAGCAGGATATCATGATTGACTGTGTTGAAGGCAGAGGACAGGTCGAGGAGGCATGAATCACCATTGTCCAATAGGCTGAGTGCATTGTCCATGATATGAATGATAGCCGGTTCTGTGCTTTGACCAGCTGTGAATCCTGATTGGAAGATATCCAGTAAGTTGAAATTATTGACAAACTGTCAGTTGATTCAGAATGCATTTTTCTTTAACTTTTGCCAGGAAGGGGAGATTTTTCACTGTAAGGACATTGTGCAAGTCAACAGGGCCAGCTCCAGTCTTCTTGAGTAGTAGGGTAAATTGACCAGTCTTCAGGCCGTCTGGGACAACCCCCAGGATAGTGAGAAATTGATCACCTGTGTCCTGAGAAGAGCAATGAGGTGGCTGAACTCCTCAATTAGGGAGGAGGGGATTGGATCTACAATGTACATGACAACATTCAGGTTAGGTCTATTTTCAGTTAGCGCAAGGTACAGAGAGTCACTCTTAGGGAAGGACTGAGTTCTCTTTGTCCATTGATTTCTATGTTCAATGTGTAGTTCTTCTCCTGATACTACAGAAACAGGTTAGAGGAAGGATGGTCTACCTCCCCCTCTTCCGCTGTCACTCCAAGAGCATGGACTGCCTTCCTAGATCAAGACCAGGAAGTGGATATTTTATGGATGTATAGATCAATGTAGGAAATTGCATGCGCAAAACTGGTCTTTCTTCAATTTTAGTGACCAATGCATTTCATACTGTGTAGTCTATTTCCCTGGAGGTATGTTCCAAGTATTGTAGCCTTTTTCCTGTTTTTAGTTTGTTACGTAGTTTTCATGTTATGTGGGCGTTTTCTGTTTCTGCTTACTGCACATTCTCCATATAATCTGGTCTTTTTCCTGTTTGCAATTGTTATATAGTCTCCTAGGCCAGTGTCAACGTCAGGGTTAAGGGGGGCCTCTAAGAAGGTATTCGACTACGTGGTCTAAGAAGGACATTGAGGGTAAGAGTTTTATACATGAGGAGGAGGTACTTTGTTTTTGTTTGATGCAGAACCCAATTGCGGTCGAGCAGCCACCACTGCAGATCCCCTGCAGCCACCTCTGAAACCTGGACGGCCTCCGACAGGATGCCTTGGTGCTAAACCCACTGGGACTTCGGATTTCACTGCAGACTACACAGATGCCACCAGGCCTAGTAGAGAAGCAGGACACAGGAGGTCAACAGGTCTCTGAGCTGCTCTCACCACGATCCAGGACCAAGGTTGAAACATCCAGATGAAATGCCGAATATCCTGGACTTGTTGTGATAAAGGAAAGGCCTTGAACTACACAATGTCCAAGACAACTCCTATAAAAGGATGCTACTGCGAAGGGGTCAGGTCCAGCTTCAGCAAGTTGGCCATGAACTCCAACAATGTCAGGAGGTTTGCTAATTTTACTCCCTCCCGACTATCCGGAGGTGGTCTGCAACTGTCCGCGGTGAGCCTGACTTAAACAACCAGTCTTCAATGTAGAGAAAATTGGCATCTCCAACCTTCAAAGATGAGAAGCATCCAGCGCCATCACTTCTGTCAACACCTAATGGGCACCTAATGGGCATTGGTGAGTCCAAGGGGAACATGGCAAACTGAAAATGTTCCAGGCCTGCTTGAAACCACAGTCAACATCTGCGGGAACGCAGGATGGGTATATCAAAATATGCATCCTGCAGGTCCAAGGCCATGATCCAGTTGCCCGGATCCAGGGCAAACTGAATCTGGGCCAGCACGAGTATATTGAATTTGTCCTGTCCTCCCACAGGAAGGCATTCAGAGGGCGAACAACAGACAGGTCGAATCCCTCCATCCTTCTTCAGCATTAGGAAATAGCGAGAGTAAAATGCCTCTATTTCAGAGTCCAGAACCCTCTTGATGGCAACTTTGGAGGCTAAAGCTCACACATTCTGTAGTAGGATGAAGAGGTGCCACTCTGAGAGCAGCTCTGGTGTCGGAGGGAGGTGCGGTGGGGCAGAAAGAAACGGTGTGGACATAACCATGTTGAACAATCTGGAAGACTCCTCTTTCGGATGTGATGGATCACCACCCTCTGGGAGAAAGTACTGTACTCTGCTTCCTACAGGGTTTTTGTGCATTGCTAATGGCACGCTAAAGGGGCTTGGGGGTTGCTGAAATAGGGGATGGTGATTGGGTGGACTCTGCCCAGGATGATCTGTGCTTGCCTGCCAGATCCATGTCCCATCTATGAAAGGACTGGAGTGACAGTAAAGGGGCCTGGGGAGACTAGTGTTGCCTGTATGTCAAACCCTTGGAGCAACCTTGGTATTTCTTGAACTGTCTAGAATCATGACCAAGCGGTAAGGGCTTAGCACATGTGTGCACCGGTAAGTATTCACAATTCAATTCAAATGTGTGCGATCCTCAAATCACGCTCTACTTCCTGTGGTCCACCGCTCTCTAACCACTTTAATTGCATAAATTACTACTAGAGAGAACCACCCTGAAAGCACCTGATCTCGTCTGATCTCAGAAGTTAAGCAGAGTCGAATCTAAAAAGGAAGTTTGCGTATGGACTGGATCTTTAAAATACAATAATTGATTGATTACGATAAGCATTAATGCAACGCTCCTCCTTAGTAGTTATTTCCTGAACTGGTGAGGAAAATACTTAGCAGAGGTCAAAAGACCCAGAGAGCAAGTCATGGATCTACTCTCCTTAAAGCGTTCTAATGCAGAATCAGCTTTAATCACCAAATTGATGCAAGATTTCAAAAGGCATATTCATAAGAGAGGCTTGTACGTCTGCCAAAAAACCTGTGAATTGCATCCACGTATGGCGACTGTGCACCACATTGGTGCCCAACCGCTCACCCCACACAATCAGTAGTATCAAGGCCAGCAGAAACTACCTATTTGGCCTCAACCTGGCTGTCTTGGTCAGCGCCAAGGAGGACTTAAGTTCTTCCTGGACTGGTGACAAGATATCGCTGGTAATGCCTCAGAGGTCGTGTGTATATCTGTCCAATAAAGAAACTGCTTTGATTGACTCGATTCTAGAACTGCCGATGCAAACATACTTCTCTGAATGCCTCAATCATAGAATCCCTGCTTGAGGCGGGGGGGGGGGTCGTTGAAGAAGAGGTGGGAGAGGAAGGGGAGAAGTGGGGACAGAGGTGAGAAACAGGAGGAGGGGGAGGGGGTGGAGGGGAGAGAGAGGGAAGAGGAGGGGAGAGGGAAGAGTGGGGGAGGAGAGAGAAGGAGAGGGGGAAGGGAGGAGAGTAGGAAGGGAGGAGAGAAGGGGGAAGGGAGGAGAGAAGGGGGAAGGGAGGAGAGAAGGGGGAAGGGAGGAGAGAAGGGGGAAGGGAGGAGAGAAGGGGGAAGGGAGGAGAGAAGGGGAAAGGAGGAGGGGGACACTAGACTCACTATCTAGTCAGAATCGAGGTCGAAAAGACAATGGAGCCCCCGAGGGAGCCTCTAGGGTAGCAGAAACATAGGATCAGACTTCGGTTGTATGGGGACTGGGAGCACAAACTCGGTCGGGGTGGAGCCAATGCCAGTTTGGGGTCCAACAGTGGAGATGGTAACAGACTCTCCTCCAGAGGTGATGAGAAAGGGACTGACAATTCTCGGAGCCAAGGTGGAAGGCTGCACCGGAGTCAGTGATGAATCACTTACCGGTCCAGGGGGGTCAGATGGCACGGAGGACAGATCTGCTGGTGGTAATCAGACTGAGGGCCACTGCAAAACCGAGGGCCCTAAAGCAAGTCAAAGGGAGCCAGAAGAGTGCCAAAGATAAGCAGTATAGCCAGGGAAACTAAGGACACAGAGGGATCAACTGCGGTGTTGGCTCCTCAATAGGAAATCAGGAGTGAGATTGACTAGTAACTTCACGTCCTCATGACTTCTCTTCTGATAGAGTGGCAGCATGCGGGCAAGTCCCACTGTGCTTTCTTATGTTTCCAATTGTACTTCGACTTACTGGTGAACTGCTCGTGGGAGTGGCCTTGGGAGCAGATCCATACCCTAAACTTGGGAGTGAGTGAAGGGCTTACGTGAGGTACAAGGCTTCTTCCTGTGTTCGGTAGCTTATACCTTTGTGGTCTGTGTTGGCCTTCAGGTGCATGAGCGTGCACTCATCGCACAACTTGGATTTGTTCCCTGAACCCAAACTTCAAAGGCACCTCATGCACTTCGTGACAGACATCCATTTTCTGCAGTCACTCCATGGTTTGAAGCCTGTAGTTACAGGAGGTGACATCATTCCCTTGAACAATTGATTCTGTTGTGGGAATCGTCGAAAGACAGATGAAAGTTAGAGCGGAGCTCTGGATCCATGTTCGAAGGCACAGAAAGAAAGGAAGTGATGTCGGCGCGCAAGGGTGGTGCTTATATGTGGTTCCATTCTGTCAATTTCAGGTCAGAACAAAACCTACGCGGAGCCATACTGCCTCTCAAAAGCGGTGCATGGGCGTACCGCTATTAAAAGCTTCCAGAACCAATCTGGCGCCTGGGGAATATCCTAAAGGTGAGTAATTTAAAGGCGAGTAATCTGAAATTATAAGTACCATCAGAAACAAACACTAGGGCTTTAAGGAAAATACGTATTTACGTATATAAAGTGATTGAGATATTTTTACGCTTAGCTGGAGAGGTATGATTTTAAGGTGAATAAAGTCATGATATTGAATCAGCCAGACTTTCCACACAGGATTTCATTATGATCAGCAAATTACAATTTACGGCTGGACAGAGATTACATTGTGATATATATTCATTAAGTGAGAGAAAGAAGACATGTTTGTAAGTGGGGTCAAGTAGAAAGACTGAACTGTGCATTTCAGTTGCCTTATTAAAGTTTAAATAAACAAAAGACTGTTTTAGACCCAAAAAAGGAGTGCACAGAGTTTACTATTTAATAATTTTAAAAAACTGTGTTTGTTTGTTTGTTTGTCATGGATTCAACGATTAACCATATCATGCACGGGGAGCACAGCGAAAGTGGGTGGGAGCAAAATGAACAGGGAAAGTTACTGGAGGGGGGGGGAGAGGCGGGGGCTACTTAAAGCCCACCCGGTCACAAAATTAAATGTGAAAAATAATGGTAAACCCATCCAACCTTCTACATAATGCCAGGACTTTAAAGCCAACACAACCAGCCAATGGCAAGTCTTAAAACCAAATGGTAGCAGCTAACAGTTAACTGGAGCTGACCGAAGCACTACTCTCTCCAGACAGTATGTTTATGTTGTACCCATGTGGTATTGTATTGGAAACATGAGGCCTACAAACAAGCTATTGCTTTTATAGGAGAGACCTAAAAAGGAGAGTGGCTGGTCAAAGTTTCAGGGGGTAGTATAAATGTATGCATCAATACAATGCCTGGAATTGCGTAGAAGTAAGGAGGTATGAAGAGAAGTGATGCACATAGTTTTCAAATCTTTTATAACTAGTTTACATTATATGTTTTTTTTTTTTTTAAAGTGGAGAAAAAAAAAAACAGCGGTCAAACTATAGAGAAGTTAGAGAAAACTACTACTCACAATCAGTGACGAAACTTTGCACAGGTGCACTTTAAGCATAGTGAAACTCCATGTTAGAATGATTCATCTTTAAAGAAAGATCTTCCAACTTGCAATGTGACCAAGTGAGCCTTTTAGTGTGTGAGGTACGATCTGCATGGCTGTTGTGCAAGTTATGGATTACTGAGCTAAATATAACTGTCTTATTCCAGACATTTCTTGGTTTTAATAGGTAACCATAAGTGCATTTTAGCTGAGTTTCAGAGATTTTTTTTAACTTACATTCTGGTATTATAACTAATCCTCGCCTTAACTTTACTCTGTGGCATATTTTCAGTGAATTTGTTTTTTATGAAATTCTGCAGCCAGCTTCTATGAAAGTTCTCTCTGCAGCTGTGCATTGCGTCTGACCTTGTGCAGGGGTATTGGTATAGGAAGTGGGTGGTGGGTGGTGGGCAAACCCTGCTACCCTTTGCATTCAGCTGTGTACAGAAGGGATTACCAGCCGCAACCCACTACAGACAGTCAACCGCTGCTGCTCGTGGCCTTTGGAAGTGCACAGTGGGAGATGCCCCATACCTTAGCCTAGGGCCAAGTTCTGCACTCAACCCCCCCCAGACTGACAACCTTTGGCCGTCCACAGCAGGAGTTGCCGGAAAAGCCACGGCCAGGCCAGGCCTTGCACCCAGCCCCCTACAGGAAGCCTTGCAGGGCCCAGGGTTAAAAAGAGCATAAACCTCTATGCACTCTACTGAGCTTTGTGTCACACAGTTTACACTTTACCATTCGGGTATTTTGTTTCATCTCTCCACGGGGATGGGCAAACTATGGGGCTTGTGGTGCTCTTTTCAGCCTCCACAGTCTTCTCTGTACAGAGAAACTGTCTTCTGTTATTGAAAAGCAGATGATGGTCCTGAAACCTACTTCTCACCCGAGTCAACAGTGGCTCTTAAGTGTAAAAACCTCATAACTCCCAGTAGCAACTGCTCTCTCGAAATAGTAGGAAAGGCTTCTGCTACTCTAAAATGATTAAAAAAGGTACATTTTTATGTTAGTGGAAAGTTCCATGAAGTTTCAATCAATAAAAACCTCAAAATACTCTTAAAATTGACAAAAAGTCTGAACTCCGGTCCAAGTCCAATGACTTCTGTTCAAGAAGTTTCAGTTCACAAGGAATACCCCCCTGCAATTCCTTTCTCCCCCAAAAAAATTACCACAGACCGCTCAAAAATAAAGAAAAGCTACATTTAGACATAATGTACTTTTTCCATTTTAAATGGCAACCAAATGTGTTTCTTTAGTTCGAGGACTAAGTCGACATCCTCGTGACACCACCAAATGCTGAATATAGTTCTCAGATCTCAAGATGGCTGAGTATAAATGTTAGCGCACACAAACAATTAAAAAAATATATATCTATAAAACAAATTATTCCAAAGGTGCTCCAAAAGGAAAGGTGGCCACCAAACAGCCCCTAAGAACCGAACAAGTTCTAATATTGAAAAATGCCTTTGAGCACACAAAATTAAGAGTCCACAATAAACTAATCCAATTGATTCCAATTTTTCGTCCTTTAATTACATTTTCAAGCTTGTCGCCCCTAGCTAACATGTGTTTCATCGTACTGGCGTTTGACTTAAATACCAATAGTTGCCATTTTTGCTCGTATATAAAGTATATTCCCATATAGTAAATATAAAGTTTTTTATGTCCATTGACATTGAGCCGGGGAGTGATCCCGAAATTGGGCAACTATTGATATTTAAGCCCTGATGAAGTCGCAGACAACACACCAGTACGACAAAACATGTGTTGGCTAGTTGCTTGAAGATCTAATCAAAAGACAAAAAATTTGAATTAACTGGATTCAATTATTGTGGACTCTAAATTTAGTGTGCTCAAAGGTATTTCTCAATGCTGAATAGTTCTCAAACTCTGTGTGTAGTCCGGGAACTATGGAAGTGAATCCAACAAAGGTCCACGAATTTCAGAGTTTTTGAACTCTGAATAGTCCACAATCTATGAAGGGGACCCAGTATGGGTTCACGAGTTTTGCACTCTGCAAACTTTACTTACTGTGAAAAGCTTATGTTAACATCCATAGACCTTCAATGGCGGACTGCTATACCATGTTAAAGCCAGCAGAAAGGTATTTTATTACATGGTAACTCACAGGTTAGTGCATTCGTCAAGGAATTTGGGGTTACTCCCTGGGGGGAAGAAGATTTGCAATGTGAGAATCTTTGTTTGGCCCTTTTGAGAGGGATCATATTTTGTTTTGCAATTGTAATTTTGTATATAATTGTGTTTGCATAGCATGCCCAGAACAAGGCAAATATCCCAAGGATTAGAGGCACAGATGGAAAAAACCCTAAACTTAAAAAAAGACCGGCGACGAGAAATCAGGAAGGTTAGGAAATCGAGTGGAACAACGATCACATGGGAAATAATAAAAATCCAGAAAAACCAATATAAAAAACAACTTTGGGTAGAGCGGAAAACAAAATCCGAAGATTTCTAGACGAAGCTCTTGTTTAACTGTAAACGAACTAACACCAAAGCCTTCTGGGCAACTGTCAATGGCATTGGCAGGGAAACATGAATAATAAACATTTTAAGAGTCACGGAAAAGGATCGGGCAGCTTATTTGATGAAGATCTTTGCTAATCAAGAGTTTTACTTATAGCAAGAACAAAGCAAAGTTATTGGGATAAATGGTGTAAAGGACCCAGTCATATCGACACTGAGTAGGATCTCAGCCGTTCCAGCGTGCCCACACTGTACACCAGCAAGATTGACAAAAGTGATCATGGCTGGTCGAAGCGATGGGGCACAAGGCCCAAATGGCATTCCGCAAGCCATATACAAGCTAGATGCGAAATATTGGGCCAGCCCGTTAACAGCATTCTATAATGAGGTGGAGTCTACGGGAATAAACCCCAGCAGCTGGAGAGGGTAGATAATAAACCCAATTTTTAAGGAGGGGACAAACCCAGTGAATTACAGGCTAATTGCGCTCATCGTCTCAGAAGCTAAATACTACGCCTCACTGGTCCTGGAAGACCTAGTCGAATGGTCCAACACCAAAAACCTGAATCCATTCAACCAGACATGGTTCCGGAAAGGCTATGGTACCACCATCAACATGCTAGCAGTAACAACAATCGCTGATAAATGTAAGTAAACACTTGAAAAAAAACAGCTTCTATGTTTTATCGACTTGAAAGCCGCTTTTGATCAAGTTGATAGAGCCCTTCTGTGGGGAAAGCTAAGGCGGTGGGGCCTTCAAGATGAAACCTTGCGACCCATCGAGCAGCTATACACTCATACCTGGTTTCAAATCAAGGTGGCAGAAGAAATTGGATTGTCCGGGCGAATACCCACAGCCATCGGCCTCAAACAAGGGTGTGTCCCTGCCCCACACCTATTTAACCTTTTTATGGCTGATCTATCGCCCCGGATTGACCAGGTAAACTCCCATCCACCGAGATTAGGACCATTAACCTTGACACACCTTTCATATGCTGATGACATTGTGCGGTTGAGAAATACGAGGGTGGGACTCGAAAGATCAATCGAAGAACTAGCGGAATTTGCTAAGGTCAATAAATTAGAAATAAATACAACACACACAAAAACAAAGTCCATACGGAATGCACCTAGCCCCCCACCCCCTCAAGAGTAAGCTAGGAGATGTAAGCCTAGAAGACGTCAACAATTATAAGTATCTGGGCTTTTACTTTGACAAACAACTGAATTTCCAGACACATAGTATATGGTGAGGAAAAATATGGCGTTGACTTATGCCTTCTGTGCTCTTGCGAAGAAGTTGGATGGCCCTTCCTTTCAGCCATTGCTAGCTATCATTACTGCAAAACTACTTCCTACGGTGGCTTATGCAAGTGCAGTTATGCACGGAAAAGTTGCGCTAATTCTGGATAAACTGCAAACAAACACCTACAAATTAGTTTTCAGGCTTCCAAAGAATGCCTCTCCCGCGCAAGTCCGTCTGGAATTCGGGCTAACAAAACAAATTAAGCAAAAAGATACCACACTATTAAAACTTGGCACAAAATACAGATCAATCAAACTAGCCCTCTGGTCAGTGCTCTATGGCAGTCTTTGATGAATGACGTACATTCGATCTACAGTAAATATTTGTGGTCATCCTTGGGAAAAAAACAAATACTACTGATTTATGGGACTTAAATCTACAGCATCCAACTTTCTGTGTGCCATTAACAAGTAGCCAAAATGCACTCTCTCATTGATGACAAATACAAATTCACTGCTTGGTCACATGCCTGGATAGTAATACAAACATATAACACTTTACAGCCAGCAGCATGTCTTGGTACGACATATCCAGCTTACCTAAAGAGGATGCTGCTGGTAATTCGGCTAGCGGTGTTGCCATCCCTGACTGACCAACCCGCATGGAGACAAAGGATCAAAATCATGCAGACTATGTGGTTCCCTAAAGGAAGACATCATACACCTGGTTTGTAGATGTCCTTCTCTAAAGGAACCCCGCATTTTATTGCTCAAGTGCATTTTTAACGAACAAGGGGCTCTGAACCTGCCGGATGGACATAATGAGTCTAGAACCCACCGACCCCCAGATCAACTGTAAACTCTTGAAATTTTTGACACTATAAGGCAACCTACTCAAAGACAGTTAAATCTCTTCGGGCACAGCACAAACTTTGTGATATCCTGGGTGAAATCAGCGACACAATGGCATTTATGATCAATGAACTAGATTACCACGATATTTCAGCATTTTAAGAACTTTTAAGTGGTTTTAGACTTGCTAGTTGATATTTGATATGTAGCTTTTTGCACAATTAGAAGTAATGTATCTACTACACAATGGCACTTTATTTACTCTTTAGCAGCTCAAGGCAATATTTTAATGCCAAGCACCCAATATAATAACTAAGGAATAAGTACTTCATTCAAGTATTTATATTTTAGTTTGCTCAGGCCAACTGCAGTTCCAGGAGTGATTGTCAAATATTAATATTACCTTAAATCCATAAACCGTATTAGAAATGGAAATTTTAAGGATAATTGGCAAAAACATAATCAATTGAATTTTAAACGTTTTATGAAATCTTAAGCATTTGGAAATATTGCGATGGTTTTTATGAACTTAAAACAACATTGATTTAAATTGTATTTGTATAGAAGTATTCCTCTTACTAGGATTGTGTATTGCGTTACCAATTGAAATTTTGTACATTTCTTAATGTTATGACTCTATGCCTGATGGTTTCTTTGTGGGAACGATAGGCCTGAGTTGATTATGGTGACACGCCTATGAGAAAGGCTACAGCCCTGATTGGTTCAACTGCAACAGTTAATGTCAGATGCCACAGGTCTCATCTGTTTATTATTTAGGCCTGACATATTAAAGACAAAGGGCCTTTAAAGGTCAATTTTGATTATTCTGTGTTAAAACCAGTAGACAGATATTTTATTACATGGAATCTCAGAGATTACTGTAGTAGACGAGGGTTTTGGTATGGATTACCCCTCCGCCAAACCGCAGGGGTTGAAGATATATACAGCTGGAAACCTTGTTAGGCACCTGTCAGAGGGTAGAGAAAAAACAATTTCAAAGGCCTCTTTTTGCTCGTTTCTGACCTTTATTCTGCCTCTTTTTGCTCGTTTCTGACCTTTATTCTGCCTCTTTCTGCTCGTTTCTGACCTTTATTCTGTCTTTCTGCTCGTTTCTGACCTTTATTTTTCCTCCTTCTGCTCATTTCTGATCTTCATTATGCCTCTTTCTGCTCCCTTCTGGCCTTTATTCTGCGTCTTTCTGCTCATTTCTCACATTTATTTTGCTTGTTGCCGACCTTTATTTTGCCTCTTTCTGCTCGTTTCTGACCTTTATTTTGCCCCTTTCTGCTCCCTTCTTACTTTTATTTTGCCTCTTTTTGCTACTTTCTGACCTTTATTTTGGCTCTTTCTGCTCATTTCTGACCTCTATTTTTCCTCTTTCTGCTCGTTTTCAACCATTATTCTGCCTCTTTCTGCTGTTTTTCTCATCTTTATTTTGCCTCTTTCTGCTTGTTTCGGACCTCTATTCTTCCTTTTGCTGCTCGTGACTGACCTCTATTTAGCCTTTTCTGCTCATTTCTGACCTTTATTCTGCCTGTTTCTGCTAGTTTCTGACCTATATTCTGCCTCTTACTGCTCGTTTCTCACCTTTTTATGCCTCTTTCTGATTGTACAACGGAGGCAGTAAACCTAATATACTTTAAAGCCTTTAGACAGGTTTTTTGTTCTATGGAATCTCACAGATTACTTTAGTATGCAAGGGTCTTGTTATGATCATCTGTTTGATAAACCTGCAGGTTTAATATTTTCACAGTGATAGGCCTTCCTAAAAGATGTTTAGCAAGGATTGACAGGGTTAGCAGTTTGCTATGCTCTTGGGAACAAATAATTCAAAGAAAAATGCATTCATACACAGAGGGGCTATAGATCAGCCCTCTCCTGCCATTGGTCTGTTCGAATCTCATTCATATTCTGGTTCCGCCCATTACAGCATACATCAACGGGTAATCGATCAGCACACTTCAGCCATTAGATCTATTGCATGTTTGGGTTGGCATTCTGCCGGAGTGTGTAAACTCACCAGCAATTGAAAAGGCACATTCAGTTATAAACCTGACTACTGGAATTGCTCATGCATGTTTGTTTATTCTTTTGCTCTTCCAAAGCGGCCTTCTAGCAATAGGGTGGCCTATTTAAAAAACCTGCACGAAAAAAGTCCTCTTTTTGGCTGGGGACCAAACCACACACAAAGGCGTGCCATTACAGATGGACAAAAAATGTGGAAGGAATGTAGCTGGCATAGAAAGTCATCTTCAAATAAATGTTTTTAAAAAAATTGATAATTAACAAATGTTAGCTCTCTTCTGACAAAACTAACATAGGGTATGGCACGAGGCAGGCAAGTGGAGACCACAGGCGGGGAGTACCAAATAAAAACGTTCGAAATGCAACGGAGAGGCAGACCCAAATGAAAGACAATGGGCCAGTTTGGGAAAGCCATTTGGGCACCATGGTAAGCAAATAAATGTGCAAGAGCAAACCCAATTCCTGATTCACACAATCAGGAATGGTGGTAATTCACACTCACAAATGGGATGTGCTCATACAGATATTTTAACCAGTATAGTGGAATTCCAATGGAGTGAATCTCGTTGCGGGTGGGTTTATGAGCTTATTGGTTGGTCCACCAGCAACAGCTAGTGCACTTATACAAATCTGCAAGTTTGTGGGTGTTTACTAAGTATCTGCAGTTAGTATACCACCCTAATCCCCACTGCAGAACCACTGAAAATCAAATAGTTTCTTTTCAGAAATTAACACCAATGAGGCAAAATTTATAGTAAGAGGTTTCTGTGCTCTCAGAGCTTGGTATTTCCATTCAGACTAAGTTACTGCAGTCCAATAAACCAATTTTGCAACCTCATTCTTTTAACATGGGCCTTACAGAAGTGAATGGCTTGCATATAGTGACGATATCCTCAGCCAAATGCTTATTACCTTCCAACAACACAAAGAGGACCTATCCATTAATTCAAGGATTGCGGAGTAAGTAATCATGTTGGTGAACTTTAAATAAACAGTAACATCAAGTCGGACTCCTCAAATATGACCTGCAAACATCCGGTGAGGTTCTTTAACACTGTTACATGTGGTGGGGGAATCTGGTTGAGAATTGAATTTGCTTGGGGATATTTTTACTGTCTGCTGCTAATTTTTAATCTTTTTTACTCTGTCACTTGCTCTGATTAATGTGGAGTGTGTTATACTCCTTTTAAACGGTAAACTCCTATCGAGACTCGTTTGGTCCCAGGCGGCCATTTCCTGCTACCCACGCGCTCTTTGCGGTCAGCGCTCCACTCGTTGCACGCCGCACGCCCACTGCTTGATTTAAAGGCCATGGTCCGGACGCGCAGCGGACGCGCGCAGCGGGCGCGCCGATGGCGCGCCGAAGTCGCGCCAAAGGCAAGCCCGTCTGCGCCAGTCCGAGACCGAACGGGACCTGGGGCCATAAACTATGCTCAGAGTGTAGCATCTTCAGGACAGAGGATTCTATATTCCTCTGAACAACTGATGAATCTCAATGGTAAACACCACTTAGATTGTAGCGTTCTTTGTCCTTTAAAAGACACGATTATTTGTCCGGGTTGTAATTTTACTTTTCGTACTAACTTCTTAAATGAATCCAATAGCACAATTACAGTTAACGCTCCACCTCATCAAAATCATTGTCTTTCTTCTAACAAATCTTTTAATTTTTGGAATATTAATTGTCGATCCCTCCCTAAACACAAGGAGGATATCTTTAATCTGTTGAGTAATGAAGAGCCTGATGCAATTTTTTTAACGGAAACCTGGTTACACGCTAGTTCAGGACCAGATGTGGCTATGGCCTTACCTGCCAATTATGCCATAGTTAGAAAAGATAGAAATTTAAAAGTAGGAGGAGGCATTGCATTAATATTTAAAAATGTTACTCTTGCAAGTTTGAAGACCTGCCTTTTGTTGGTTGTGAAGCAGCTTTATTCAAACTTACTTTGACTTCGCAATTTACTCTCTCTGGTATGCTGATTTATCGGCCCCCAGGACCTGCTGGCTCCTGGGCGTCGTCATTGCCAGATTTGATTGCCCCACTCTTACTCAAAATGGCTAATTTTACCATCTTGGGTGATTTAAATCTCCATCTTGATAATACGGAATGTACTATTAGCAGCACATTAATTTCGGACCTCTCTGCAATGAATTTATCTCTTTGCAACAGTGGCCCGACGCATACGGCTGGACACTTACTAGATCCAATTTTTTCTAATCTATCTTATATTCAAAGCTTTTCTGCTCTTCCGTTATGCTGGTCAGATCACTTTGCGATTAAGTTTCAATGTACAGTTCCACCTAACTTGTTCATACCTGCAACTGAAGTACAATCGCAATTTAGAAATTGGGGAAAACTGGATTTGGAAATTTTTAATCAAATTTTGTCCAACAATATTCCAAATATTGGTTCATTATCACTATCGTCTCTGGATACTATCTACAGTTGGATTTCTAATGCAGTTAATCACTGCCTTCCACTTTCTGCCAAAAACTGTCTAATCATCGTCCCCCTGCTCCCTGGTTTACTGAACAATTAAAAATCGAAAAAGTAAATGTAAAGCATTGGAAAGATCTTGGAGGAGAGACTACTCCCCTGATTCTAAAATCACATATAAAACTGCTCTAAAAAAATATCATGTTCTATGTAAACTGGCTCGAGCGGAATTTGTCTCCTCTTCTATTTCCAATGCACAAAATTGCTCTCGCACTTTGTTTGCAATGGTGAAAAAATTGGCTGGCTCGGATACGCAGCCCACTTCTCCTATTCTAAATGAATTTCAATGCAACACTCTTGCCAATTTTTTGTAAGTAAAGTGGAGCAAATATATCAGACATTGGATAAAATTGGGCCTTTGGTGCCGATTCAGTTAGCTTCCCCTTTTAAATCCATTTTTATAGTGGAACCTCCGATGAAATTGGAAAAATGGGCGCCTCTTGATATTAATTCTTTCAAAAAAATTTAGGCAGTATCAAATCAGGATCTCCCTGTGATCTTCTTCCTGCTCCTATACTTTTACAACTTGAGCAGCCCTCATTGGAAATTGTTATGGAACTACTCAATGCCTCACTTCAAGAGGCTTCGGTTCCGATCCGATTGGAAACATGCTATGGTCCTTCCATTGCTGAAGAAGGCCAATGCTGATCAGTCATCTAATTTCAGGCCCATTTCCCTACTTCCTATTTTTTCCAAAATTTTGGAAAAACATGTAAATTTGCAACTATCCAAATTTATTGAATCTTCGAACTTTTACACCCCTCTCAGTCTGGTTTCAGAGCGGGCTTTTCGACTGAGACGACTCTCCTTGGCGTTACCGAAATGCTGCGTCAACATTTAGATACTGGTAACACGGTGGGCCCTCATTTTGTTGGATTTGAGCGCCGCATTTGACACGGTTTCTCATACCGTGCTAATCAAATCCTTGCAGTCACTTGGCATTACAGGGACAGCACTTGGCTGGCTGACTTCATTTTTATCTAAACGGACCTTTCAAGTTTTTTCATTGAGAGCTTCTTCTAAAATTATTTTTTCTCCTTATGGGGTACCTCAGGGATCAATTTTAAGTCCCCTTCTGTTCAATATCTATTTACAACCTTTGGCTGCGATTGCAGAGGAGGCTGGGTTGTCTCTTTTTCTTACGCTGACGACACCCAAATAATTTTTTCCCTATCTGCGGGAAATGTGCAAGGCCCCTCAACTCTCCAAATGGGCTTGAGCAACATTGCATCTTGGATGAAAACCAATTTACTCAAGCTCAATGGTGAAAAAACGGAGGTCCTCATTTTTGGAAAAAATGAGGACCTTTGGGGCCCCCAACATTGGCCCAGCGAAATGGGACCCTTACCCTCGCCCACCGCTCAAGCCCGTAATTTGGGATTCATTATGGATAATAAATTATCCATGAAACAACATGCGGTAAAAACTGCAGCCACCTGCTTCACCATTTTAAAATGGTTGAAGAAAATCATTTGGATGCTCCCCAATGCTACTCAAAGGACGGTAGTCCAGGCACTTGTTACATCCAGACTGGACTATGGGAATATTCTTCTTTTGGGAGCAAACAAAGATGTGCTATGTAAGCTCCAAGTGGTGCAGAACTCTGCCGCTAGGTTACTTTATAAAATCCCTAGAATGACCTCAATCTCCAATGCTTTGAGAGACTTACATTGGCTGAAAGTGGAAAGTCGGACTAAGTTTAAAGCCCTGGACTATATGTTTAAGATTAAGATTGGGACTGCCCCTCAATACCTGCAAAATCTGGTCCGCCATTATCAGCCCTCTCGACTGTTACGCTCTACGACACAGGAATTATTCATGGTTCCCAGGACCAAACTCACAAGAATGGGGGCCGTTCTTTTTCATATCTTGGTCCTCTCTTGTGGAACTCTCTTCCCATAGCGATCCGCAAAGAAACACTTCACTTAAAATTTCGTAAATTAGTGAAAGCTTGGCTGTTTAATCAATAGTACTTACTCTTTTTTATTTGTTGGTTCCTCTCGGTCTGCGCTGGGAAACCCTTTTTGGGTAGCTACGCGCATTACAAAATCAGTTAACATAACAAACATCTGCGATGTGAAGGAGTTCTACGAGCTTTGCAAAATGTACAACTTTGCAAAAACTCCAATTGTTAATAACTTGAGTATTGACTTTTCAAAATGCACTCCACAATCTTGGCCCTCATTAACCTTGGATACCTTAAAATGTGTACATTTTTACAGATCTATTCTCCAAGTCAATGAACGTTGTTTCCCTATTCAAGGAATGAGACTGTTGGAGAAAACAATTCAACAGCATCCTTCTCATCAGATACTCCCACAGGTACATTTGTCAAGTCTCTCTTGAGGATTTTGATATCTTTACTGGCGCTGCCAGCACTGGGATCTATAATCTGAATATCATCTAAGATTTTACCCAGAGAAGTCTCTGCAATATCCATAAGTTTATTAATCACTGGCACTGATTAATTGACCGGCTTTCATGTGTCATCATGATCTGGTGTTAGTTCAGTCCCTGACCCATCAGTAGACATTGATAATATAAAATATCATATATAATATATATATATAGATTATAAATAACTTTACTTTTCCTCAAAGTTCTGTCTCAAACAAAATATTTGTTTTTCTACCGCCAGAAGCAAGCAGGACATAAAACGTACAGCATGAAGGAGTCGGCTATGCAGAAACTAGGTTCCACTGAATGTCGCCTCCATGTGTACTGAATGTAGATGTGATGCGCGGCTTCAATATGTGGGTGAAATAGAAAACAATGCAGAGTCTCCTGAAGAATGACCTCACGGACACTGTATTTCCCCCTCAGTAAAGAAGTGCTCACTACAAATGACGCTGAGCCGTTTCGCTCTCTTCCATATTAGTCAGAATAGTCTTCTCCAAAATGGATTCCTCCAAAATGTGTCCGAACACATCCCTCAATTTTAATGCTGTCTGTATACTAATTCCGAGCACTTTCTTCTAAATTATTGAGATTTTAAACTTATGTTCCTTGTGAAAAATAGGACTACAAAGTGTAAGGCAAGATCAGTTTTTTTTATACTTACACGGTGTCTTTTAAATGTAATTAATTGCAAGGCTTTTAAGTAATTGTGCAATAAAAATATATAAATATCTTTTCTTATCTTGTCAATGTGCTTCCCCCACGACCACTCTCCCACACTGCAAGGGTGACTCGTGGTTAAAACACAGTTTCTCTTTAAAAGTGCGCACTCGTACAGTAGCTTTAGGCCACTTCTCTAATCACAAGTGTAGTTAGACATGTCATCGACAAGTGGCACGTGACATGTGGTCACCAGCTGCATAATTAAGCATTAAAGTACTGCATCATGCAACTGACTAGGGTCTTTACAGCCATTTACAAGCACCCTACACGGTCTTTGGCTGCAGGGCCAACTGGTCTTTGCCATGTAACAACAGTTCTGCTAGGGGATAGCAGCTCTAGCTGAGGCGAGCATCCGGCTTGCATCGCCCTCTACACAACCGCAGCACAATGCAGATTGAAAAGATCCTTTTGGTCCAACACAAACCGTTTGAGATCTTCAGAATACATTATGTCCACACGCTTCCTTACCCGAAGCACAGTGAAAGCCTGGAAAGTCCCAGGAATAAATACATTTAAAGTATGCAACGGAAAGCACCGCTTGTTTTCTGCCGTCTAAGATAGTGAATGAATGACAATGAATGAGTGTCAGTGAGTGAGTGTCAGTGAGGGAGAGCGAGTTACACTTGCACGTTTGCCACTGTCCCTGGCATAAAGGAGGTTATTTTTGACTTACACTGGCTGGCATATTGGAGTCACAGGTAACACCCACAGCAAAGTGATGGCACTGGCATACTGGAGTTAATTCTTGGTGTTAAGGGGCACTCTTGATAAAATGCTGGCACAATGGAGGCAACTACTGACACACAGGGCAAACCCGAAGAACATTTTGGTGGTGGGGACAACGGGTCAAATACTGAACTCCAGCCTTATTTGCTCCCTTCCACAGCCTCCAGCTTTTTTGCAATTTTAAAGGAAACTGTGCTTTAAAATGCTCTATTTGACACAATTTTTTCAAGCTCGCTAGATTCAGGACAGATACTGTATCCCACCATTCTAAAGGTCAACAGCCGACATGGAAGCATAATGCATAAGTCCTTGCTAAGCTGCTCCTAACCACGCCATCGATGACCAGAAGGTGTCTCTTCAGTCAGGCCAGCTAGTCGCCCTGATGCGACTCCAGGGTCGGACTGGCCTATAGGACAGTGCCTGAAACCTGGAACTCTGAGATCACTGTTTGGGCCGTTTTTTTGGCTGTCTGGAGGCCTGTTTTAAGGTCTGGTGGGCCGATTATTACTGCTGATGTCTCTATTACCACAAACATTGCCTGCTGTACATATACATGCATACAGTCTTCCACACCAACACATATACAGCTTTTATTTTCAATTTTAAAACTGGCCTTATTTAGTGGCGTAACATTAGCCACGCGGTGCGGGGTTGCCCTGATCTCCAGGGAGCCCCCTCCGGCACTGTGTACGTGCCCCTGCCCTGAGAGCTCCTGACTGGGTCCGGAGGGGGTGAGGGAAGTCTCCAAGTACTTTGCAGGGAGGACCCCTCAAGTTTTTTTTAACACCACTGCCCTGATTTTCAAATGTGATCCACTTTTTTTTAGCTATACGATTCACTAACGGGGACACAAAACTGCAGTGTCCGATCAGATAGAGCGCTTGGCTTGCAGTCAGGCCTTCAGCGCATCCAAGTGGCAGAATAATCGTGTTCTGTTAAACACATTACGCACTCTAAACCATGTTACTCTTCATTAGCACTTTCACCTGGCTCCTATCCTGTTTGTTAATCAAATCTGTTGTCGCCGACAACAACACGCGCAGGGATGCTTTGCCAGCAAGATGCAAAACCATATCCAGAGCTTGGATTTTTTCCTTCGATAACGAGCGTTTCCGGGGTTCTTTTCCCACAACCAACTGTGCAAAAACACATTTTGTGAAGCAATATTAATAGCACAAGCATTGGCATAGCCAATAGATCTCGCCTTTGGGACCTTATAAGTGTTTAGCCATGGAGCACATTATACTGGGTGCTGTGCAGCCAGGGATTGAAGAGCTACACAATTACCACACACTGGGTCATGCTGTCTGATTAAGGAATACATGCTTGCCTAAGGAAACATTTATGAACACATTCTAATGCTTTTTAATGCACAGTCAGAAAGACAAGTGCCTCGATGCAAGCAAACAGCACTATAACATTCTGTGTGCGACTGCATCACTAGGGTATTGAACAGCCTATGAAAAAAAGCAGTGAAGTACTTTCCAATGGCGGAGACGTCACATCCCTCCTCCCACAGGCCTCTATTTACCAGGCGCCCTTCTCCAGAGCTTTCCATTCAAAATACTGCTCGTACCAGCCATTTATCAGCAAGACCCTGGCCCCGCCCTCTGTCCCAGCCCACTGGCTATAGAAGAACTGGACATAGCAAGAACAACATAATGCTCTCATTTGTCAGGTAGAGGGGGAATAATGAATAAACAAGGACGGCGTTGGCTTCACTTAATCTCCGTGCACCTAAAAACAAAAACAAAAATAACCGGACCTTGTGTAATGCAACTGGTGCAGGACACGAGTCGGGGGTACACGTGGGTGGACGGCGTCCACCCACTTTTTTCACAGGGTGGACGCCCTACACCCTGCCAAGAAGTTGGGCCCCACTGAAAAAGATGCTGAATTCGTCCTGGTGTAATTTCCAAACACCGGGACACTTTCAGCAGGGCCTACACGTTATCTGCTTTCGATCCGCAACAAAGTGCAGGCGGGGAGGGGGCTCTCTTATTTCTGACTCCTGCTGGGCCCATAACAAAAGCCGAATTTGAGGGGTCATCAGGCCTCCTTTTGTTCGAGGCTCCTGGCCAGCAGCAGTCAGGAGCCTCACACCTAGAAGCAAATGCAGCAGAGGGGAAACAAAGGCTCACACCTTGTTAGCACTTCACACATACAAGAGAGGCAGCTTTTCACTTTGTTCAGGCTCTGTTTAGGAGATATGCATGCACTGTAAGAACGTCAGATGTGTTGATCTTTCCCAGTATTTGCACAAAATAAATAGCATTTATATAGCCCCTGAGGAGGCGTTGTAATAATTTAAATATTACTATTTTTTCTTTTAAAGCACTATGGGTAGAGGAAGCTTTACACTGACAAAAGGCAACATTGGTTTATGTGAAGCTTACACAAGTGTGAATCTTCTGCCTAAATCAGGAGGGTTTGCAAGTATACTCGAAATGTGCTCAAATGTACTCATGATAGACCTGCTAAACATATGTGTGAGGGCTTAAGATCTGATGCCACTGCCTGTGATGCCACTGCCTGTGATGCCACGCACTGTGATGCCACGCACTGTGATGCCACGCACTGTGATGTCACGCACTGTGATGCCACGCGCCTCACGCACCGTGATGCCACTTGCATACTGATTAATTAGGTTAGTCCCCCAACTTATTTTTTTAGGACTTGTGCCCTGAACTGGTGCTTTTGTAAAGCACTCCAATACCTTCAGGTCAGTCGAGTTAGCGCTCTATAAAAATGGCCCCAAAAATTAATATGACCTTGTGTAATGTAACTAGCGCTCATGTAAAGTGCTCCAACACCTTCGGGTCGCTCGAGTTCACATTATATAATGAAAAATGGCCCCAAAAATTAATCCAACCTTGTGTGATGTAACTAGCGCTCCAACACCTTCGGGTCACTGGAGTTCACATTATATAATGAAAAATGTGTCTCAGTCCCTGGGAAGCTGCCGTGAATGTGTTTTGAAATTAGAGCTCCGACAGGATGAGGACAACAGGAAGAGGCAACGGGGCGGGCATGCAGCGACATGGGAGGAGGTGGGAGGGGCGAATGCTGCTCCCATTTGTCTGGTAGAGGGAAATAATGAATGAACAGGTACGGCGTCGGCATCACTTAATCTCCACGCACCTAAAAACAAAAAAATTAACCTGACCTTGTGTAATGCAACTGGCGCTTTTGTAAAGCGCTTCAATACTTTTGGGTCAGTCAAGTTCGCGCTCTATAAAAATGCCCCAAAAATTAAATCAGACCTTGTGTAATGTAACTAGCACTCATGTAAAGCACTCCTACAACTTCGGGTCACTCGAGTTCACATTATATAAACAAGTGTCAGAGAAAATGCGACGAGAGTTGCCCAAGCCTTGCCCATAACTGTGCTGCAAGATTGGGCTGCTGAAAGTCAGGTGACCAAGGCTCGCTAAAGCAACAAGCAGCAAAGCGGGAGGGGTTTGTGGGATATCCTCACACTTTGAAGCCAGAGAAAATTAAAGAATCACCCTCGAAAACAGCATCTGAAGCGTCTAACATTTCATCTCGGTATTTGAACAGGACGGGGAGATTAAGTGACGGACGCCAAAGCTGAACCACCGAAGATGGGCAAACAGTGATACGAGCAGAAATCAAAGAAAAAAAAGTCCCCCAAATGAACACAAAAGCGTAATGTTAACAGTAATTGGGAGGTAAACTGTGGGAGGAAACAAAACACAAAGGAGGGACAAAGAGGAAGATTAACCACTAGCAAGCATTTTTTAACGACAATCGAAGCAACAAATACAAAGGCAATGGGTGGGCTGCAGCTCTAGTCCAAAGAGCACGGGACCCACATCTCGGCCTACTCAATGCACTTAGGGCAATTTGGGCGATTTCCTCTGTACAATTCTGCCATGGAATAAAACCAGTCATCTGCTTAACTATAGCATGGAAGAATGAACCAGTTCATAACTACACCTTAGAGTAGACCACCCTAAAAAAATTCAAAAAGGGTGAGCAGCATATGGACGTCTACAGCGAAGCGGTATATGTCCACGAGAAAATAAAAGGTAGCAGGCAGACTTGAAGGCGGCAGATTAATTTCCTGCTCCGGGCATCCTCACAGTTGGCTCAATTTTGTACCCAGGTTTAACAAACATTCTAAAAGGTTGTGCACTCTGCGTGATGGAGCACTGCGGGCCAGGCGTTCTATTGGGCAACACTTGTGAATGAGGACTTAACATACCTCCTTTTTTAACAGCAAAACAAAGCAATGAAGGGAACACAGAGTGCGAGATCAAGGTCATAAAAAGCAGTTAGGAGAAAGTAATTTGATAATATTTGGATCGTTTTTATTGTTAACTGATAGCATAGTCACCAATTTCCCCAATTACACTGGGAGGTTGGAACTTCGACAACCCTTCAGTATGCGCGAGGGTAGTTTCCCTCTCACCGACATCAAACTTGAATCTATGGGTAAGTATGGATTTGTTACCATTATACCTTAAGCTTAGCATTGGAAAGACTTGATTAAATGCTGCTCAGGGCCTTCTCTTGCACCTCTGCGTCGTCAATCTTTCTGTTCATCCAACCTCTCCTCCTCACAGAGCTGCATTCACTGGAGAATAGTCTTGCGTGGCTTTCAGCCACTCTTCCTGTAGCAGGCAATTGGTATTGTCAGCACAGCTTTTGAATATATCACAAGAAGATATTAAATACTCTTAGTTTCATCTGACAAATCTTGGCTGTTGCCAGAATCAATAGGCAATCTAGACAGAAAACCAGCGCTTACATTCTTGTTGCTTGGAACATACTCTGCTGTTAAGTGACGTAATACCAATTTAAAGCAGAGCCTTGCTAGCATTACGGTTTGTTTCTGAAAGTGTCATATGCGGCTGGGCTTTTCTTATAAAATATATATGTTACATACAACCCAGGCCCGATTGTCTGCCCACATGGACAATAGAGTGCACGTGCAACAGGCTCGAGGCCTATAAAATGAACTAACTGCGCGAATGGTAATGCTAACAAATCTGTGCTCCAGCGCCATATTTTATTCTGAAACTCCATTTTGACATTGTTCGAATCACAGCTACAAGGCCATCGTGTGTTGTGCATGTCTGGCTTGGAAGGAAGCAAAGACATTTGCTTGCCATTGGCACGCTTCTGCAAAAAGAGGCATTATTAGCCTAATAAAGGGCAACTTAAGAGCCACAGGCATGTCCATGTGCCAGGTTCATGGAGAGGTAGAACACATAGACCAGTTGCTGAGGGGACAAGTCGAATGATTCGATTTTGACTGTAGGCCCATCAGCAACATATGGCATGCAGGAAAAACTTGCTCATCTTAATAAATATGAGATAGCTAATTCAGACATGTAACCACATGACTGCTATTGCTTATGCAAATTGAATAGGGGTTCCACTAACAGGGTGGGAATGAGTGATGAAATATGTCCGGGCGTGTCTAGCGTTTGCCCCGACTACAGTCATTATCATTCTGATAAATAAGATTTGTTGGCGAATTATGCATAATAAATACCCTATCATCGTAAAATACCAACGATTGCACGAGTCATCTTTTTCCGGGAACCAGGCGCGGATCCACCTATAATACCCCCTGCAGATGAAGGATCCTCCACAGGTTGTCTCACTCCCAAGACTCCCAGTCTAAGAGCATAACTCAGAGAGAAGAGTGAGGGACATGAGCAAGTTCCCTCTGAATAGGGTACAACATGTAAAACACAACTTGCTTTCTCCCTAATACCATGCAGGATTAAGAGTATGGCACCACTCAAAGCTAATCGAGATTGCCGGTTTAGTTGGTGGAGCGGGAATGGATCTCTTCACCAAACAGTCATTCTTGAGGCAACATACCAGCACCAGAAGGTCCTTGCACGTCACGCACACAGGACAGATCGCACAAGATTATTATTTAGGGTAGGTGTGCTTTACCCCAGCACACACCAACCTCCTTTCGAGGCACACAATGTAGCGATGGATTCCAACATGGAACATAAGTTGCAATTCAGGAAAATACTAAAGTGCGTGTAGGGTATTTTCTCTCCCAAAGCCATTACACCCTACCCGCCTCCTGTGTTCAATTAACATGGAATCAGGCTGTGTCACCAGCTGAATAGGGCCTCACACCCAAATGTTCTCTGGAACCTTAGATCTCAACAGCCTCAACAACTACCTGAATTAGTCCCCACAGCAGATGTCTGTCCCTAAGCAAAACAAATGTAATGTTGACCTTCTAAATATTATTAAAATGTGCTGGGGTTGCCCTGAGAACGCACACTTTATTACAAAATTGTACACACCTTTAAGAAATGGGAAAGAGCTCTGCCTTCAAGGATAAGTCAGGGGTGCAATTTCGCAACATGCACCACTGCAGTCTCCCCCCTCAAGTGTATTAGAACAGCACTGGGCAATTCTCACATTCAGCTTTCATCGGTTGTCAATAGCTCCCAAACCCGCACGCAACCGCAAATAGAAATACTTTCTCTCAAGCATGCTGCAGTCCCCTCTGCCCCATCTTCCACAAAATCAGACACTGGAGGGTAAGGAGGTACTGGGGGAGAAATTTCCTGCACAGTTGATATTTGCAGCATCTGGAAACGATGTATAGGTGGGATAATTCAAAACTCCTCATTTAAGCACTATGCAAACATCTAAACGCTCCTGGTTTCTATTTATACAAACCCAATTAACCCAGTTATCATAATCTACACACGTTAACCCACCAAGCTATATCTGTGTCGAGGCATTATGTATATGAAGCTCAGATTCACATTCACTCATCCAGAAAGCAATTTGAGAACTCTTCCTGGAGACCCATTGTTGATGGGTAAATAGAACATTCAAATTGAAAAACTGGAAAAACATTTCGGCTAGGAATGTCTCTCAGGGTCGGAGAGCTAGTATGTGGGGGAAGCAGAAAGCAAGGAACTCTATGCAAACTGTCAAGGACACAAGAGATCCCAAACAGTCAAACCAAGCCGTACATGTGCGGTACATTCACTGGCTCATAAATTTCATGAAAGCGTCACCATGTCTTCTTTCCATCACTCTCAGGATTCTCCTAGATAAGAGGACCAGAATTTTTAACTGAAGCAAGCGCTGACCATTATGTTCTCATTTTATACACTACATGACTGCCTCCGGTGATTCTTACAAAAATAAATACAAAACAAAAGTTCCCTAGTTAACCTGCAATAACAGTGCAGCCATCCAACGTGAAATAGAGTTTCAGCCTAGCGATGAAACTGGAGCAGCCACCATTTATGTCACCTGTGCGTTTATACAAGAAGATGCCCGTTAACCACAAATTCATCTTTATACTTTTCTTGGATGCAATAGTGTGGTCTATTTTTCCAAACTCAAATTTCAACAAGACCATGGCAAACCTTGTATCTAAAATCATACGGTCAACAGCGAAAGGTAAATTTACAAAGCTGAGGATTGCCCTGCACTCAGTACTGACCGGGACCCCAGGGTTAAGATCCTAGTCCGTTCCAGTCATTCCCAACATTTCACGGCTCAATATTTCCTTGCTTCTAAGGTGGTTACGAGTGCCACAAAATAATGGGGAAACGCACCGGAAAGCTAGTCAACCAAGAGGCTAACTAAACTTTGAAACTCATGACGCTGGTTCACTAAAGCATAAGTAGTAATTGAAACCAAATGCTCTTCCTCACAATCAGTTGCAGCTGGTACTTTTCACACATGATGGAAGCAACCCAACTGATAAAACCTGTTTAGACGACTTCTAAAACATGCACTAGGCAGTGGGCAGGCCATGATTAAGAGAAAGACTAGAACTGCTCTTGTAATCTGAAGGTGAGTAGACAGGCCGAGTTGGCTTGATGGACAGGCCAAGTTGGTTGCTCTCTCAGAGGCCTGTAGGTACATACCTATCTGAAGGCAAGTAGGAGGAACGGGTTTTGGCACAAGGCTGTAAACCTGTGCATGGAAGACGTTCAGCGCACCTGAAGCGGTCTCTGACATAGGATGCTAGTATGCTGGCATGTATGGCAGCACTTTGGAGGAGGCTGAACATGAGTACATGAATCATTGCCTGGCTATGATAGCACCAGATGCATATTTATTATTTTGTTTTGATTGAGTTTTATATCATGGAATACAAAAGTGCCTTTAGATTGTGCACACTTGCATTATATGAGGAGTCTGGAAGAAGGAGAATAAAGGTAGAATCGTTGTAAGCATGACTTGGAGACGGGTTATCAATGCCTTCTCGAAGACACAAATTCAAGGGTCTTCTAAAGTACTCCACAACAGAGTTAAAAGTTTGGGGACAAAAGGACACCCTTAAATCAAGGTGGTACTTCTTAGTCAGTGGGCTCTCTAGGATGAATCTTGTTATTGAGCGATACAGGGGCACACACCAGAACATGAACATTTGAGGCTGTCAATAGGCGTTCGCGGCTGAACCTAGACATATTTCTTTTTCTTTCTTATTTTGTTGCATATTTATATACCGCGAACTCGACCCGAAGGTATTGGAGCGCTTTACATGAGCACCGTATTTACATTACACATTCAGGCACAGGGAGATTAAGTGATTTGCCCAGAATCACAGGATGTGGACGCGACCCCGAGGCTCGAACCCTGGTTTCCAGCACCAAAGTCGGCAGTCGGTAGCCGACGGACCACATCCCCTCCCCAACATATGAAGCGGTTCCTGGCATGGGAGTATGAATCCTGGGTCTAAGGCATAGGCACGTGAAGCTCATCTTGGGCAAGGGATAGTGAACATATGAACATTATGCTGCACATTCGAATATAAAAGCTGTTTCTGGGCATATGCAGTAGGTATGCCCTATGCTGGTGCAACATTTTCCTATAAAGAGGCATCGTCTGCCCCAGTAAAAACTACAGGCGGCTGGAGTTGGGCATAAAAAGCTGTTCCTGGCATAGGATGGCGGTCCGTGCTTCAGATGTCCCTACACAGGCACGATCTGCTCATTAGCTGTCTGTTGTAAATCAGAGTAATTATTGTAAACAAAGCAATATTTGGTACAACATTTAATTGGAATACTTCATTTATAGACTGCATGTGTACACAAAGGCATCCTAGGGTTGAGACAATAGCGAGAAAAGTGAGAAAAACGGGCAGTGGGATTAAAGAGACAGAGCCGTTTTTATAAGCTTCCTAAATGAGAACATTCTAAACTTCTTCAAAAATGACAAGCTGATATTTAAGAACAAAATTAGCTTAAAAGATGCTATTTAGGAACGAATTATTTACTAAAAATTGCAATGTACTGTTTGAGGACAGAATATCTATACTTCCTGACATTTTGAGAGCATTCTTACTGTTATTTAATTTCGTAAGCGGAGATTTGGAACCAATACAAGTGCACTTCCAACATAATTCAACGTAATGCCTGAGTGACAGGTCATGCTGATTTGAAGGTCGATACTGTTGATACCAACTCATCTTTTGTGAAACGTTGTTGCTACTGTGGATCGTTCATAATTGATGGAAGCATTTTTATGATCGCTATATTTTGTGACCTTATTATCCTTACGTGAAACTATGCATTTAAATAAAAGCAGTCATTCTCACCAATATCAAATGCATTAACTGTAGTGCACTTGCATTGTATACTTCGTTTACATACTGACACTATGTTTTTTATCTACTCCAAATG
Organism: Calotriton arnoldi; assembly: GCA_963921515.1. NCBI lineage: Eukaryota > Metazoa > Chordata > Amphibia > Caudata > Salamandridae > Calotriton > Calotriton arnoldi. The sequence goes on along the minus strand of CAWUFW010002768.1, from coordinate 77,855 downwards.
TATCTCATGTAATGGCTGCTATGCAAACTCTGTGAAGCGCTCTAATACCTTTCGGTGGAGTTCGCGCAGTATAAAACTCGATAAATAAATGCTGTCTGAGGACCAAGCCTGGATGGTCAGAGTAAAGAAGGGCTGTGCCTGCTGCATGAACCTTAAGATTTCTCTATCCTCTGAGATTTATCCACTGTCAGAGCCCGAGGGAAGACTGTTAAGGCCTGAAATTATTAGATGTGTAAAGCTTCTTAATCCCTTCCTGCGCCTTCCACGTAGATGGTTCATCACAGTAGAGCCTTGATAATTCACTCAGGTGAGTCAGGGTAGGAAAAAAGGAAGCCGGGCCAAACAGGACAGGGAGTCCTTCGAACCTATATAATACTGCTATAAAATGCACAGTTTGCCCAATATTATTTCTGAGGAAGTGATAGACAAGCCCAGACCACTCTTGGTGAGAACTTGGCTGCATCGTCCGATCCCAACGAATGCCAATATTTCAGGAGTGCCCCTAAGGAGATGCCGGTTAAACGTTTGCCAGCTTTATCCCCCGAAACCCTGGAGAAAGAGAACAGATGAGGAAATTAAGAGAGTGAGAGAATATGTACAGATGTTTGCCTCCAGAAATCCTGAAACTCCAAAAGGTTCAGCGTGCTATTGATCGACTTACCTTTAGGTGAGTCTGGAACAATTGCACGTCTTTGAAAAAAACAGGCTTTCCTGGCAGCGGGATGGGAAGAACTGTACGCAAGAAGCCACGTTTATTCAATTTCTAGGCATATTCTAGTGGGAGCCCCAACTACCTATATAACACCACTGAACCCTATACACAACCAGCAGCACTGCAGTCGGCACAGAATAAAATGTTGTCTGTGACCATAGAACGCTGTGCCTATCGAGAGGACAGACTCTTAATGCTGATGGGTGGGGGGGAAGGGTAGTGGTGGGGTAGGTTAAAAAAACATTCTGAGGATCCATTTATCCACAAGGCAACAACACACTTGAGAGGTAGACTGGCACCTCAGGACAATTTAGTTTGGGAAGACGTATACGTGTCAACACTTATTTACTTACCACTGCGGTCAGAGGTTTATCAGAAGGCACATCTTTGTTCTCCTTTTGGGGACGGAGTCGTATTGTACATCTGCCCAAAGTGGTGGTGGACAGACCACAATGGGGCTGAAAACCGACTCACACCACATTGCTTTAGGTGATGGGGAGAAAATGAACCCTTGGAAGCAAGAAAAGAAACGGTGCACAAGCGCAGGGAGGCCACAACAGGAAATCTTTATATTTCTTAGAATTTGCTGATTCCTGCCAGTTTGTGCAGCTAGAGGTTAGGGGTTGCTGGAGACTTTGAAAACATCTCCCTCTGACATGGGAAGACCCTACCTCTGGACTGGTGAAGCCTAAATAACCAGTATCCAGACCGCCTCATTTCATGTCTTTGTTAGCTAGCATGAGCATTATCATCAGAATGCTTTATACATTTTCTGAAAACTAAGAGAAGAAAATGGAAGACCGAACTGAATTAAAGGATGCAAGAGAGTTCACTAGAAAAAAACAGACTGACGGCTCCTTAAACTGCTAAATACTCGGAGTGCACAGGAAATCCTGCAGAAAGAGAGGCAAGTAGGCAGTTTTGAGAGGGCGTCTAGATAAGGAACCTCGCTGATATCAACAGTTTGCTGATAAAGAGAAATGTGTCTCAAATATATATATATATTTTTTTTTTAAGTCAGCTTTTATGCAGCTATTGTTCATCTAGTCACATTGACCCAAGCAGAAGGTTCACAGGTAGTAAGTACACTCGTATAGCAGGAGTTAGTCCATTTGGTAATTTAAAGGCCCTGAACCTATATTTCTTGACAAATATCTACTTTAAATCGCTAACAAGGAGGGCAGGATGCAGTGCCCTGCAAAGGAGTTCTAGGCCAGTCAGGCCGTGGCGTAATACCCATCAACACAATGAGTGGACAATACGGTGAGGTAGCAAGGCAAATAGCTGCTACCTGTTTATTAGAAGAAGACATTAAAAAGAAGTCTTGACTACAGCCTCTACCTGATGCCTCATTGTGAGGCGGCATCAAATGACATATGGTTAGAACTCTTGAACACTGGAAGCAGGGGGATTCCACTGCTTGATGAAGCCTCTCCTGCAATGCACCCAAACATCAGATGCTTCTTAGATCAACAGCTGTTGCTTCCATTTACTTTGCATTAAATGTTAGGCAATTCTGCACCACCCAACAGGGTCACTTCCACCCAAACACTCCTCTTGCTCTCCCCTCTACCTTACTACTATCCCCTTTGTGGTCCTTCACATGAGAATTCAAGGACTCTCTAGGACAATGGCAGATCTGACAAGAAAGTAAGCAACGTGGATCAGCGTACAATGAGATAGCTGTGTGTGCCCATGAAACACCGTTGACATGGTTGACCGTGACTCTGGGGAGTATCTCCCAGTGTCCTTCTGTGTTTAGTGACTGATCTGCATTGCTACTTGTGATTACTTTCAAACGTTCCTAGGTACTCAGGAGTGCATGGGAACTAGCTAAGTCCAGGCTTTTTCGGCAGAGACGACCTGCTGCACGGTACTCTATCTCCGTTGCTCCCACAGGAGGCACATCAGGGAAGGCTGGAGCAACATGAGGAACCCCGATTTCAGCGCCAAGATAGGAAAGGATAGCTTCCCTTTTGCAGAAGCTCAAGATCTCACTCTTCGATCAACACTTTGTCTAATCTATTTCCGCCTGAGTGAGCAGTCATCCGCTTTGGTGGTTCTTTGAAAATTCGTGACAAATGCATGCCTTACAAATACTTGAAAATATATAAGCTGGATGCAGTGAACGAGGATTTAGTGTCCGACTTAGAACTGAAAATGCGGGACCCATGCAAGGGTCTTACTGTGATGCGTTCCAGACTTATCAGTGGTGGCAACAGCTCCTTCACCCACACTCAGCGGAACGGAAGCTCATGGGAGTGGCCACCCCATTGCCTAATAGACTATGGCAGGCTAGAGCTGAGCGGACACCACAGGACCTGCTTCTGCCACAAGACTGAACAATCACCATGGGCCCAGCCATTGCTGGTCTCTGTAAACAGCGGAATAAAGTGGATTGCTGTTACATTCCTCAGAGTGTTTGGGTCAGTGTTACATATACACTGCTGTGTTCTTTTGTTTTGCAACCTTTTTAGTGAAGCATCAGGCACAAATCTGAAATGATGCAGTAATGACTTATGGACGAGAAGAACAGGCTGACGCCTGGAAAACAATGTGCACTTGAAAATGTCATCTAACACATCGACCCACTGAACATCAGACGTAAACATTGACATAAGGTAAATGTATCTGGTGATTCCTGATCTCAAAGGTCTCGGTCCACAGATCAGCAAGCCGCTGCCTACAAACTCTGCCCTCTGCTCCTGCTAATCCAAATAACTATGTAGCAATGAAAAAACAAATTTATGTTTTCTAAATTATGCCACAACCACAAATTATGTGCCATAATGGGACACATTCCATAGCCATATTCTTTTGTCATTAAACACAATCTGTTTGTGCAAAACTATCACCTTGTTAGTCCACGTTTAACACCTGAACAGATAAAACATTTTTTTTTGCTGAACTCTGTAAATTATGACGCAGATGGTGGATTAAGTAGCAAGTACAGTATATCCATAATTATACAGAAAAGACTGTGGCAGCAGAATCCCAAATGTGGCCCTGGTCTAACCTAAGCCGCTCTTGCTATCCGCTCTCACGCCAGCAGCCCTGTTCTGCTATGAAAACTTTGTAGTCTCTTGGGTCAGGCAACTCTACAATACAATTATATTCAAATGTCTGTCTGCTGATAGTTCCATGCTCTCAATCCATTCATAATTCATGGTTTTCAGACACTCGCGGTTCAGAAATGTAAAATAAAAATTTACGCCTCCGGTTATGAGCATGCAGCCACATATTTTAATTATCCGCAAACAGAAAACACAATATATTGCATGTAGCTAAACTTAGCCAACTCTAATAATTGTGCTCCATGTACAAATAATTGCAACACTTATAAGTAACACTATAAATCAACTCTAGGTTTCGCTGAGTAATGTGCTACCTATCTGTAAAGCGATTCACCATCTCACCCGGACAATTAGACGCTAGAGAAATCTACAATACAGTGGAAAATACAACAAACTAGTGTATGTGTGTGCATATATTTTATTCACCTTAGTGCAAAAGGCACCTTCTCAAGCAGGGTGATGTGTTAGAAAAATTACAACTGAGTCCTTTGGTGCAGAATAAACAAATGATAGAACTATTAGCAGACTAAGGTCCACCAGAATACTGTTCCAAACAAGGGTGAGTGCATCAAGGAGGGGGTAGGGAGAAGCATACCGGCGAGAGAGAGCCACGCCATATTTTGCTTCAACAGCACACGAAAACCAAACGTAAATGTCAAAAACTTTACACGCAGCGACAGTGCCTTAGTTTCTTGTTTATGGCCTGTAGGTAATAATGGAGCGGGGTGCCAGGGAGAACTATCAGGCTGAGAGTGGCCAGTAAGATGCGCGCTGACCAGCGGAACCATAAACAGGATCCGGCACTCACCCAAAATCCCTGCGATTGCTACAGAAACAGTACGACATTCAGTTTTTAAAAAAATTAAAAAGAGAATCCATAGAAATATAGAGTTTCTGTCCGGAATGTTAAACCTCTGCACAATTTTTTTTATCACAACAGCAGACGTTGATTCTATCTTTTTCATGGAGATTAATATATATTAAAACAGGGACAAAATGATTCTACATCTCTTCTTAATTAACGAAAAATGACGCTTAGTAAAACTAGCCAATAGTCTAGGAAGTATTTCAAATGTTACTTGGGTCCGGTGTGGTGATGGAGAGCCAAGGGACTACAAGAACTACTAACTTGCACAGCGATCTCTCCTTCCAACCTGGCGCCGTGGTACTCGCCAGAGTTCCTCCCAGCCTAGACAGGATCGCACCGACCGTGGAGCTAACGTACACAGCGATCTGCGGGCCATAAAAACAAGAGACTAATGGCGGGCCCGCAGATCACCGTGTACGTTAGCTGCATGTTTGCAACACTAAAAAATGCCGTAGGCTGAGCACATTTTGTTTGGAAAGTCAAAAAAAACAACAATCTTAAAATACAAGCCGAGGCAAAAAAAAAAAAATTGTGCTTCAAAACTAACAGAAATGGCCAGAAGGGAAATGCTACATGTAATAGGGCCAGGCTCCACGGGAGGGAGCAACACAGCAAAAGGAGGGACAAATATAACAGATTCACCATAGAAAAGCAAGGATTTTCAAAGGGCACTCCAAGGAACAAATGAAAAGCAATGGGCGTGCTACAAGCCCACAGAGTAGATACAGCTTGTCTTGAAGAGACAGCGCATTCGCTGCCTAGGCAAGACCTAAAAAGGGACTGGTGTGCGTCTGAAATGTGTTTAGTTAACACTTGTCCAACCAGAACCTTCAGGGTAGCCAATAGTAACCTGGGTGCCAGTTTAGAAAAACATTTACACTTTTCAACAGCTTCTTGCCGAACAGGAAGAAAGCAGCACAACCTACAACAAATCCTATAGGCTAAACCCCAGAGGTGCCCAGTGCATTATCGACTCCCAATCAATCTCCCTCCAATGCTCGGGCAACACTAGTCAAGTGCACCAATTATTTATGAAGGTGTGAATAGCTGTGTTGGCCACATTTCTTTTTGGGTGTAATATTTCATACATAAATTGTAGGCACTCTGTTGCAGAATTGTTTTACTGAATTCCTTTATTTTATTTTTACGTATTTTATATAAATGGCATATTGTTATAAGCTCTTTATAACAAACCCAATTACAGTTGGATTAAAACAAAAATAATATTGTGTGTGTCAGGGGTTGGTCCTTCTGGGGCACAAAGTCAAATTTGCAGTTGATCAAACATTGCATGAAAAAGCTTTGAAGACTTTATTGAGGAACTTGCTGATGAGAAGGTGCTAGGAATCCAAATGAGGAGCAAGAGGTAAAAATTACCCTCCTAGAAATGGATGATGTGTTTGACCAAGCGCATGTGGGAAGATGCCATGACACAAGTCATTGGGATCCAGCCACTTTTAGTCTGAATTTTTGTCTCTCCTGGGTTTGAGGTAGGTCACTATAGAGGTCATTCCGAAATGTTGAATAGCGTGGGCAATCTGCTGCTTCTAAAAGCTAATTTCACTAGTACGTAAAGGATCCAGGATACTGACAAAGGCTCTGAAGAACAGATCAAGTGTGAGAAAATCAGATCAGACGGTCGCAAGGCAATCAGGAGTTTCAGGGCATCGAATGAAACAACCGGGGCCTTTTGCTACTGGTGTACTGCACCCTTGTACTACGGACCCTGAAACAGGGAACCAAACACCCCTTTTAGCACTTTACTGACATCCTCTATATATGCCTATCAAACATGTGGTATGAAATTATAAAAAGCAGACTATACTGGCTTAGTCACTGGATGTTCACCTGACATTCAACAAAAAAGAAATATATTTTTAATATATATATATTAAAAGATGTTAGCACAAATGTGCATAGATTTTGATATTCACTATTAAAAGCATCCCTGTGGACTTTTCTTTTTTTAAATAAGAAAATACTATAAAACATTTAACCTTTCAATTAAAGTCTTATTTCAGCTATTGAACGAGGATGCCTAGCAACCACTGATAACCCAGAGCTTAAAGGGTCCATATACTCTAAGTGCACATTAGAAGGCCAACCCTGGGAGAAATTCAGACTCCAGAGGTCAGTAATGGGGCACTCCTTCACAAAAGGCTGTTTTCTGTGAAAGACAATGATGTTGCCACAGCAGCTGAAAATAAATTTCATTTTATGTCTCTCTTTTGAAAAATGTTTGATGCTCCTACCAGCGTATTCTACTTCTCAAGCAAAAAACCCATGTCCCTCGTGGGAACACGGTTGTGTACTGTTAGGGACCGTGATGGTTCTTCCGGCCCCATCCAGTCCCTGCACACATTCTTTAGTGCCGGCCAGGGAAGAGGACGTTTTACTTCCTCTGCTCTCCTGCTCCCCCGCACTTCACTCTCACCATGCGTAAGAGCAGGCAGGCAGCACACTGGTTGCACTGGAGGTCTGGGGAGCTTGGCATTGTTCCTGGGTTATGAAGGTCATGGACCAGGAAGATGCGACTGGCTGTCCACCACCTCTAACTGTGATATTTTAAAAGTAACGCAATGGCACTAAAGGTGACACTGATCAGTGTGTGGAAGGGTCAGGTGGGTAATGGGTTCCCCAGGGTATACCTTCAAAACTGCTGAATGTGGCAGTGGCATTCTTGAGCTAGCAGCCCCACAGAGCATCAGAGTACCCACCTTGGAGTACCACAAGCAGGCAGCCTCTTGAAACTGGATTATCTCTGGCCCCAATGGGTAGATTTGGGTGGGCGTTTAAGGCATTCTAATCTTTGTGGTGAACTTCAGCCACCAGGAGCGTTCTGGTACTGCCTCTTGACCCACAATTTTCTTGGCGCTTGAACAGCACCTTTCACTGCTGCTTTCTTTTCTTAGCATCAGTGGGCAGACAGAGCTTAGGACCTGCACTCCTGTCCAGCCCTTGGTAGTCTTCTGATCTGGGGTCCTCCTGTAATAGGCCACCATGGCGCTAAAGGCAGACCACGATCCCTGCCTGCACTCCCCATGCACCCAAGGAATGCCACCACTTACAGGGTCCCTGTGTATCCAGTACAGGTTTGTATTACTAGAATTCACTCCTATGGCACCCACAGCCAGAATCTGTCATAGAAGTCCTAGGGACCCCCTTCCTTCAGGATGCCTAGCAAGTATGCTCTCTACTTGTCCGGGGAGGGGGGGGGCTAGTGCAACTAGCTGTGGAGACAAAGTTCAACATAAGTCCAAGGATACTAATCCAGAAGGGGTCCTTCACTTCAGCAAGCTCGTCCATCTCCTTCCTCTTTTGTTCCCCCTATTCTTGTCAAAGGTTCTTACCTGTACATGGGTTTAAAAACGGAGGGGAAGATTTATAGAAGGTGGACATCCCTGCCCAATCCGGAAGGGATGCATCACCTCTCCACCCACGAGTAGCACTTCCTTGGAGCAGCCCACTGGCTAACCAAGCCCCTGGCACAGCAGTGGGAGACATTTCAAAATGGCAGCTTAAACGAACATTGGAAATCATCTCTCTTCTGGGCCAGGTTCCTCCCGTTCAATGCTAATTTCTTCCCTCCAATACTTCAAATAACCAATCAAACAATTATTAGTTCTTAGCAGGCCACAACCAATTGATTCTGGGTCCCCCATGACACCTGCGACCAGATGCTAGTCTTCCTCACTCAGTCTTCACACGTGTCAATACACATGTAGAGGCATAACCTGTATAAATTCTCTTACCCCAGCTGTGCAACTGCATCCCTATTTTTTTTTAAAAGGTGGGGTCTAGCATTTACAGCTCAAATAAATTTTTAGCAAAAAAGCTTACAGTTGGTGAGACTCCATAGGGTTTCACACCAGAGGTTTAAACAAGCATTTGCAATGCAATAGGTCTCGCATTTACGCGAGTTTAAGCTATTGGCATTGTAAATGACAATGTCTTTTATTTAAGTTTTAAAAACAAAAATAAAAGGCATTGTTATTTGTAATGTGAATAGCTCAAACTCGCGTAAATGCGAGACCTATTGCATTGCAAATGCTTTTTTTTTGTTATGGCGGGTGGGGGGCAACATGGACAATGGAGGTAGGGCGGATGGGTATTTGGGGGAGACATGGACAACAGAAGGGGGGGAGCCCTTTGACACAGGTTTTCACATTGTTTGTGGATTGGGCGATAGTAAGGGAAGGCAACAAGCTGCTCTGTGCAGCGCGCATAATGACTGAAAAGCTGCATTTGGATTTATTTGGATTTTTATAAAGGGCGGACAGTGCCATTCTGGTGTAAGACATGGCAAGACAGGCCATTCTGCTGCTTTGCCATTTCCAGGGTAATCTGCTGACTAGGGGTGCTGCTTTCAGAGCAGGATGTGACTCAACCATGCCCCCCCACCCCACCACCATAACCCCATTCTGCTGGTGTGAACATTGTTTTCTGTGCTGATTTTGATTTCCAGATTGATTACATTACATGAATGTGATTAGAAATCAGCACGAAGGTGCCATAGAAAACGGAATAAAATAACAAAATTGTTTTGAAAGTGGTCAGCTAAATTATATTTAAAACAATTAAATATAATTAAATGATGTATGCGACACGCGACAGTAAAGTTGTCTACATAGAATGCAGTCTGCCGGGGTGCCCTACAATAACCGGAGCCGTGTCTGTGGTGACTTGGCTGGGTGTCAGCGACTGGAACCCGTGGGCTTTGCAGGGTGGGGTCGCGCACTGATGTGTAAAAGTGCCCGAGATAGCATCTCTTAGAAGCCGCCAGGCACCCGAAGACCCAGACGTGAGGGAGTCGGGTGGAGGTGGCGTCAGTGAAGCTGGCCCTCACCAGGACCACCACCTCCAAGGATTGATGTCTGCGTCTCCGGGTGTGGCAGGGGCCGGGCACGCATTCTGTCCATGGTTGTCGAGCACAGCGCGCTCCCTTCATCTTGAAAATAAGGCCTGGGTTGACTCCGGCTGAGACAGGAAGCAGTCTCCGCTATCTTTATGACAACTGAGGAGTGCTTTCTGCCCCCTTTTATGTGATGCTGTTTTCTCATTAGCGGGACAATAAACATGTTCTTTCAAAGGTTACACGCCGCACCCGGCCTGGGAGCTTGTAAAGTAGCTCCTCAAACAGGAAACCTTTGGAGCGCCACACGTCATCCTTTTAAAGAAGCGGCGGTATCACAACATGGCTTTAAGTAATGGCCGCGCTTGTCCAGCACGTTCCAGTACACCTTGTTTGAAGGGATTTCCTTTGCACTTCCAAGAAGAAATATGGATTCTCTGCTTCCAAGGGGTTACCTTCGAAGACACAGCGGGTTAAGCACCCTCTGCAATAAATATATTGGTCGCAGCTTTGGTTCCCGACGGTCTCTTTCATGGTTGTAAAACCAATGAACTATGTCTCATTCAGTTGAGTGCAGTAACAGCCGCTATTGAAACGCCAAGAGACCAAGTTAAGGGCGCGCAATGTACAGCTGGTCAGTATTATTTATATATTGAGAGTTTTTATACCGCGCCCACAGGCCTAAAAGCAACAGAGCACTTCACATAGAGCATAAGAGTATGGAGTAACAAAGCGGGCCAAGAGTCATGATCAACAATAATATATGCAGGCTAAATACAAAGATCAAAGCATTATCCCCATGTGTACAACATATACAGGGAAAGAAAAGTAGCTGCGGAGCTACACGCACAGTCCAGATTGTAACATTCCAAAGGGTTCAGCAAGGAAAACAAGCTCTCGCCATTGCGCAAAGGCAGCCGCTTGTTTATATTTGCATCGCGCTTTCACTTTAGCGCGATGCAAAAATAAACATGCGGCCGCCCTTGCCAAAGGTGACTGAAAAACTGAAAAAACATAGTGCCTACTGAGTGACTAATGCCACCCGGCTTGCTGGCACGCTTGGCTGCTCTCCACCAGTACTGAGAGCGCCGCGTACCTCACCGCCGCCGGCCCGAGATCAAAAGCAGTGCACGGAGGGCCAGTATCTCTTCCCCACCGGCCCCCGATTACCAAGATTGCTGCTCTTTAATTTGGTCATCACCACCGCACCTCGAGCTGTGTGCCCGAGGCCGGGTTCGCCGAAGAGAGAAGCGCTGTGACAGGAAACATCACAGCCTCGCCGGCACCGTTCCCAGTCAGTGCCGACGTCAGGGGAGAGCCGCGCTGAGATTGGACTCAGCGTGGTGTATCACCTAGCAACAGAGGGGCTCGTGAGGCCGGAGCCGCGCTGAGATTGGAGGCAGCACGAGGCGTCTCCTCGCTCTTCAACGAAGACGCTGTAACCGAAGCCTGGGGCCCGCACGGACTGCCAAGTCCCCTCCCATCGCAGCAAAGAGGTAACCGGCTCCGATCTGGGAAGCTGGGGGAATTGTGTGCATTGACGCGCTGTTGCCGGCCGCACATTTAAGAAGGGGGGTGATTTCGAGAGGAGCATGTCCCGTGCTACGGCGGGGACAATAGATAAGGAAGTGTCCTCTGATCATGCCGCCGCCGCGCGGCCATGATGCTGCCTCTGTCGCCATTACGCCAACGAAAGCTGCTTGTTTATATTTGCATCGCGCTTTCACTTTCAGTGAAAGCGCGATGCAAATATAAACGCGCGTGTCTGGAAGAGACGCCGTGCGCGAGCTAAATCTCCAGTCAGGGTGGGCAGGGCCTAAGGGAGACAGGGCGGACACAAACCCCACTTCCAAAGAAGCCCGACACAAAACCAACGACAATAGATCTCACCAAGGCGAGCGGCGCATGCGCTGCAACGCAGGCGAGACCTAAAAACAGAGGTCCAAAAGAAGAAAAAAAAGATATCAGTTATCATGGGTCAGAATCTGCTTACTCAAAATAGCTCTTCCAGTACAGGGGATACAGAAAGGGAAAAATCACAAGGTTGCTGCAGCCAAAGGCACTACATACATGAGTGGTCCTAAATAGTGCCACAGAGTCTCCCCGTGAAAGCCACGCGATTACTCAACCACCTGTATTTTCAGCCTGTGTGCTTCCAGGCCCTTCCGCCACATCCCCAAAAACCCAACTTCCCTGCACTCCCCTTCTTCCTTTTACATCATCTCGTGTCATTAAGACGCTGCTTCAAGGCCCTCTCAAACACTCTTATCTATTACAGTCAGTCCCCCACCCACTTTGATGTTACCCTGTTCTTCCAGCCTATTGTTCAAAGTTGTTAACCTCCTTCACTGCGTTTGCAGCGCTCGTCACCCTTGCAGGTACCGCACACACCCATCTCTTATTAAGCAGGCAGCGATTCCCTGAGAACTCAATACATGAGCAACTCAAATACAATCAGTTATTAGCTGAATCACTCTGAGGACTATATGTTGTGTTTGTTTAATTTACTATAACAGTTCCCTTACAGCTGGTTCTCTTCAAATTCAGATTATATGCTTAAGAAACCTGTTTGCAATGTGGAAAGAAATAGAGCGAAGAAAATTAAATAAACAACATTATGGAGATAGCCCAATTCAACAGTGATTGGGCTAAATTTCGAAATGCATGACTTGACAGAAAAAGTTTGAACAAAGGGCACCCATTTGAGGGTTTTTCTCTTTAACAGATTAATAAGACAATGGTGGCCGTGGTCCAGGTTTACATTTCTGCTTATTACAGAGCCACTGGCAGAACATGTAAAAGGGATATCGTGACATGGGCTTATATGCGCTGGAGAAGGAAGGCAGAGAGCCCTTGTATGCAGATGATCAGCTTATATGTAGGAAACCTCGAGATACACATTAGATTGTCAAATATCCAAAACTTTGCCCAAAGCAGTGGGTTTAAGATAAACCTGCAGAAGTCTGCTTTCTTTTCGCTACAAGAAGCAATGAAGGCTACGTGGCAGGGAAGCTCAACTTCAAATCCTGGAACACTCATTTGGTTAATTGTGAACAGACATTACAAGACCAGATCAAGAAATCCTGGGAAGAAACTTAGACACCCCAATACAGAGACTAGCATATGATGTGTCTCACTGGATGAACAACCCACGGAAATTGATAAAAAGCTAGACATTTATAAAGACTGCCTTTCCAGGCTCCACTACATTGTACAGAATACCTCCTATGTAGTAGCAGTGACTACCATCCAATAGGAAAGATATATTTCAGAGACACCTCTGGAAGGGAAAGATTCAAGGCCGGACTGGCTGTAGCGGGCACCGGGCGTTTTCCCGGAGGGGTGGGGGCCAGTTTTGTCACTGGGGGCCGGTTTTGCAGCAGTGCTGCATTATTGGTCCCCTGTAACAAAAGCGGGAGAGGTGCTTCTCACTAGCACGCTCTAGCCTCCCAGAGAGGACAGCTTCGGGACATCCCAGGGCCTCATTATGCTGGAGAAATGCTTACAGAAAAAGCATACAGCCAAAATGCATGGAGCACTGCAGTGGGCCTCCCTTAGATCCCTGCGGACACTAAGACAGCATTGCCAGTAGGAAGTAGGCCAACTAGAGTAGGTTGACAGGGATAGGACCCCCCCAAAGGAGGGATATCAGTTCCAGACTTCAGTTAATAATAATTTCTATTCTTGTACTGGGTAGATTACTCATGGTTGAGATGACACAAAATGAGAAGAAGTCAAGAACCCATATGCTTTCTAAGTAAAGTGGAAAAAGAAAACTTTTACCCTGTGACCAGGTCATGCGTTGAGATGAAACGGTTCTCGGGAGAGGTAACACGATGTCTGTCTGAGGTAATAAGCAGAACAGTGAATCAGACACCAAATGTTTATTTTGGACATTACAAGGAAATAAGCAGATATTGACACAGGCGCACTCATAAAAGAGATATTGCACTAGAAGGGAGTGGACTTGGCACCCAAAATATCTAGATGGAAATAGGACGGCCCAAGGCATGCTTTGGAAAATATGGTCTATGGAACATCGGGGCATGCTCAGAAAGTGAGGGAAACAGCGGGGGAATCATCATAGATGTATTTGAGACACACTGTGTATAGTAAATCCTTTGATTGGCTCGCTATATAAAAACCATGCTTACTCAAAATCCTAATGAAATAGGGAAAGGAGGGAAACCTATGATAAAAACCAAACACTACGCAACATGCAATGCTTAGGTTACAGTTATGATTTTAATTTTAATGCTCAGGAGTGTGACGTTTCTGTCCCAGACGCCCAGGAGATACCGTTTTGGGATCAAGGACAACAGGTTTTCATGTTTATTTTGTCCCCCGGACAAGAAGGCGCAACCCTTCTTGCAGCACATAGCCTCCTATCGATTTCCAGTATCACATTCTGGATCGGTGAAAGAGAACTGTGTTCCTCTCAGAACAGGTTTACGTTCATATGAATAATTAGTTTAAACCTGCATATATGAGTCATCAATGCACAGCCTTAGATTAGCTATATATTGATGAATCACTGATCCATTTATGAATGTGTGATTCATCAATGCACATGCTTAGGGCAAGTGCTTTCAGGAAATGCAGCAACATCTGAGTTCTCTCTGATTTACTGGCAGTGGTCCTAGTATAAAAATCTGCTCCTAAGTTTGTAAAATTCAGGAATTTGAGTCTTTTTTTTTTTAATGTTCCCAGAATGATCTCTGGTTATATAAAAATACATGCAAGACTGATTATTGTCAGTGTTCAAAAACACAAGAACATTTTCAACTTGGAAAAAATGTTTTGCTAAACAATTGTGCAACTTTAAATACCATTCCACTGAGGCACCAGTTAGCCAAATGTGTGGGATTCATGCCATTCCTAAAAAAAATAATGTAACATTAGTGCAAAACTATTATGGGCTTCATGAAAATAAGTTCGGGGCCACAATCTCAAAGAACGTCACAAACGTACATTCGCAGGTTCTTCCACTGGTACAAATTTACTACTTTCGAGGATTCACAATTGTTTGCAGAATTAGACCTGGAAATTGTACTCCTAGGAACCATTTGCGACTTCCATTTTAGACTGAGCAAATATACACAAGAATATTTGCTCATGCAAAGATCTGTCATTTTCCCTACACCTCCGCTTTCCCACCCATGAAAAGGTTTTACTCCTGCCCTTGTCAGGATTACATGTCCAAACTTAACCTGTGAGGGAAATGTGTGAAGAGGAGTTGGTGAATACCCTTAAGCTTGCTAGTGTGTGGGTGCCTACAGGCTCATATGGCAGTCTAACCATGGAACCACAGCTCCCCGCCTACTTCCAGCCTCAGTGTGCGTAGACTGGTAGAAAGGTGGAAAAATCAGAGCCTCTCTAGAATCCAAACCCCGCTATAGCATAAGCCCTAACATAATCAGAGAGTCCATTATCAGAGTTCTGATATACAATGAATGCTGCCATAATCAGTCGCCTCATTCCATGGCACCAAAAGTGACAAGTGGATTCCTTTTTGCAGGACAAGTAGATTTCTGAAGCATAACCTTCCCTTGGACAAGTTGCTATTTTATAAAAATCTATTTACTACAACTTGGATTCAACCTGCGAAAAAAACCAACGGCAAAAAACAGGCAGAATCAAAAAATTACAAAAGGGAATGACGGTAGATATTCATGCACATGTAATTCCACTGACTTTTCACAAACAGATTGTGAACCTTCTTAGAGTCTGGAATAACGTGCTGCATTACAAGGTCAATGAAAACAAGCTTTGGCGAAGGCAATAGTTCTCATCTTTGTGACCTACAGGCTTTGCCAAAGGTTTTTAGCCAGACTAAAACATTTTTAAAAAGCCTTTGACACAGCTGCTTTTTAGCAGGATCGGTCACTAAAAAGAACAAAAAACATATAATGGATTTCTTTTTTTTTTTAAGCGAGGGTGGGGAGGCAACATGGGGGGGGGTACAGAAGCGGGGCAGAGGAAGCAACACGCAGTCGGAAGAAGCACTCGGAGGATGGGTGGGTGGAAGCATCAGGGGGGCTCAGAAGCAAAATAAGGGTTGGTGGGTTGCAGCACAGAGGGCGCGGGTAAGCAGCCAACAAATGAGCAAAATGGAGCGCTGGGGGAGAAAACAGGAGAAAGAGCAGCATGGAGAGGGCAAGTACGTGACTGTGAGAAGTTGGCCTGGCATATGCTGTCCACTATAGTGGGCACCTTGCACCAGTCCAAACAACCCCTTATTGGAGATAGGTTAAAGACAACCTTATTGAAAGCTATCCTAGTGGTAGCTATGGAGAGCAGCCTTCAGGCTAAGTCTTGAAGGAATGTAAAGCAGCTTGTTTTACCAGTCTATAATCTCTTGAGTGATCAAATGAAAGAGCACCACACCAGGTATATATTCAAAATATATGTATTTATTGCTAAACACACCCCTCTAGTCTCTTTATGAGGCTAGAGTTCGAAATACATAAGTTAGAAGTTATTTAAACACAGTAATAGCACAAATACACGTTTGGGCCCTAGGGCGTACCAAACCATATACCAATAAAGTGGTATGCGAACCACGACTGAACTAGACACTAGGCCTAGAGCCTCTAGAAGTGCTTGGACCACAAGGAACCACCCAAGGTAGTGACACAGGGGACCCACGGGAGACGCGTGCAGTGTAAATACACAACCGCGATACGCCGTTGACTTCTATGGAGAAAGTCGTGATCGGGAAATTAGAGAAAAGGGACACTTAAAGAGGACTTGGACCAAACCCTTTGAGATCTAGGACTTTGAAGAGTCTCTACCCACGGGAGCACCGGAGTACTCGTGTTACCTCACCCAGGAAGCCGGGTGCATAGGTGCCTTTCGGGGTCGGGTTTCGTCGTCGATTTGAATGGCGATCTGCTGCAAAGTGCTGCTGGCGACCAAGTGAAAAGTGTCCGGGTGGATCCAAGAGTGGATCGGAGTTCTGAAGAACCTGAAAGCAGAGGGGACAGAGTCTGGGTCACTAGCCAGTGACCAGGAAGGCGATGGACAGATGCCCACCGATGTCGAGTGCTTCAGGTGCGTTGACGGTCGTCTTGACTCTTCAGCCACGAGGTCCAGGAGGCGTTGTCGGCGACCAGGAGCAGGATTCGGGCTGGTACACGATGTCTGTCGAGTGCTGAGGTGTCGGCGACCGGATTGGACCCAACAAGCCTTGGCAACGGCAAGTCTCGATGCAGAGGAAGATCGTCGATGGTGCAGACCAGCAAGGTCTGGGGAACTCACCCAGCGAGGGTAAGTGAGGGCAGGCCTGGAGCAACCAGGATGCCAAGTTAGGAAAAGATTGGCCTTCGTTAGGGGCTACTAGCCAACGGGCTAGCGACCGCGAAGGAGCCTCGTGACGCCGCACGTGGATCTGGCTTACAGGACACTCGTGGAGTGGGGGCCAGTGATCTTCGGTGCAGGTGGTGCTGGAGGCTAGGGCTACTCGGAGCCCAAAGCACGACTTCTTGGGAGACCCAGAAGAGGATGCACTTGCAAATGTGCTCGGTGTCCAGGGGTCACGGTCTCAAGTCACCCACGATAGCCACGGGCCTCAGCTTTGCTGGGGACTCAGGGTAGCCTCGGGGAAGTCTGAGAATCCACCTCTGGTGATGCGATGACTTCGGCGTCCGACGGGAGCTTCAGAAATGCGAACCAGACAGATGCTTCTTTGGTGCCTGCCAAGCAGGGGAGTCACTCCTTGACCCCAAGGGAGATTCTTCTGTCCTCTAATCGTGAGTAGAGCGTCGAAGGTCCAGGATTCAGTTTCAGAGTTTCGTCCAGGGATAATCTAAAGTCCTAAGGACTGGGTTCCTATCTTTATACTAAAGATAGGGGTTGGACTACTCTGTGGCCCCACCTATGGGTGGGTCAGGGCAGGAGGGGTGGCTACACCCCTTTCCCTTTGTCCAGTTCGCGCCAAAGCAGGGGCTGGAAGCCCCTGATCCGGTTTGAACTGGGGTATGCACAGGGACACCAAATGTGCCCCCAGTGCAGGACTTCAAAGCACACAGATGGTGCTCCCGCCCAGCCCCAATACACATTATCCTGTCTGGGGAGGTGGTCACACCTCCCTGGGACAGGAAACCTATTGTCCAGGCCTCCCCTGCCGGAGTTTCGTCCAGCAGCAGGAGGCCAGACTCGTGTCTGTGGCAGCAGCATCCATTTTGTGATGCCAGGGCTTTGGAGAGAAGTTACCGGGTTAGTCAGAGTTAACATGTCTTTCCCTCTAGAAGGGTGGAATGCTAGCCCCGCCGCCAGGATTGGCGGGGGGTAGTATTCCAAGATGTTTGACACCAAACACGACATGTTTAGGTGCAGCCATTCCAAAGTTAGCATTTTACCGCGAGGATATAATGCGCCTAAGAGTATATGGTCAGGCTGCACTACAAACAGCATCAGAGATGGTCTCCGAACGCTGCAGAGGGGCCCTGCTCATGCAGGGGCACCCTCTCACATAGGAACCATGCACTCTGCCTTTAGGATTGATAAGGCCTGCCTTAAGAGTGACTTATAGGTTTATATGTGTGTATGTATTTAGTGATATAGGTAACCTATATCACAGTAAGGAGTGCATGCACCACCTTACCCAGGCTGCAGTAGCAGACCTGTGGTGTCAGTTTGGATGGCCTTCCAGGGGTGGCATAATACATGCTGCAGCCCCTGGCAGGCCTCTGAGGTACCTATGCCCTTGGTACATAGTATACCATATACTAGGGACTTATAAGGGCACTCCAGATCCCAATCAGTGATGTGCCTAAGGCACATGGAAACCATTTTAGAGAGGAAGCAGCTAGGCTGGGGTTCTGATTAGCAGGGCCCCAGCCAGACTAATGTCGAAAAACAGTGAAGCATCAGCAAAAAGTGGGGGTACCCATGTGAAGCAGATCCTACTCTCCTACAGTGACGATAAAGCTGGACAGCAGCGCGTGTCAGTGAGTAATGAGTACCCATGACCTAAGCAGTCCATATGTCCCCGGGGCTCCATTGAAGCTATCAAATGTTATATTTCTGCCAGTAAAATGTAATCTTTTAAAAGGCCTAAGGCAATCCCTGATCCAGTCTTCACTCCTTCCTTCTTAAGCCGTCGCTGATTTTAGCAAACCACAGAGAGCTTACACACGGGATATAATAAAGGGTTCTAGCAAAGCGTAAAATTGATTATGGGTTTAAATGCCATTATGTGGACTGCTTTAAAATATCATGCTATTCTGCGGGGCACTGGGTCTGAAGAGTGCATCTTGTATGCCAGTGACTTGCTACATTAGCCGACCAAGGCAGGTGGGCCCAGATGCAATGCTATGAGTCAACTTGGCCAAATCTGGTATATATCCTATAAAAGGGAATGGAGGTGGTTTGTGGAATACATTGAGTTCACAATTAACTGGGACAAGCGGCGGCCTCAAGTTCCTAGGGATATTCATAGTCGACAGTGTACAGCATTTTTGGGCACAAAATGTAACCCTGTTGCTAGACACTATGAAGAGGGACATCTTGCATTAGAAAGCATTGCCATTGTCTTCCATTTGGAGAGTCGCACTGGTGAAAATGGTAGCGGTACCCAAGGTGGTATATATCATGGAGAGTTTAGCCTACAAGCTCCCATATCAATTTTTTACTAGTCTAACGTCAATGGTCAAGCCTTCCCTTAGGAACAAAAGACTGGTCACAGTGGCAATGTCCAAAAGTAGTAAGCTAACCTTTGACGGGCTGCGGCAGATTGTGAGGCATACTACCATGCTTCTCGACTGGTGGTCATCAATGACTGGGTTTTACGTGCAGGTGCAAATCCAGAATACAGAAGTGAACTGTGGACAGTAGGTCAGCAAGAAGCCATGAACTATGTGTCTGTGGGGCAGGTCTACCTGCGGGGACACTGCCGGCTTCAAGGACTATGAGAACGCAGAAGGACTCCCTGTAACTGATGGGATAGGCGAAGATATTAACAGGGGAATCCAACTCTGAAAGGGAACACACCTGCCTCAAGGGACAGGCTTTGGGTGCTGGGACACCCGGAATTTCTAGACTGGGAAAGACTATCATATATAACTATGTGAAATCATTCACAACCCTGTAGAAGGAATTTGAACTCTTACATTGCTAGTTCTATTTTTTACAGTTCTGGCATGCCTTAACACCCTATGTTTTAAGGAACTCCCCGGATTTCAGTCACCGGGTGTGATGCACACCACGTCCAAACCTCCGGACAAAGATCTCACAAATTTACAAAATGTCAGTAATACACACACCGGGCTCCTTCTCAGCACTTATCGAGACAGAGGGGCCAAGCATTGGTCCCATGGAGGAGAAGAGTTGTGCCAGCGGCTCTAGGGAGAACGCAATACAGAACAAGACTTCTCCACAACAACCTATTTTCTTAGAGACTCTTGTGACAATCTAGTAAAATAAGATGTGCCGTCTTGCTACCTTCTGCCAGTGGAACTGCTCACCTACGATTCATGGTCCTAGTGTCCTCTTGTACAAACGTGCCCTACTTTACTGAGCAACAAAAATAAGTCCACATTTTAACTTCTCACCACGACCCCTGAATATGTTAAAACATATGACAACACTCGCAGCTATCGCACCATCATTCTCAAGTGCCAGCGGTCCAGAAAGGCTGCTTGGATTGAACACAATGTAAATATTCCTCACAGAGTAAACACAGGGTGGTGAACTGATGAAGTAACAGCCACGCTGCTTACATCACAGATACGTCATCAAGCATTTTGTTTTAGTCTTTTTTAAATATGGCGGAAAAGCAATTACAAGAGAACGGCAGGCCGTCACAATCTGAAGGGTGGAAGGTGGCTAAAAAAAAAAACACATGTGCCATGTCTGAAGAGCACCAAGGGACAGGTCAGTAAGCACAGACAGAAAATACTACAGCAGGGACACGGTCACAACATTGCAGGCACCAGTACTACCAAATGGTTTTATAATTCAATGCAAAAACCAGGAGAGATACAAAAAAAAAAATTAAACAGTGAAACAAAATGACCACGCCAGATTTAACAGTGAACTAAGGCACCTGGCTCGCTCGAAAATGGAGCTACATTTTAAACAAAATAAAGCCAAGGGATGGGGACAGTTCACGTGTCGGTTAAGTCGTACCTTCTCGCGAGACCTGCCACCCTCGTCATTCTTTCGAGGAAGTCTCCGACCTTAGCTAATTTAGGGCGTAGGCTTTAATTGCCCAGCACGGTGTACAAATAAAGGTGGGAATAGCAATGGGAGGAACCCACGACAAACAGGCTGCACTTGAATATTGACAGCCTGTTAAATGCATGCTGCATAACAATGCAGAGATCACTATTGCATCTTAGATTTATATGAATGAGACTAATGCGATTATATTTTCACCAGCCAACAGGTGAAGGGCTAAAAGGTAACCACATCTACGATCAGCTTTTTTTTTTCCTTTTTATTATTTAAACAAACGAACACATGTTTTACTGGAAACAAAAAAAGTGTCTTGGCTTTATAATTCTAAAAGAGTAGCAAATGTGCCACATCAAGGAGGCCAAAAACGTAATAAACCGTAGGCTCCATCTTGACACTCAAATGGTACTAATACTGTATATTTGCAATTAAAGACATGATCCTAACCGATCACGATTCAATATTTAAAAATAAAGTCCGGTTGAATTTGACCTTCATGGCATGGAAATGAACTAAGAATTAACCATCATATTTATGCAATAACTTGCCAAACGCCAAAAATAGGATGGCGTGGGCCTGATTTTATTTGCGCCTGGGGGGATTCTCGGACTGGAAGCACATCATTTGAGTTGAAACAAATAGAAGGACCTCAGAGTAAATCTTGGATGTATCTGTTGGGAATATTTGCACATTTTGTTTTGATTTAGGAGGGGAAACAAGCTGAGACTAGCATTCATGTCTGAGCCATCATAGCAATTTAATTTTATTCAGTTTTAAGCCTAAGACATGGTAGCCAACTTGGGGTGCAAATAGAATTTGCCTGGTCACCAATCTTCTTTACATTAACTTATCAGGGGTATTACACAAGAAGGTATGGGACATTGGAGAAAATAAGAGCATCGTAAGTATCTACTCTCAATTCTGAAAAAGTTACTTGGCCGTTGAAATGCATTTTAACATTTCTCTGGAGTCATGTGGAGACTGGAATTGAGCTACCTGGGACACCTGCATTTGTAATAAGCATGACCTAATAGGACTTCTTAATGCTTAATCAATCTTGAAAAGACGACGTGTTAAATTACTACTGGGCAGAGCTCATACTGAGCTACTATGGAGATAAACCATCGCCCAAAATTAGCACTATCTACTTGGCAAGAAAGAGCCGACGCATGTGTTTAGGAAAAAAATATAATTTGACAGGAATTCAGAGAGCTTCAGCTGATTACTGTAAAGCACAGTAAAGCCGTCACCAAGACCACATGTGGAAGGGAACACTTTTTTCAAATTATACCGACTCATACTTTTGAAACAAAGATGCTATGAAAAATTTGACTTTGGTTTAACCACTTCTCCTGCCAAACACTCCATTTGCTGCTGATATCTTCTAAGATACATTTTTAAGCAATAAATAAATACATAAATAAATGAGTGAATAAAAAAAATATATATTTAATCGCCCAAGTGCTCTACTCTAATGCTGTGGCTACCAAGGTTGGCAAAAGAATCTAACAAATTAGCCAAAAGCGTTAAGACACACTTTTAAGAAGCTACTGATTGCTGAATGCCGTGGTAGCAGACAAACACTTCAAAATACACGCTTAACTAGAGAGAACCAGTCAGCCTTCTACTACTCCTCAAGCCACAACGTAGGTGGACTTTCCAATGATTGCTATTCCTTTCATCGGAAAAAATGAAGGCGCAGGGGCACAAATATTTTCTTGGGATCCCGGTGCTGCTGAATGCAGAGGTAAACTATCATAAGACAGGGAGGCGAGTGAAGAACAGGGACTATTTTACGTGTCCCCCAGCACGGCAACTACCAGGCCAGAAGTCCAACAGAGAACCCACTGCAGGACACAAGACAACAAGAAAATAGGGGAACAATGAATGTGAGCACAAGACAGGATAAGAGGACATAAGCTGAGATAGCAGGAGGCACAGGAAGAAGCCAGCACAACCAGCCAGGGAATTAAACAGGGGAGGCAAGAGAGGAGAAAAGGAGAAATGGAAGAGAGAAGGTAAGCTGGTGACACCAAGAGAATGTGCCACTACAATAAATCCCAAGCCAGTCTATTCTCGATTCTGCTTCATTCTACCTTTACCTCCCTGTTCAGCTTTTCTCTCTTGAGCTGGGTCAAAGTCTGATGAGAAAAGAAAGGTCATGTTCCCAGCATTCCAAGCACAAATTAAACACTGCCAGGGCCGTTTTATAAAGTTCCTTCTTAAACTGCAGAAGCAACTGAACCAGTTTTAGCAGGAGTGTGTCTTTGTATCAATCCTACCAAACAGTCATGGCAGACGTTATCTTGGGTTGAAAAGAACACTCTGTAGTTTGTTAAAGTGTGAGGAGTTCTGTCCTTGGGAGACGACAAGTGCTCACTGGAACGTCAAAGAAGGGCTGCGCAACCCATGTTATGTGGCTATTCCACAGCCTTCCTGTACCTAAGTTGGACACCCCTGTTCTACACAAAAGTATGAAGCAAAACATAAAATTGAGCACATATTGCCGACAAGCACGTCCCCAGCCATAAAGGGTTGCAATCCTCTTAAACGTGTGTCCTCACTATAGTCAGCTTTATATAGCGAATGAATGATAAGTGCAAATATAAGATAAACCTTACCAGTTCCAGTGGGGTTTGAGTCAGGTACTCAATGTATATTTTCGTTTCTTAAGTTTATTGTGCTGTACTCACTTACTGCCACGCCAGGCACCATCAAGCATATCTCCATAAATAATCTAGTAATTGAATCAACCCCTACCCAACATGTACAATATTGAACTCGGGAGAAAAAAATACTATGCATGCAAAATCCTTGAAATAAATTGGTTAAAAACTATGTAGTCTCTGAAACTTCCTCTTCCCATGAGCAAACAGCCCAGTAGGAATATTTGTTAAGTATTTGTCTCAATGGGACGGATTCCAGAATGCAAGACATCAGACTTTGAAAAGTGATGCAACATGTTAGGGAAGCTTATAAAATGAGCAGGCTCTTGAAATACCTGCTTTTTGGAGACCAGGGTCAGTTATGCAAACATGAATTTGCAAGATTAGCGAAACAAAACATGTTCATAACAAACAAGGAGTCATTCTTTCCACCACATTGGATTTTCCTGCTTCAGACAAAAAGCCTTTCCCTCAGTCCAATTATTTGGGGAAGGTAACCTGTTCAGGTCAAAACGGTCACCATTTTAAACACCTCACTTCAATCAACGGATGAAAGGTAACTGGTTAGGTTTTGCAAAACTTCTAAAGCAGTGTTGGACTCTGTGAGCAGAGTTTTTGATAACTTTAGATCCATTTACCCTAAAAACATCTTTTTTCTACTTGGGGGTTTTGTAAAGCATTACAAACCACCTCGTGGTATACTTAGTATCCTGGATCACAAACACGGGAGAAGAAGAATGGAGCAAGTTCTAGAGTCTACTCTAGACAATAACTGACAATCAGTCGTCAACAGTATATTCTCTAATTATAGAAACCATTTGTTGGTAAAAGGTGGTATATCCATGAAGAAGAGCCCACAGACTCAGAATTGAAAGGGACGGCTGGTGAGATAGTCTGTGTTAGACAATTTCCTCAGGCAAAGTTTGTTACATGTGGTGGATTGTGTGACAAGACCTCAGATCTGTAATGAGGCAGAAAATCAGAAACTCATGCTCTTCCAATTTGGCCTTCTCTAATGCTCCTTCAAGGACCCGGGTCATCTACTTTAACAGACAGAAGGGCATCGCTGGCTGATCCTGTGGACCTTAACACTATCAAGTTCTGGCACACAAATGTTTTAATAATAAAACTCTTAAGAGACTCCCCAATGACGACAGATCTTTGATTCGCTTAACCGCAATGAATTGGTAAAATAATGAAACCTTCCTAGTTTGTCATGATACAATAAAATGTTTTGACTACTGGTTTGTAAGGTAAACACAATTTATATCACACACTTTAGTGTATCCTCTCTTTATCCAAGAAGGGCAAATAATCTTGTACAAAAATCATACACTCACTAAATATTCTATTTAGCAGGACTTGTGTAAGAGTCTCTTCTCTTACAAGGATTGGGAGCTACCAACCTACCAGTGCTTGGCCACTCCCTACTGCAGCCCCCGTCACACTGGGCGCGACTCGTTGCATAGCACACCCCTGGGTCGCTAATCATGGTGTCTCTCCAGTTTGTGTGACCAGTGCCTTCTAGACCTAGAATCACCAATGTGCCCATTCCCATCTTTCACCTCCTGCTATTCATCCTGGGATGCATTGTTTCCTCTTTCTAATTTGTTAGTATACTGCCATATTCTTTGAAGACCAGGCTGCCAGGCAAGAATTAATCACCAAAACCTGATTTACAATAAATTGGTGTGTTCTTTTATTTCCAGATCCGTCTAATGTTTTTTAAAATATGAATACAAGAGCTATCATATTAAATAAAAATGCTAAATGGGTGGAAGACAAAGCCACCCAGGTTTAAGAATGGCTGAAGTACCACAGTGCTATAAATGCTTGCTTTTATCTGCAGAGTTGGGTTGGGTGAGGCAGGATTTCCCAGTTGATGACCACAGAGGGGGCAGAGAAGACCCTTACAACAAACAGCCAGAAGCGAAGACGAAAGGCCACCTTGTTCATACACACTAGCTGGGCATATATACTGTGGACTATGGGTAACCAAGAGTGCTGGCAGAGTGAAGACCAAGCAGAACCACACAATTTAGAACACCGACTACCGTCGCAGTTGTATGAAGTAAAAACCAAAAGACAGATCATTCAAATTCAAGACGATTCATACCATTCTGACATGATGAAGAGTGCGTCAGCGCCAGAAGGTACGGACATCTTCAAATGAACGTAGTCCCCTCCCAAGATGGGTAAGGCGGCGGCAAAGTGGAAGGAAATCGAGCAGGAGACGTAGATGAGGAAATGAGAACAGTACCCAATAGCCATGCACAGCACGGGGCTAGCTACAGGGCTTGGCCTTTGACAAGACCCTGCAGCCAACCCTTTGCAGCACTCTGCATTCTGCCTTGCGTGGCACAGGATTGGCTGCAGGGCCTGGCGTCAGGCCCTGTGTCCAACCCCTGCAGACAGCCATGCCCAGCCACACTCTGCCTTCGGCCCTGCGCAACATGGGGTTGGCCACAGGGAGTGGCTTGTGGACAAGCCCTGCCACCTATCCCCACAGGCAGCCAACCGCATACAGCCTTCGGGGGTGCGCAGTATGGGGTTGCCGCAGGACTTGCCTGTGGCCAAGCCATGCATTCAACAACTCACAGACAAGCAACCCAGCACTGAGCACAGCCGAAGGCATGCACAGGGTGCGGTTGGTCTTGTAGACCCTGGCGGCACTCAGGCAGACTTACTGACTTTGTCAAAGAGTCACAACACCAAAATATAAAAGTGAGCCAATTTGCTTGATCAGTAAGTATATATATATATATATATATATATATATATATATATATATATATATATATATATATATATATATATATATATATGAGATCTATCATCTTTCTCCAAAAATCAAATATTTTTAAACAAATTAATATTTCAATAATCATGCAATGTTTAATAATAGTGGTTATCAAAAATGCTTTAAGTTTTGATTAAAAAAACACAGGCCTGTGAGACTTTAACACAGTTTTTAGTATTGCATTTTGTGGACTGAAACATGTCAAAACACACACACACACATCACTAAGACGAGACATGTATAGACAAACTGGGACCCCACTTTACAAGAATAACTAATTATGTGTATAAAAGTGTAAAGAATCAAAACATGACCAACCCAACACCAAGTGATGATACAGAATAACTAATGTATACAATTGGAATATGAACATTGTAAATATTTGTATACATTGTATAATTTTTTGTATGAATAAGCATAACAAACTACATATCCCACAATGCCTCATTGATGGCACATGGGAGCAGCAGTATATAATGGAAAGTGTTAACAGACTTCCCCAACCGTGAACAAGCCTTGATGGTGAAACGCGTTGGTGGCAGTGGTAAATAAAACACCTCTGATTGCAACAAGACTGGAGTGCGACATCCCTTTGTTTAATTACACATATATGTCACCGAGTGTGTGTGTGTATATATATATATATATAATCTACTGGCGGTCGCCAGTAGATAGTTATAGTTAAAACCTATTATCCATAGGAAATCCGCGACATTCTATTTGAAATAACGTTGGCGCCGGTTGACGAATCTTCGCGAAAGTTTCCAACTTGTTGGGGCGCTCCGGTCCGCTCCTATCCTGAAAGTCTCGGGGTGATACTTCAAGCGGGGGCCGAGAAAAAGGGGGGGTCCCAAAACGCGTTTTCCCCATTCATTTTTCCATAGGAACCTTTAGTCGCAGCTACAGCCCGAACTGCTGAACGGAATTACACCAAATTTGGCAAAGAGGTAGCCCTTGGTTCAGTGTCGTGCCTTTTGCTTAAATGGTGTAAATCCGTTCAGTAGTTCCTGAGAAAATCAAAAGTAAAGTCACATATATATCTGGACGGAGCCTAACCACACATGTCATCGTGAGATCTGATTGGCTGTCAGCACTTCATCCTGGAATTGCTGGCAGCCATCTTGGGACCAATATAAATGATAGTACCTCATTGAAATGCATTGTAGTGAATAGAAGATTTTGAGGGTCACCAAAAGGAGAACTATAAAGGGTGATAACAGGCTTTAGTTACATTAGAATTTATTTGTTGATGGTACCATACTAATTTTAGGAATTGTGGTGTATTCTAAGGTGATTTTACCATGTGAAAAACCTTCTGCTGGGATATCATGAATCATGTTTGAGAGAACACTATTTTCTCATGCTTGTCCCATGGAGGTTTGGAAGGTGCTCCAGAAGCTAAAATGAGAGCATATTTTCTGTAAATTCACATTATCTTTCTCACTCATGTGAGAATGAAGTCTGACATTCTCAGTAAAACATGTACATCCAACAAGGGCAGAGACTGTCAGTTGATTCCTTTGTGTTCTACTGCAGCTTCCCAGAGTGTTCTAAAAACAACTAGAGTGCTAACAGCCTTACTTATGACAAAAGTATGGCACACCTGAAGCCATCTTGATTGGAATAAACTGGTAACACTTAAAACATTTAATTTAAAAAGGAACAAAATGATGGGGTTCATTTTGTCATAGAAATTATGGTTAGTGCTGTAGAAAGAAAAATTAGGACATATTTCAAGTGTGATCTCAAATATCTTCTGGTTATATTTCAACAGGAGCAGCCTGCCAGTTGATGCCTTTGTGTTCTACTGCAGCTTCCCAGAGTGTTCTAAAGAACAACTAGAGCGCTAACAGCCTTACTTATGACGAAAGTATGGCACACCTGAAGCCATCTTGATTGGAATAAACCGGTAACACTTAAAACATTTAATTTAAAAAGGAACAAAATGAGGGGTTCTTTTTGAAATAGAAATTATGGTTAGTGCTGCAGAAAGAAAAATTAGGGCATGTTTTAAGTGAGATCTCAAATCCTCTTCTATTTCATTAGAAAATTCTGACATGCAGACTGAAACAATCACTTTCAATACCAGCAGCAGACTACCAGTTAACTCCCTGGTGAGCAGTAGCTTTACTCCAGTGATCTAATGAGCAACTAGAGTGCTAACATTCTGAATTTATGGCAGATGTGAGACACATCTGAATGCCTTCTTGATGGAATCAAAGTAAAAACTGAAAGCATTTCCTACTGAGGAGACTGCAGTAAATGAAGAAATTAGGAAACTTCATAACAAAGAAGTCTTCCAAGATGGCCACCAGTGAAAAAAGAGCCCAAATGTAGCACAAATATTATCCAGATGTAGCCCACATATAGCCCAATGACAAAAGTGTGCAAAACACTTTTTATTTTCAGTTTTTTGCAGTTTTATGTAGTGCAGACTGGTCAGGTATTGGAGCATTGCATCTTAAAACATGACCCCCTACACTACAAAAACACCACT
Organism: Calotriton arnoldi; assembly: GCA_963921515.1. NCBI lineage: Eukaryota > Metazoa > Chordata > Amphibia > Caudata > Salamandridae > Calotriton > Calotriton arnoldi. The sequence continues at coordinate 49,208 of CAWUFW010002768.1, read as the reverse complement.
GCACTACCTTAAACCCTAAAACACTACCCCCAGCACGACCCCCTACACTACACAAGCACCACTGCACTATCCTAAACCTAAAACACTACCCCAGCACGACCCCCTACACTACCCAAACACCACTGCACTAACCTAAAACCTAAAACACTACCACCAGCACGACCTCCTACACTACCCAAACACCACTGCACTACCCTAAAACATGACCCACTACACAAACACCACTGCACTACCCTAAACCCTAAAACACTACCCCCAGCACGACCCCCTAAACTACACAAGCACCACTGCACTATCCTAAACCCTAAAACACTACCCCCAGCACGACCCCCTACACTACACAAACACCACTGCACTACCCTAAACCCTAAAACACTACCCCCAGCATGACACCCTACACTACCCAAACACCACTGCACTACCCTAAAACATGACCCCCTACACTACACAAACACCACTGCACTACCCTAAACCCTAAAACACTACCCCCAGCACGACCCCCTACACTGCCCGAACACCACTGCACTGCCCTAAACCCTGAAACACCAGCCCCTGCATGACCCCCTACACTGCCCGAACACCACTGCACTGCCCTAAACCCTGAAACACCAACCCTAGCACGACCCCCTACACTGCCCGAACACCACTGCACTGCCCTAAACCCTGAAACACCACCCCCTTCACGACCCCCTACACTGCCCGAACACCACTGCACTGCCCTAAACCCTGAAACACCACCCCCAGCATGACCCCCTACACTGCCCGAACACCACTGCACTGCCCTAAACCCTGAAACACTACCCCCAGCAAGACCCCCTACACTGCCCGAACACCACTGACCTAAACCCTGAAACACCACCCCCAGCACGACCCCCTACACTGCCCGAACACCACTGCACTGCCCTAAACCCTGAAACACTACCCCCAGCATGACCCCCTACACTGCCCGAACACCACTGCTCTGCCGAAAACCCTGAAACACCAGCCCCAGCACGACCCCCTACACTGCCCGAACACCACTGCCCTAAACCTTGAAACACCAGCCCCTGCACGACCCCCTACACTGCCTGAGCACCACTGCACTGCCCTAAACCCTGAAACACCAGCCCCAGCACGACCGCCTACACTGCCCGAACACCACTGCACTGCCCTAAACCCTGAAACACCAGCCCCAGCACGACCGCCTACACTGCCCGAACACCACTGCACTGCCCTGAACCCTGAAACACCAGCCCCAGCACAACACCCTACACTGCCCGAACACCACTGCACTGCCCTAAACCCTGAAACACCACCCCGTGCATGACCCCCTACACTCCCGAACACCACTGCACTGCCCTAAACCCTGAAACACCACCCCCAGCGACGACCCCTACACTGCCCGAACACCACTGCACTGCCCTAAACCCTGAAACACCACCCCTGCACAACCCCCTACACTGCTTGAACACTACTGCACTGCCCTAAACCCAGAAACACCATCCCCAGCACGACCCCCTATACTGCACGAACACCACTGCACTGCCCTAAACCCTGAAACACTACCCCCAGCAAGACCCCCTACACTGCCCGAACACCACTGCACTGCCCTAAACCCTGAAACATCACCCCCAGCAAGACCCCTACACTGCCCGAACACCACTGCCCTAAACCCTGAAACACCACCCCCAGCAAGACCCCCTACACTGCCCAAACACCACTGCACTGCCCTAAACCCTGAAACACCAGCCCCAGCACGACCCCCTACACTGCCCGAACACCACTGCACTGCCCTAAACCCTGAAACACCACCCCTGCACGACCCCTACACTGCCCGAACACCACTGTACTGCCCTAAACCCTGAAACCCCACCCCCAGCATAACCCCCTACACTGCCAGAACACCACTGCACTGCCCTAAACCTGAAACACCACCCCTGCACGACCCCTACACTGCCCGAACACTACTGCACTGCCCTAAACCCTGAAACACCACCCCAGCACGACCCCCTACACTGCACGAACACCACTGCACCGCCCTAAACCCTGAAACACTACCCCCAGCAAGACTCCCTACTCTGCCCGAACACAACTGCACTGCCCTAAACCCTGAAACATCACCCCCAGCAAGACCCCTACCCTGCCCGAACACCACTGCCCTAAACCCTGAAACACCACCCCCAGCAAGACCCCTACACTGCCCGAACACCACTGCACTGCCCTAAACCCTGAAACACCACCCCCAGCAAGACCCCCTACACTGCCCGAACACCACTGCCCTAAACCCTGAAACACCACCCCCAGCATGACCCCCTACACTTCCCGAACACCACTGCTCTGCCCAAAACCCTGAAACACCAGCCCCAGCACGACCCCCTACACTGCCCGAACACCACTGCACTGCCCTAAACCCTGAAACACCAGCCCCAGCACGACCCCCTACACTGCCCGAACACCACTGCCCTAAACCCTGAAACACCACCCCCAGCACGACCCCCTACACTTCCCAAACACCACTGCACTGCCCTAAACCCTGAAACACCAGCCCCAGCACAACCCCGTACACTGCCCGCACACCACTGCACTGCCCTAAACTCTGAAACACCAGCCCCAGCACAACCCCGTACACTGCCCGAACACCACTGCACTGCCCTAAACCCTGAAACACCAGCCCCAGCACGACCCGCCTGCACTGCCCGAAAACTACTGCACTGCCCTAAACCCTGAAACACCACCCCCAGCAAGACTACCTACACTGGCCGAACACCACTGCACTGCCCTAAACCCTGAAACACCACCCCAGCACGACCCCTACACTGCCCAAACACCACTGCACTAAACCCTGAAACACCACCCCCTGCACGACCCCTACACTGCCGGAACACCACTGCACTAAACCCTGAAACACCACCCCCAGCACGACCCCCTACACTGCCCTAACACCACTGCACTGCCCTAAACCCTGAAACATCACCCCCAGCACAACCCCCTACACTGCCTGAGCACCATTGCTCTGCCCTAAACCCTGAAACACTAGCCCCAGCACGACCCACTACACTGCCCGAACACCACTGCACTGCCCTAAACCCTGAAACACCACCCCCAGCACGACCCCCTACACTGCCCGAACACCACTGCACTGCCCTAAACCCTGAAACACCAGCCCCAGCACGAACCCCTACACTGCCCGAACTCCACTGCACTGCCCTAAACCCTGAAACACCAGCCCCAGCACGACCCCCTACACTGCCCGAACACCACTGCACTGCCCTAAACTCCTGAAACACCAGCCCCAGCACCACCCCTACAATGCCCGAACACCACTGTACTGCCCTAAACCCTGAAACACCACCCCTGCACCGCCCCTACACTGCCCGAACACCACTGCACTGCCCTAAACCCTGAAACACCACCCCCTGCACGACCCCCTACACTGCCCGAACACCACTGCACTGCCCTAAACCCTGAAACACCACCCCCTACACTGCCCAAACACCACTGCACTGCCCTAAACCCTGAAACACCACCCCTGCACCGCCCCCTACACTGCCCGAACACCAATGCACTGCCCTAAACCCTGAAACACCACCCCCAGCATAACCCCCTTTACTGCTCCGAACACCACTGCACTGCCCCAATTCCTGAAACACCACCCCCAGCATGACCCCCTACACTGCCCGAACACCACTGCCCTAAACCCTGAAACACCACCCCTGCATGACCCCCTACACTGCCCGAACACCACTGCACTGCCCTAAACCCTGAAACACCACCCCCTGCACGACCCCTACACTGCCCGAACACCACTGCACTGCCCTAAACCCTGAAACACCACCCCCAGCACGACCCCCTACACTGCCCAAACACCACTGCACTGCCCTAAACCCTAAAACACTCCCCCAGCATGACCCCCTACACTACCCGAACACCACTGCACTGCCCTAAACCCTAAAACACTCCCCCAGCACGACCCCCTACACTACCTAAACACCACTGCACTGCCCTAAACCCTAAAACACTACCCCCGCATGACCCCTACACTACCCAAATACCAATGCACTACCCTAATCCCTAAAACACTACCCCCGCACAACCCCTACATTACGCAAAGACCACTGCACTACCCTAAACTCTAAAACAATACCCCCGCACTACTCCCTACACTACCCAAAGATCACTGCACTACCCTAAACCCTAAAACACGACCTCCTACACTACACAAACACCACTGCACTACCCTAAACCCTAAAATACTACCCCCAGCACGAACCCCTACACTACCCAAACACCACTGCACTACCCTAAACCCTAAAACACTACCCCCAGCAGTATCCCCTACACTACCCAAACACCACTGCACTACCCTAAACCCTAAAACCCTAAAACACTAACCCCAGCACGACCCCCTACACTACCCAAACACCACTGTACTACCCTAAAACACTCCCCCAGCATGACTCCCTACACTACCCAAACACCACTGCACTACCCTAAACCCTAAATCTACCCCCAGCATGACCCCCTACACTACACAAACACCACTGCACTACCCTAAACCCTAAAACACTACCCCCAGCACGACCCTCTTCACTACCTAAACACAACTGCACAATTTGTTACAGGCGTTGCAACGCAGGCCTGTGGTGCTTACTGGAAGTACCTGGTGGGCTAGTTGGGCCCCAGGGACTCTCAGGATTCAAGGTGACCTAATCCCCCAACTTAAAACGCGCCACGGGCGCGTTTGCACAGTGGTGAAGGGAGGGGAGGGGCCTCAGGTGACATGTGCGCAAACACGCCCTGTGGTGCGTTTTAAGTTGGGGAGTTAATTCCTTTGAATCCTGGGGGCCAACTAGCCCACCAGGTACCTTCAGTAAGCACAACAGAGTTGCGTTGCAGAGAGGTGAAAAAAGGTGCGTGGCCTCGAACGCCTCTCTGCAACTCAGCTCTGTGGTCCTAACTGTAGGTACCTGGGGGGCTAGTTGGGCCCCAGGGACCCTCAGGATTCAAGGGAACTTAATCCCGCAACTTAAAACGCGCCACGGGGCGCGTTTGCACACGTCACCTCAGGCCCCCCCTCCCTTCACCACTGTGCAAACCCGCACTGGCTCTGGTTAGTCAGAGTCAGTTACCACCAGTACCCGTCTGAAAAAGTTGTGGGCACAGGATGATTTTGCAACAAGGCCTCTTTCTGCTCCTCTGTTGGTTCTTTCTGCACATCTTTTGCTTCTTTCTGTGCGTTTTTTCTTCTTTCTTCACATGTCCTACCTCTGTTGGCATAGTTAGAAACTAGCATTTAAAAAACCTTTGAAATTCACTTAAAAAACCATAGGTTTTAGGGACAGTTATAGTTAGTTGGACATTGCACTCGTACAAAACCCGTGAAATTCCCCTGTTATAGTTAGTTCAGCTAACTATAACTCGCGCCCATGCAATGCACTGCTGATGACGTCACATATTACATCACTCATGACATGGTCAGTGACATCACTGATGACATCATCCATGTGATAATTTCATGCATCTTCTCACACCCTAATATAACTTTTGATACACCCACTCTAAATTACAGACTGCCATTCTCAAAACCATAGACACTCCAACACCAAAAACTACATACCCACTCACTGATTCTTAGGTCTACACACACATCCACTCACTCACCTGTACAGTCACTCATACTTACAGTCACTCAGTACAGGACTATCATATGCACTCATACACCTATATAAACACTCATACACCGCCACTCATCCATAGAGGTACTCACACACCTAGTCAGTCATGCAAAAAATTAATCACACACCCATTTACTCACCTATACAGTTATACACACACCAGCTCACTTACTCATACAAATACTAGCACATTCTTACGCTCTTATACAATAACTGATACAAGCACACACGCATCCATACAGCCACTCTCACAATAACACACTCTCAATTATAGCTATTTAAATACTCTAACACACATATATACTGCCTTTTACATATGTAGTTACTCGCACATGTACCACTGAGATATACATTCACTCACTAACACACCCATACACACACTCACCCACCCAAGCAGTCCATCACAGATGCACTCTTGAAATCATGCACCCAGTGAATCACCCACTCACACATCTATGTATAGAGTCAAACACACCCCACACAAACACTCAGGCAGCCATACAGATACTCAGAGAACCAATCAATAACCCATATAGACACTCATGTAGCTATTCGCAAATCCATGCATCCACTTACACACCAACAAACAGACGGATACAGACATTCACACAGTTTAGTCACTAACCCATGCATTCAGTAAGATACGTTTAATCACTCACTTGTAGAGTCAGTCACTCACGTACTAAATCATCCATTCAGACACTTATACACCCACTCATTCTTCAATACGCCTTTCCCTATATATATTAAACATATTTAAACTTTACAGAAACACAGTCACTGGATGATGTCATCAGTGATGTCATTTGAGATGTCATCAGTGATGTCACTGACCATGTCATGAGTGATGTAATATGTGACGTCATCAGCAGTGCATTGCGGGGGCGCGAGTTATAGTTAGCTGAACTAACTATAACAGGGGAATTTCACGGGTTTTGTACGAGTGCAATGTCCAACTAACTATAACTGTCCCTAAAACCTATGGTTTTTTCAGTGAATTTCAAAGGTTTTTTAAATGCTAATTTATAACTATAACGTGTCTGAAACCTATGGTTTTTTCAGTGAATATATATATATATATATATATATATATATATATATATATATATATATATATATATATATATATATATATATATATATATATATATATATATCCAACCAAACTCCCTCTCGATTAGCCAGTTTCCAGGGCCCAAAGAAAGAGCGCGGACCACCAAAGTTCGTCAAACTGCAATGTTTATTTAAACTCCCAAACAGATGCAGCTGCCATGACGCGTTTCGTCCCTCTCCAGGGACTTGATCACATGACGCGCTATTAGCCTTGACAGTTTTAAATAAGTTTCACTTTTTTTTCCTTTTTTTGTACCATGTGACTTTTTCTTAAAGTGCCCTGTGCATTTAAACAAACTGAGAACTACAAAATAAAAGGGAAATCTACCCTTCATCCATTACATTACATAAAACAACTTTTGGCAGCAATTGATCACCATTTGCCAATGTAATTCGTTGTGGTATTATACATAAAAGAGTAAAAGAGTAAACAGTACATAATACTCATTAGTACCTGCATAAATGCATTTTTAAACAACCAATCGCATAAAATATATAAATATATAAAAAACATAATAAATATATAAATATACCCATCATTATAAAAATTTCTTAAATACAAAATGTTGTCTTGTTTTCTATGGGTCCTGGTTAAAAATGGCAGAACCCCCTCATCTGTATATGTACTGGACCAAAATGCGGCCTAAGAATAGAATTAATTCATTTATGTGGCTACCACAACATACCTTGTTAAATTAGTATTACCTATTCTTTGTTTGTTATTATATACTAAACCTGTGAAAAAAAGGTGACATGTGCTATACACCTCACTGTGTGTCAACTGTCCTAAACTAAATAATTAAAAAGAGAGAATTTAAAAAAAAAAAAAATTATAATTGGGGCGGGTTAGACGGTTTTGGCTATGCTGTAGAGAAACTTTTTTGGGACAAATCTAAAAGAAACCTGAATAAATATATATAAATATATATATGTGTACATGACTAATTTGATTACTTTGTTAATAGGTTCACAGTTAAATACCCAAGTGCAAACAAAGAGGGGAATTTTATTATTTACAATGAAACTTTTTATCCCTTCCCCCTCCTAAGGTTTCAGTTATATAGACTAGCGTGTAATTCCTCCGTGGCATTCAACCCCTTAGGGTATTTGGTGTCGAGATTTAAGATGTATTGCATCTCCAATTTACGGAGTGCCCTCACTCGGTCACCTCCCCTTTTGTTGATTGGAATGGAGTCGATCAGATAGTATTTGAGATCTTTGGGGTTGCCAGCATGTATTTCATCAAAGTGGCGTGCCACCGGGTATGCTGGATCATTGTTCTTAATGGCCCTTATGTGCTGGAGCACCCTTTTGTGGCCCTGTAAAATAGTACTGCCCACATATTTCAGTTTACAAGGGCACTCCAGCACATATACCACATGATCGGTTTTACAATTTAACGCTTTGTCTATCATCATTTCTTTTTCGCCAAATGGAGTCTTGTAACTGATCATATTTATTCCATGTTGGCAACCTTTACAAATTTTACACTTGTGGAATCCTAATCTTTGGAATAACCATGTACTTTTTGTTGGTGGGCCACATGGGTCATTCTTAACTAAGACATCCTTCATTGATTGACCTCTGCAGTATGTTATTGCATGTTGTTTTGGGACTATGGTACCAATTATGGGATCTTGTCTGATCAGGTGCCAATGTTTCTTGATTATTTTTCTTACTGCACCCTCCTGTTGATTGTATTTCAGGATGAACCTGAATTTATCAGGTGCATCCGTAATTTCATTTCCCCTAGGTTTGGATCTAAGAAGGGACACTCTAGATTACCGGCTATATATATTTTTTTAAATAATTTTTTTAAAGAAAACAAACGTCTGGAGTCCCTTAACATTTTTCAGGCACACAAAATGCAATCATAAAAACGACCACAAGTCCAGTTGAAGAGCATAGAGCTCCAGCTAGGAGTGCTTTAAAAAATATGATAACTTACTGTTTTATTTTTTATGGTGCTGGGGGCTGCTACACTTCTTGCAGCCCCCCCATACCACTAAAAAAATATTTGGTGGTGCCCCTGCCCTTTATCCGCTTGACCGCGGCGCGAATTCCGCCGCGGTGCGGGCTAAATGAGTGGGCGTGTCTCGGACGGCCCCCGGCCGTCCTCCGCACACGCCCACCGTGACGTCGGACAGCCGGGGGCCGTCCGACGCATCGAACGGGTTATAGGGACACTTCAAGGTAAATAAATATATATACACATATAAATAAACCTTGCAGAGCTTTATGGGGCGCTCCTTCACAGAGCAGTGAATAATAAATGAGCGGCTCCTGACGCTTATTTTATTATTTATTTTTGTAAATCTTTTTTGTGGGTGTCCCGGTGCCCACCTGGGGCACCCACCTCTTATTTTATTTGGGGGCCTCAGTGTGAACCCCCATGGACCCTGTGAACCCTGCCAGCTCTCCATCGATGCCGGCGGGAACCGGCATATTTTTCATTAAGTGGGTGCCCCAGGGCCCACATGGGTCTCCCACAGCACCTTTTTTTTTACATGAGAACAGTAGGGGGAGCCTTGCGGGAGCCAGCAATGTATTTATTTTTATAAGTGGATGCCCTGGTGCCACCCCGGGCAACCACAATTTGGGGGGTCGTTGGGGGCCACAGGGTGACCTCCAAGGTGCCCTACAGCCACAGCTGGGTGCTGGCGGGAGCTGGCACCTTTGCTTTGCTCCCTCCAGGACAGTACTTGTTAACAAGGGCCAGGCAATGCAGCCAACCCTAACTCTAGCACGGCGGCTTTAAGTAGGGCAATATAATATTACGTTATGTTAAATAGACCCTAGAAATTCACTGAAATAAAGCAAAGGTCAAAGTGATGTTCTAGTGAGGAATTGTAATTATATCTTATTGTACAGTAAAAATAACTTAGCAATTCACTGAAAAAATAAAAACAAAAGTTTGTTATATTTAGGGAAAAAGTTCAGTGGCAAGGTCTCCTTTTAAAATAAAAAATAAAAAAAAACACCACACTTAAATTCACCCGTTCTAGTTATCTCTAGTAACTAACTTGTGCCCAAAAGTAACTATAACTCGTGCCCTCACTGTGTACTGCTAAGTACCTCACATATTACATCATTCACAAAATCGCCAATGACACAATTTCTGACATCACTGCAACATCTGAAATGAGATCAATGATGACAAGACTGTGCATGGCGAAGGCATTAGTTATAATTACTTTAGGGTATAAGGTTTTTTTTTTTTTTTTTTAAACATACGATAAATGCTTCATGAATAGAAAAAAAACTAAAATTACCATTAACTAAGATTTTGTTTGAAGATGTGTTTTTTTATGATGCAATTCATAGTCCATTGTTTCGTTCAATACCTTCAGGGCAAAGCCTTCTGCATGAGCAGTAGGGGTTTGCCCCAGTGTCTAACCTGAGCCCAGGTCCTGCGCCCAACACCAGCAGCGTACACTATTTAGCAGTACCCAGAGAAGCTGGGAACAGGGCCTGGCCTAATATCTGCTCCACCTGATGCTGGAAGTGTATGGTCTTTGACCAGTTCATCAGATTTCCGGTTGGCATGCCAGCCTTTGTGCAGATTTGTCTGCGGTTAGGAGAGTAATTGGTGTTGGGGTTTCAAGAAAAAGAAGTGCCATTTTCCATTTTAACTCCCATAGGAATCTTTGCTCTCTACTACAGGAAAAACAGGTTAACAGAACTATACTCTTGGCGTAAAACTAGAACTTTACTCAGTGAAGTGCTTTTGCTAGGTTTGGGGACAATCCATTTGGTACTTTAAGAAATTAGATTTACAAAATTGTGTCAGGTTGGCCTGAAAAGATATAGAGATAGCTGGACTGTTAGTAAAGACGAGTCCTCAAAACTGGGTCCGCAGAGGAATGTCGCTGGACTACATTTAAAAAAAATAAAAGCCTCCCTACACGCCAGGACACTTTTAGAGGTAGCTGTTTGAGCTTTACAAATGGCTTCAATCATTCCCTACTAGATGAGGGAGCTTTTTCTTCTGCAACTGCCATGGCAGGATGTGGGCCTTAGTCCCAGTGTCTGGCAGACAAAATTGAGAAGAGTTAAAAGGGGCAGAGAGAGCATCCTATGACCCATTTGCTCATGCTTGGTGGGCTGAGAGGCAAAAGAACAAACCCAACCTTTAACTTTACATAAAAAGGTCAAATGTAAATTTTGTCCTGGCTCAGGGATTGTGCACTTCTCAAGACTCCATGGTTCACAAATGCTTCACCTGGGCCCACAAAATCCTAATGAGGGTTTGTGGACCTAAAAAAAAAAAACCTGACCATCAAATCTCTCTTTCTGGTACTAAGTCTGGTAAAACTCGCCATTATACGCTGCGGGAAGGCCAGTGCCCCCCCACCCCCTACTATTAATGAATAGCATCATGAGGTGCTGTTATGGGGAGAGGCTGAGAGTAAAGCACTTGGAAGGGAAGAAGTGCGTAGTCTTCGAAAGCGCACATTATCACAAGGTTGGGATGCACTACTGCTTGAACTCCAATCTATCACTAAAGATGACTCACTACCACCATACAACTCAGACCCTGCTGGGTGTGGGAATGCAGTTGTCACACATTGTACAACTCACTCTGCCATTACTAAAGTTACAAGATCTATAAAATACTTTCGGCCTAGGAGCTAGCCTAAGCACCATGGATGCCTGACACCATTGATCTTAACGCTGTCTCAGATTACCTCCCCTTGCGCAGTTAAATGATGTCTTGGCTGGTCACACCTCACACATGGACGACTACAGTGTTTTGCATTAAATAAATGTAAATATAAATCCGTATTTGTAAAGCGTGAACTACTCACCCTTACAGGTCTCAAGGCGCTGGGGGCCATCGTGGAAATTAAGTGAGCTATTGCCCAGAGTCACAAGGTGCTGAGCTGCCGCCGGAGCCGGGGATCGAACCGTGAGCCCTGTGCTCCGAAGTCAGCTGCCCTGGCCGCTGCACCACACCTCTTCCGCCTGGATGTACTGGATGTACTGTTTGCGACAACCCTTTTATCTCAAAACTGTCAGATTTCCTCACACCACCTAGTTAATTGTTATTCTTAATATTTCTGTTCTACACAACTGAGCACTGTCATGTTAGTTGAACAATTTTATTGGTGTATCCTGGTTGAATAATATTCTCTTTAACTGCAACTACACAAATTAGGGTGGATTGGAGTGGAGTAGAGTGGAGAGAGGGACAAAAAGGCACACACTAGGAGTCGTACTTGCACAATTGCTGCCAAGTACAAAGCTCCCCGAATTCTGCCCCTAAATGCACACATTAAAAAAACATGTATGTGACCTTGTGTAATGTAACTTGTGCTCATGTAAAGCCTCTAGTACCTTTGGATTAGGTCGAGTTTGCATGCTAAAAAAATTGAAGAACAAATAGTACCTCAACACAGTGCAAGCAATGGACGAACACTAATTAAAAGAAAGCAGTTTGTACTTCAACAATGCACCACACAATGCCTGCAGTGCACTTGTGCTGCTGTCTCAAGCTAAATAAAATGAGGGTTCATAGACCCTTCTTGGTCCCTCTTCTCTGATTCACAACTCCGGTCTAGGTTCACGAACCTTGAAGGCCAGCAATGGCCAACTAGTCCTTAAGCACAATGAAGTCCTCTGCCAACCAAGGAAAACATACTTGAGCTCTCTCTAGCTCCAAGAGCTGCCCTTGGTCTGGATGCCATCCTGGTAGTAGTATTGCAAGACCTGAACTATGCTGGATCTCTGGACGTGGTGGGAGTTTGCAGTTACTTAATGTAGAGACATTTATAGCACAAATTCCTTTCCAAGCCTTTCCAGCCACATCTCAAGTTATACTAGGTAGGGAAATCCTGGAGTTGTTTCAGCAGAGGCACTGCAAGAGATACATGTGCTAATAAAATGATAATATAGCTTTTTTTGCATTCTCTACAGCACCGAAACTTGAAAGACTGAGGATTAATTAAAGCTACAGAAAAGTAGTAGTCTACAAATGACTATTAAGCAAGGTCGTCTAACCATCCTTCCAACGTGCAGGTGTGGCTCTTCCTAATGTCAATTCCCTATTCCTGCCACTGTAAACAGAAAAACATAGGAAGCAGACCAAGACCTTACATCACCCAACGTACTAACAAAATACTTCTGCTCTTTCATTTTCAAGGGCTAGGTGTCACCAACGGTACACCATGAGTAATTCTGCCAGGTGATCTGCTGCTGCTCTGGGTTTCCTCTTACTGAGCTGCAGCAGTCTGCCAATCATATCAATTCAGCTTCTGCCACACTTACACACTTCACAGAGCACATGTCTACAACCCAGCCGTGGTACAGTATCATGGTACATGGACAATGAACAAGGAACTTGTATCACAGGGAAATAAGACATGCAATATTTGACTGCTGATTCACTTAGTTTACCGTTATGTGGGATATCTCCATGTGAGTGTGGAAGGGGGAGTAGTCGGTAGGTGATTACGCACTTTGCATCTTTGCCTCCAAGAGTACTACGGGGAGAGGTGTGGCGCCGCGGCCAGGGCGACTGACGCTGGACGCTGGGGATCACGGTTCGATCCCTGGCTCCGGCGGCAGGGGTCTGCCCAGCACCATGCGACTCTGGGCAATAGCTCGCTTAATCTTCCCAACGGCCCCCAGCGCCGAGAGACCCCTTCGGGGGTGATTCGTGCGCTTTGCAAATACTGGACTTACTTCAAAAGGTTAATGCTAATATAATTGTATTTATTGTATTTCCACTACTTTTTCCCTGGAATATGGAGAGAAAGATGATTTTAATTTACTCTACAAGTAACAATAGTGCACTGTGAGGCCATTTTGCCCCCTGTAAATTTGTATTAATTGTAAGACTTTTTCATTATTGGAAGTCTCATTAGAACAGTTGTCCATCCATTCGAAAAGACCATTAGTTTTGACACTACAGCTAAAAGAAGGCAGTTAGTACAGTGCTCACCTGAAAGAGTCACATCCTGCTCTCGTCAGGATAGTTAAACCAAAACACTAGAGTCACTACGGATGTGCTGTTCTCTTGCTAACAGAAGTCTACTCCATCAAACTAGACGAAATACCTGCCTAGGTGTGGGCGAAACACAACATGTGAAATCCTAGAAAGGGTGGTTAATTAGAATCCAGTGCCATTTGAAATAAACCACACATACCCTTGCAGCAGCACCTAGAAAAGGTTGGATGGTAAAGTACATGGTAATATGAAGGACCTTGGTGGAACAGAAACGTTTTCAGTTGAAGGCGAAACACCAAATGAGTGGTGGTGAAGCAGAGATTGAATGCAAGGTGTTCCAATGTTTATGGCCCAAATGAGAAAAGCAAGCATCCGTCAAGGTGGCTGCGAGAGAAGAACTTTATAGCAGAAAAGCACTGCTGGACCAGGAAGAAGGCGCTCCTGCACATAAAGTGGGTCTCTTCTGTGCAGAGAACATTCACGGATACAGAGGGTCTTGAAAATAACCGATTTGCCGACTGGTAGCCACTAAAGAGAATGAAGATGGTGTAAAATAGCTGGAAGACCCAAGATAAGGTGTGCAGCGGAGTTCTAGACAACCTGCACACACTGGACAAGATAGATGGGTAATCGCCGATAAAGGCCATAAAAGGGAAGCCAAAAGATATGATCAGGATAGCTTTTTGGCAGACACCGGCGGGCGCCTTGCCTTGTCCATGCTGTCTGCAAAGCTTGGCATACATGCAGGAGCACTTTGGAAAGGGATTCACCAGCAGAAAGAGCAATGGTTTCACTTTACAGTTGACTTCAGTTGAAAAGAAAAAGTATTTTTGCAGTTTGTATGGCGAGAACATGGTCTAAAAGCATTGGAGTGCTTTACATGAGCACCAGATCAATATATAACAGGTAGATTAAGTGATTCTCTCAGAATCGCAGAATGTTAAGTAGCAGCTAGGACTTGAACCTGGTTCCCTAGGTCCGAAGTCAGCAGCCCTTTCCTTTAGATCACACAAAAATAAAATACAAATATAAAAAGTGCTGCTACAAATCTCCTTCCAAACCAGGGAGAGAAGCTCATCTCATTTGGTATTTTGAGAAATGGCTACAAGGTCTGAGTAAGAGCAATGGTGTTTTCCATCATCAGCTAATGCAGTATCTTCTACATTAACAGTGTAGCACTGTAGTCCTGAATGAACATATAGGGTTATTTGCTGTTGTGAAACTCCGATCACTTTCCTACAGAGTTTCTGTAAAAGCCATGTGATCTACTGGCAGGTGTATTTTAAACACTCGGCAAAACTGGTATTTATTTCATCAGTAATATTTTGGTGTAAAATATAGTTTTAAAAATGTTGCGGGTATAGTCTATGCAGAATTTTCACAGTCTATGTAGTAGCTATCGCAGGGAGATGTTTATTGTACGAGAACGGCCTATGCTTTCTATGGATCTTCTTTAAAGCGTTTGCAGTTTAGGAGCTTTGTGTTGTAGATTTGCCCATCCCATCTTGCCTGTGAGGTAGAAACAAGAATTGTATGTTCAACCTCGTTCTGTACTTAACCAAAATAAGGTAGGCACCTTTGGACCCACCCTTTCTTCCAATCCTTTAGCCATAGTAACTCCACAGACCGCACTTCGCCCCGAGCTGCGAGTTTGCTGTCGCAGCACACGTCGGCTTAATGTCCAGAAATATGCATATCATTTTAAAGACTTTGTGTTAAAAATCTGTTGACTTCATGTGACACAACTACAGCCCCAAATTTCTTTTGATGTCCTTTTAGACTTGCTCTGTAGGTTTCATGGTATAACGTAGAGGGTCAATCATGATGGTTTGACTTTTGGACACAAAGCGTGAATGGTCTATTGGAGCTTCTCTTCATCGTATAGCCCACTTATAATGAAAAGCATCCAGATTTTCTTGGAAATGGACCCCAAGACAGTCCTTAAATTCAGCCTTCTTTCTGTCATCAACATTGACATTGCACTCACCCCTGAAACAAGTTGCTCCTTAAGATCTGGATGGGTGCGCCAACAGGATGAGTGTATGTGAGTGCGTGGAAATGGTGATGAGGAGTCTAGAAAGCCTTGGAGCATTGGTTATGGTAAAGTAAAGCTGTTTGTGTAATGCTTCGATATGTCATAGTATTGGGGAAAGAAGGCTCAGCTGTGTGCAGCATTAGATCACGAGGCAACCAATATCCAGTCCAGTCGACAATGTAAAACAAAGAAGCATGTGATAAAATTCAATCACGAGAATCTAAGCGTCTGTCAAGAGTGCACGCCACTTTGTTTCTAAAATATCAGTTCTAACCAGCTCTAAAAAACATACCGCCGGTAGCACTTTAACATGTTAATAATATTTTATTTACATGTTTATTGATTTATAGAGCACTAGAACATTTGTATGCATCTGTGCGTGGTCAGCCTTAAGATAATACTGGCTTATACACATCCTTTAGTTTGAAGCTTTATTTAAAAAGTCTTGCCACCCTAGTGAAAAGATCAGTTGATCATTTATAAATGGTTTCTAATGGAATCAATTTCGGCGTATGTGTTTATAGACAATATATAGTTATATGCTTTGTTAACCCTTGCACCAAGCAGATGTAGCATTGCATTTTTTTATTTCAGATATCACATTTCAAACATTTTAATTATTTATTGAAATGTGTACTTAATTTGTCCTCTTTGTCCTACAATTTGAAGCCCTAATTGTATTTATAACTGACAAAGGGACCCTGACAGTGGGTTGGTGTCTGGTCTGGAGCACGCACAAAAAGATGTGAGTTTCTACATTTGGCTGTGATCAAGAAGGACTAAAGTCTGGGCCTTACCTGAAGGGCCCCCCCCCCCTTCACTTCGAACAAACTGCCTCTGCAGTTGCGCCCCTCCCACTACCCTCTGCCAAGGGGCAGTGCTTCAGAACGTTTAATTAGCAGCCCCTTTCTAACAAAGAGAGCCCAGTCACCATCCTGCTCACCTCAGTATCTGGATCTCCACCCTCCAGCCACAGGAATAAAGGCCATACACTTCGGTTGTTTGGGGAAACTGTCCTTGCACTCCATCATGTGCCATGGTGCAACCGGAGGCATCCAAATTGATCCCACTTAGCTTTTATAATTAATACGGTGAGGCAAACTTGTGGATGAGCATCACAAGAGACAGCGTCCGCTCCGAACGTCGCCTCCCCTGCCAGCACTCTCAAAAACATGAAAAATAAACGATAATAAAACAGGTTTAAACCCCATTTTATTATCGTTTTATTTTTCATGTGCCGAGTCTTAGGGGTGGGGCCGGGGGGGTGACAGTACTGGAGGGGGAGTGGTGGGCACTGATGTCAGTGCACATAAGTATTTGGCCAGCCATCGCAGGCCGGCCAAACTGTCATGCAAACTGAAGCTCTCTCCAACCCCAGCTGCGTTGCTGGGTTGGAGAGAGTAAGCACTGGTTCCCAGTCTGTCTGGGAGCGCAAATTCACGGCGCTCAGGCCAATCCTGAAGCTGCTCTCATGCATGAGAGCAGCTTCAGGATTGACCGCAGGGCAGTCTGGGAGCCTGTGCCTGCCTGCAGTGGAGAGGAGAGGTGCAGAAGAGCAGCATAAGTTATTTTTTTATTTGTCTCCGTCATCCCCCATCCACCCCCCCACCCTGCCTCTTTTCCCCGACACGAGCCGCTCCTGACAAGACATCCACTCCAGCATCTGCAGAATCCCCTTCTCAATGTTTGCATTATTTTCCCAGGTTGCTATGACCTTGAGGTTAATGCTTCCTTCGAACACCGCCTAAACCTCCTGATAGTCCCCACTATATGCAACCAGCCATTACTTTGTGCTTCTAACCAACTGAGCTGACCATCGGACCTTGCTGGAGTGGTGGTTTAGTAGTTAGTAGCCTAAAAGTGGACAGACTGTTCACCTTATTCTAGTGCCTATCAAAAGTACATAATATATTGCTATCTTTGCAATATGCTATCTCTCTCTCTAGTCTTGTATCCTCAAAGTGCACGATACCTCAAAAAAGCATCCTCTATATTTCTAAATCCTGCATGAAAAGCAAATCTTTCATTAACACTTCCGATTGTCGCTTCTCATTTTTTTCATTCAAATGGCCCTCTCCTTCCCTTCTGTCCCTGTCATGCATCCTCTCGGAGCACAACCTCTCTAAGTCACATGCATCTTCGCCTTCATGTCTATTAATGTATTTCTGCAATTGCCCACAGTTGGTTTCAAAGGTCACGAGCTCTTGTTTTATTAAAAGCCATACCTCTGCAACCTAACAATGCCAAATCTCCTTCAGCTCATCTATTAAATTTACCAAAGATCTGATGAACTCACACGCCCTCCCCACTTATCACCAAATCGAATTCCTATTAATGTTAGTCTAATCACAATGAAACTGGAATGAATGTATGGAATGGTTTGCTTGAGCACACAAACTAAGTTTAACATCTAATGATCATGGACTAACTGCTAACTTTTTTTTTAAAAGTCCAGAGGAGTGTGCTGCCTGGCATAAAATCGCTTCAACGCCTCATCACGGGTAGTAAGTGCTATATAAATGCAATCACAATACAATTCACTTACAATTTATCCTTCCAAGATAGTGAGTGCTAGTCTTGGAGTGGCAAACGTTTAAAAAGTGCATAATAGTGCATTACAGAGAAAGAAGCGGCCTGATAGCAAATTGCAGCCGCTGGTCCTCCAAAAAAGATAAATATATATAAATAGGAAAGTGTGATAGAGGGAGCGGAGGAGGGAGGTGCATATGAGGCACGGGGGATCAATGGAGTAGTTTTTGCACGGTTAGGAGGGAGGAGAAAGATAAAAGAAAAAAATCCAGGAGGGGAGGGTGAAGCAAGGGATGAACTGGGAGGAAGGAGATTTGAGTGGGGAAGCAGCACATGAGAGCGAGAAAGTGAGAAAACACATGCACGTCAATGGACTGCTGGACAAGCCATACTATGAAAAGGACGGTAAAGAAGTTATGCTCCAGGGGAGGAACAAACACAAAAAACGTAAGGCAAGCCAATGAATAAAAAGCAAATGAGATGAACAAGAAAGCCAGCCAGTGGTAAGCAATGGGTACAGCAAAAGCTGACTGCAAATATGGTATTATCCACAATAGGTCGATGCTAATAGCTGCCTGTAGATGAAACCTAATGAGACTGACCTGGGATCAAAAACGAGGTCACTCATGGCTGCCTAACACCTCAAGAGGAGTTCCAACTGCCATGGTGCGACACACAGCTTCACGCCTCATCACACAGCAACATGGTGAATAGGTTCAATTGCACAGTGAGATGGAAACCTTGGCGCAAAGTGGTTTCTAGCCCAGGTGTGAATGCTCTACACAGCTGAGATCCAATTAAAAGCTCCCAAGACCAGGGAGATGGCAGCAGGTGAGTTCCTCAATGCTGAGGGGGGAGGGTAGCAGTGGCTGTTTAGGCAAAGCAGGGGATCCTAAGCCCCCCTCCACATAGTCCCATCCCCTCACCAAAGCACCACCCCCTTCTCTCTGCATGTGAACACTGAAAAATGTTCCTTGATTGGCAGGTCTACCACACTAGTTAATTTTTTACATCCACATACAAGTTCATCTTCCTGCACAAACACTTAACAGTTAACAAAGGAAAGCTTCTTAGCAGGGGTTGTTCGAATTCAGTATTGGTTTACAGATTCCTTCTCTCTTTTAATACTCTTTAGTTTTTATTTTGTTGCAATTTGTTCTGTAATGAAAGCCAGTGGGAAAAAAGGTCACATTGGAACGCAAAACTCTAAAACCAAGACAACACCCAGGACAGGCAATTGTGAAAAGTGACACCTGCTACAGTGCACAACTTTTAATTGCATAATTACATTTCATTTCTCTCTGTCAGTCTGTGGCGCAATCTACTGAATGAGGACACAAACATTTCACCTACACTCCAACAGGTCCAGGCACGCGGTCAATTAAAGACGACCTGTGAAATGTGCAAGCTGCTGGTGTGTGCTGTGAGGCATGTTGAATTTTCAGGTTGTCTTTGCTGCAGTTTTTAATCACTTGCGAGCAAAATTAACATGTGAACTCGGAAGTGTGTTAAATTAATTAAGGGTTTAATATTCATATTAAGTAACTAACGAGTTGTTTTCGCCTCGGCCGGCAAAACTACAGGCCCATCTCTGAACGCACTACTAGGCGGTTTATCAAATGAAATATTTAAAAAAAAAAAAAAAATTGTCTCAATTCTTACTAAGGTACAAGCAGGAAGAGAAGTAAGTAGTTTGGTGGTGCAACTTCCTCAACCACTACGGGTCTTTACAAAGCGATTTTTACATCACAGTGCCTTTACCACGCATTTATTACTAAACAAGTTATTACCATGTATGCACCTTTACCTTACATGACTTTACCATGCATTTATGTTAAGTATGGGAGTTTGGGGGGTTTCTCCCCAAAAGCATAAAAATTAAATATATATATATATATATATATATATATATATATATATATATATATATATTTAAAAACTTACCTAATACTTACCTTAGACTAATAATGCGTGGTAGCGGCATGCGGGGTAAAAGCATATGCGTGCTAAAAAAAAAAAAAACGCACGGTAAAATTGCGTTGTAAAGACATGCAATGTTTTTACCTGCGTTGTTCCGTTATACAACCAACCATCACCACATCCAGAGTGGGAATTCACAACAAAGTTGCTACACAATTATACATTAAAGATCACAAAAGAATTGGGAATGATGCTTCCTCTCAGAGGGCCATTGCTTCACGATTCACTTTTAATCAGATTTTAAAGACGTTGTTCCGATCTCAAACTGCATTTTAAAAATAACTCACTTCTGAGCTCTTTTATAACCAGAAGTAACCCTTCCTGGTTGAAAACTCGACCTCAAGTTCTCCCTCAGCAACACCCAGTTTCCACCTCTTCTCTGTAATCACTGGTTGGAAGAGTATACCGTCAGACTTTCTCTGCATGTAGATGCAGCATACTGCTGAATGGGACGTGATGCAATGTTTGGAAAGTGCAGAGAAGAGCTGTGAGGGCAAAAAGACCCACAGGCGGATGGTATGTGTAAGAAGGCCACTGAGGGTCTTGTTTCTGTTCATGACATTGTAAAAGAGGGAGGGGAACTAATGTGGCTTGGAAAGCGCTTCCGGCTTCATTTTCAACCATAACGTATTTTTGCTTACATACCAGTACTATAAATGGAATGTCAGACACCGAGCACCTGCAATTCTTCAACCGAAAGGGAGTGAACCAGCGCTTCCCACAAGTACACGGGTACTCTAGGATAGGGAGTACTGTTTTTCGTGCCAGTAGTTTTTCAGAAAATGGGGGTGTTAAAGTTGATAACCGTGTACCTGATGTAAGCAGTCTTGTACAAAGAGTGACGTTTCAGGGAAAGTCAACCTATGCATTTAACAACAGGTTTATGGTACTCAAATCTTTAGGGCTGGTGTTATACAAGACCTTTAGAGTTTACTAAAATGATATGCATCACATACTTACTTCTAGGGGCTTTCAGGCATTCCTCTTAATCTATTGGTCTGCTATTGTGTCATTCAAATTTTTCTTCCCCTCCACCCCCCACTACAGCATAGAGCATAGGGCAGTCGATCAGTTAACTTCAGCAATTAGCTAACCTCACTGTGAGTAACAACATTCTTCCCTTTCACAAGCGGTACATTCACAAAGTACTTCCCTTATGAGCCAGGGGGCACTATGGCAATGTGGGGATTTAAGACCAAACAAATATGCTTCCTTTTAGCAAAAGTGTGTGAGTGTTTATTTTTTGGATGATGACCCAGCAGCTCCCCCAACAACATTTTTCAAAAATCATGACAAAACAATTGGTGGCAAAGCCCAAAAGCTGGTGGCCAACACCACCCCTATTGGCTTTGCCAATGCTTGTTTTGTATTCAAGAACAGACAGGCTTGGGCGTGGAGGACCAATTGGTAAAGGGCTAGGTAAGGCTTGGAAGAACTCTCAGAATCACATCAACATGGTTGATGTGCAGCTTATTTGTCCAGTTTAAGGCCTTGTTTAGGAAGAAAGGGCTTTAAATTAAAGTCAATTTGAATTGGAATTTGGTGCTTTTGGCCATCTCTTTGATGTGAAGATCAAGGTGGAGAAACTATTTAAGTCTAAAGCCAAGGGATTTCGCTGGTGCTGCAGTTTTTGGACATGAGGCCAATGTCTGAGATGATTTATCAATTCTGTAGGTAACTCCTCCCATCTGAGGAGAGCGGGATCAACTCTGGTCTACTGTGGCCTCAACCTATGCTTCATTTTGGTCACCTAGCTTTGAATTTTCTTCACGACGTTGGAACTATTATAGCAATCAGTCTTAAGGTACTACTGGATGTTGCCTGCATATTGGTGAAAGAACAGTCCATCACCGTTAGGGTATTACCCAGAGGCTTCACATAAAGGCTAAAAAGGAACAGGCTGGATGGACCTCTTTAGGATACGAGAGTCGGACAAGTAATTTCAAACTTTAATGCATTGTGATCCAACAAATAGGACTACTATAGGACAGTTCTTTCAATCCATCATGCGCTAAGGGTTTTTAATAATATTTTGCACTCAACAGTTTAAAAAAAAACGCTGATAAGTCAAGTCGAGGAGTACCAGAAGGTAGACATTTACTACAGCGAAGAGACGCAGCGTGTGTTAACATTTTGAGGTGGTAGATTTGAAAGTGGTTAGGACACCAACTCGCCACCACATTGACAACCTGGGGAAGCAAAAGCAGTATTGGTTGGAAGGTTTGAAAACAAAAGGTGGAGTGAGGGTAAGGGTAATGTGGTGAGGTTCACAGCTAGTGTCAGGTCAAGTTTTGGTGTGTGGTTGAGGGTTAGGCCAAGGTGCAACATCATAACTAAATACATATCTACTGGTTTATTCTAATGCTATGCTTTCGAACTGCTTTTTGGAATGTAAGGTACATGTATGCTGGGGCTGATGTTTTATTTTCAGAGATTAGATGTTCAAGTTACTGCATTTCCTAACATCTCTTTTGAAAACGTCTGCTCTGCAGTCACAAAGCACGAGACCTCTTCCTGTCTCGCAAGTCATGAGGCTGTCCCCTCTTCATAAGAGCATTTGCTGACCTTAACTATTCCTTCTGTGCCTCTTCCTAAGGGAGAAAGTGTGCACTTTCAGGCTGCGTTAGTAAAGCACAATTTAAAAAAAATAATCTAAAAGACACTTGCCTGACGCAGTGGCTGAAGGGGGCTTACGCAAAGAGCCCACAGGATAATGAGGGTCCACCCACTGCCCATTTCTATTGATAACATGAGCAGCAACTAACTAACAGCTTAAGCTGTCTGACGCCAGAACCAAAACTGAACGGTTGAGACCACTTTTTATTGCAACAATTAATCAGTGCATTTAAAGTTTCTGCAATTTTAGCTTGAGGTAGTGCTGATTATGGAAGCAAACATGTCAGTGGAGCATGTCAGAAAAAAATAACTAAATGGAACTACGGTCATATTTACACACTTGAAGGGAGGAATCCGTGAAGAGTTTTGGTGCGAAAAAAACTGCGTGCTTAATAACCATTTTTCCATGTGACATTAGAACATGACATTCGGCTTGCAGAGAATAATTTACTGGAATGTCTTCGGTAAATTTGCAGAACGTAGACACCAGCAGCGTCTGAGAACCTTGCACGAGGCACTACCATCTCCTGATGACATCAGCACAGCTACACAAAGGGAAATGAGTTCAGCCGGTCATCAATCACTCAAGTAACCAACGGAAGCGCGTGAGATACTCTTCTTTCACATACACATCACGGATTAAGAGATTTATGCTGCATCGCACTCTGCAGTCTTCACAGCTTCCGGGCCACACAACCGCAGGACGAAGAGCCCCTTGCTGGAAGGACTTTGAAAATATAAACAAGCATCGGCAAAGCAAATAGGCCTGGTATTGGCTGCCAGTCTTTTGGCTTTGTCAAGGCTTGTTTTGATAGTTTTTTTACTATTTTTGGGGAACCTGCCGGGCCCATGTCAATCTAAAAAAGAAGAAAAATATTGGCTAAAAGCAAAAACAATTTTTCGTCTCAAAAAGAAAATATTACCATAGTGCTCCCTGGCACTGAAGGGAACTACTCTGAATGTGAACGTCCTCCTTGTAAAAAGGCATCACTTGAAGAGAAGATAGCCAATGGCTCGAGTGGGGTCACCTACTACTCCATGCTGTAGTGGGCACATGAAAATGCTCATGACAAAATAACGGACCACGGATGAAGAGGGCAGGCTGAAAGCCCCTACAAGTATAATTTTAGTAAAAATCAAAAGGTCATTGCTAACGCCAGACCTAAAAAGAAACTAAAAATTCAGGTTAACTGGATCATATCCGAAAGCTAAATATGCATTACTACACAGATTAGAGCAGTAAAATAAGAGGGGGGTGGGCGGGTTAGAATAAAAATTAGACACTCACAAAACGCCAAGTCCCTCGCAAAAACACGCACGTACAAATTTTAGATCAGACAGAATGCAAGGGCAGAAAGTGACTTACACTTTTGCAAGCCAGAGCATGTAACACGCAAAGCCTTCTATTGTAGAAGAGGGTCTTTCAGACACAGGCATTCTCCAGGATCTCACAGGTGGTTTCTAGCAGGTGTAGGATCACTGGGAAAGCATGGACCACACTTACAACAGTAAAAGCAACAAGCAGCCATATGAAGCCATAGAGCAGCTCACCTCTCCTGGGTGAACACTATGGATTACTTTACTCTCATGATAGCCACAAGCATTGCACACAATGAATGCACAGGACACTGCCGTCTTTCTATTCAGCAGACATGACTGACATTTATTAATAGATTTTCCTGCCACAGTCTTTCAGATAAGTAGCTAACATCACCATCAGTTTAGGGTAGGATCCCTCCCGATCAAAACCTTTACTAGTAGATGGCATTCGCCAACGTCAGAAATGTGTCCCCTATGTTTAGCACAGTCTGAAACAATCGCTCATATTTTATTTGTATGCCCGGCCTATAGGTCACCTAGGAAGAAATGGCTCAAGCCAATCAGTGCAAATTTGGGTACAAAATCGGCCATGGTGGCCCTAAGGATTCTACAGACATGCACTCAGGATTACATTGTTGTTGCCATGGCAAAAATTCTTGAGCTGGGCATGGGCCATTCGGGCTAAAAAATTAAGGGAACTATAATCTGAGCCAACCCTATTTTTTACCAACTTAAGGGATGTGTGTGAGGCGATTATGCCCCTCTGCTGATGTTTGACCTAGGGTCCTGCGATTTTGTTGTAGACCGGGGCAGTTGTATGCCCAAAACACTGGTTAGGTGTTTTGATACCCTAAATCTTATTGTAGCCACAAATCACCGCTGGGTCGACTGATGTATCAGTGTATAATTTCCTGTACCTTCCCTTGTGGTTTTTTTATATCATGGTAGTGTTTTGTTGATCTTAGTCTTTTTTAATTTGCACTTTTATATTGTTTTAATTTTTAACTGACTGTACTGTCTTTTATGATTTTATAATCGAAATAAAGACGAACTGAACTGATTAGCTAACACAATCCAGCCTGGGTTCCCCCCCCCCCCCCCCATGTACTGCTGTCGAGGCTAATGACTAGCCTTGCCACACAAAACCTTCTCTCCAAATTGGGACTTATTATTGGCACAGTCATAAGACCACCAGTAACATTGCAAACCTTGAAAAAGCTCCGCAAGGCTTCCAGGCCACGGAGCGAAACACCTGTCGGCTGTTTTCTTCTGTTTATCATGCAAAAGTCATACGATAATAGAAATAATTTCCGGCCACCATCCACACACTAATGGACATTCTTCTGCAGTAGACAGAATGAACCAATTTAAGAGTGCTGTTCTACCTAGCTGCATGTTAGTTAAGCAGCACTACAAATAACCTGTGCTACCATTACACAATTCAATGGCATTCATTTGATGTCTTTGGAAGGATGAAAGGCTGAACTGACCCAAGATCGATCAATCAATCAAGTTACTTGTAAAGCGCGAATACTCGTCCGTAAGGGTCTCAAGGCGCTTGGGGGGAGGGAGACAGCTGGTCCACTGGAGGCACTGTGGTTCAGTCGAAGAGCCAGGACTTAGGGTCCTTCCTGAATTGAGGCAGTGACGGTGATTGCCTGAGGTGGAGAGGCAGGGTGTTCCAGGTCTTTGCTGCGAGGTAGGCCAAGATGCACAGATTGCTAGAGCAGCAATTCAACTCGAACAGCTCTAGTTAGGCCTAGCAAGCTGTAATTATTGCATCTCTTAGATTTGCCCCCTTTTATATATCGTGGAAAGAAGTTTATTATGCATCACTGAAGTAGACACCACAGCTTGGGTAAACTCTACTGCGCTCCCCTAGTGCCATTAAAGGACGCAACATTTATCATTTTTTTTATTTTAGAAAAAATGAATTGTGCGTTAATCAGAACTATCTGTATACGAGATGTCTACGTGCATTTACAGACGGGTGTGATTGGCTATGTTTTGGTCCCCTCAACACTGCTCTTTTCTACACAGATGTCTGCGTATGTTCAGTCTTTTCCATTATATTTAGAGAAATGCAGAGGGCCTCAAAATGTTTTCTTTAAAGCAGGGAGATAAAGATTCTCCCCTGATTAGGGGATTCGCCCATACCCAGTGCAGGGCAGGCCTGGTCATAATGGTGATTATTCATTGAAAACTGCCTACCTCTCGGGCCCTCTGATATAAATTCTGGAACTAAGGGGAGTATAAAGCAAGGTAAACGTCACTTGCACTGAAAGAATCCCCAACGATCAGTCACACTATGCAAACCTCATTGTAATTACTTGATCTGCAATAAAACTGGCCATTTTGTGAAGCTGCCTGAACACGGTTTCAAAGTGACTGCAATAGCGAGGAAAGTCGTTTTTAGATTCAATAACTGGTATGACAGCTTGGTGGGTTAAGTACCTGCTCTATACACAGCCTATTACCTTCCTAAGATGGATAATACCTGGGCTTTAAGTGGGATGAAAGAAGGGTGGGGTTTCTAAGAGGGGCAAACCCTAAGTAATTAAGGGCATGGCTTAAAGACAAACTACATTTCCGTGACTTCCATAGTGTGCCACCCGACCGGTATTTGGTGTCTCTGAGCTGTTATTGCGTCTAGATGTGTAACACAACTGACATACACCTTAAACCGACCAGAACTGCCCCCTTTGTCAAAGGTTGTGAGCTGTTTAAGCTAAATGAACAACAACGAGTTGGTTGTCAACAATTAATATTGAAAATGTTCAGTGCATTGAAGCTTGTATATGTTTAATAAAAAGAAGTTTAAAAAAAAAATATTGAAAATGTTTCTATTCTGAAATTGTGAGTGAATTGGAAGGGGCAGTGGTCTTCAGAGTCTCAGTCACTCCTGTTATGATCACTCTATTAGACAGGTACTCCCTTTTTCTCTCCGCAGCTCATACATCTACATGTCTTACATCTCTTTCCTCTTCAGCACCCTCTTTTCACTCTCTCCTGCATGCGCTTCCTCGCACTCCTTTACTTCACCACCACCCAACACACAACGCACCCACTCACCTGCAAGGGCTGCATTTTCTTTTACTTCCGCATTGTCAATATTTCGATAACTGTGGATCTTTACCCACATTTGCACTGAATCACAATAACTAGAATACTTGATCATAGCTACGTGCGCTCTGCAGAGCGGCCAAGGATTGGTTGGCCATGACGTCTGAACACTTTTTTCACCCACAGACAGGCACTGTGAGAAATGTGCACTGCCTTCACCCTCCACTCCAGAGCTATCAACAGTGTCAATGTTACAAACACCAGGAGGTGATTCAGTTCATCAGTTTAAGTGTACCCTATACAAGAGTAATCTGCTGCGTGAAACAAACACAGAAGCAGAGCATCATGGGAACGGCTAACACTCTTAGGGAATGCAAGATCAAATAAAACATGTGAAATATAAATAGGATATAAATCGTTGACATGGATTACCATAATATGTTTTACATTTATTGTTCAGAAACCGATCACTGATTTGCCTGGGGTTAAGGACATGAAAATAGAGCCTACAAGGACACGTTTCAATGACCATTTTTAAATACTACGAGGTCTGAAGGGACCCGGCCCACTTAAAGCCCACGGTGCCATGTACAGAGACACTAATAATATGTCGTTATTTGCACTTCAGCTGGCCTCTCGTGACAAAATTGAAACAACGGGATTTGGTGTTTAATGGTGAGGGTGCTGGGGTGGCATAGCTCATAATATGCATTATTTTAGTGTCAAGAGTCAATTCAGTTTAAGGTGCGTACTACTTGCACACAATCAATATTATTAATTTGCCGTTTATGTTACACAATACATCAAAATGAGGGGCGTAGCTACGCTGCGTTGGAACCAGTGTTGGTATGCCAAGTATAGCTGGCAGGGTGCCAGGGGAAAGCACATTAAGAGGCCCCAATTTACAAATTTTGACTGTCAATTGAATGAACCTTTGTCCTGAAGGTGGTTTTCACGACGACTCAGTTGGAAAAGTATTTTAGTGCTCAGCTCTCGCCTACTTATAGCAGCAAAGAGAAAAGCGCAAAATACACCAAACGGTGCGTACAAGGTGACCGTGATATTGTACAGGGCCTTATGGGGCAGCAGTCGCTTTCTTCGTACAGTACATTGTATTGAGTTGAAGGGCAACTGGAAATTATTTTTAAAGGACAAAACGCAAGGCCAAACAAGTATGCCGTTAAACCCAAAAGAGAAGTAGCGTGCTACTCGCGGAAAAAACGCTTCAACACCCCATCAAAGGTAGCAAGCGCTATATAAATGCAAACCTTTTTCCCTCTTCTATCCCTCCACTATACTTCTCTATCCAAATAACTGACTAACACTCATCGCTCAAATCACTTTCATATTTCACTATGCTAATTCACCACTAATCCTTTATGTGTTCCGGAGTAGCGTGCTACTCGCCGAAAGAGCGCTTCGACGCCTCATAGTAAGAGCTATATAAATGCAATTACAATACAATAGTTGCCACCACCAGCTGTGCAGCTAGAAGTATGAAACAAAACATTCACTCAAACAGAAATCTGTTCAACCTCCTCGCTCACTCGGCTTATCATGTTCTCGAGGTCGATTAAACCAGCACAAACAAGTCAACCAATAGCAACAGCTGCTATTTAAAGCGTTTCGAACGGTAAAGTTGAAACACCAAGCACTATAGAAAGGCATGTCATCCACATGCGGCCTCTGCGGTTCAACATAAAGTAGGAAACGAAAGATGCAGCTGATAAGGAATACCTCATTTTAAAATACCCGATTGCGAAATTAAGCTAGCTTTTAAAAGCAGAAATAAAGAAAACAAGTGTTTAAACCGGTATCGCCCCTCAAGCTGTGCAGCTACTCGGATTTAGATGGGGACCCCGCAGAGGTAGTGGAACGAGTGACAGGGGACTGGTAGGGGGTGCAGGGCGGAATGGAGACCTATGTGCGGGATACAGGGAGTGAAGAACAGCTAGAGCGTTGGGAGGAAATTCAGGAATGAGTGAAGATAGTCGTGCAAACGTGGGAGCGGGGGCTGGAAAACGTGATCCATCAACGGGTCCGAGGTTAGATATAGTCGGGGGAGGGCTGGAGAAAGATTCCCCCACACACACTCCCACCTGCCCGCAACCTGCGTCCCCTGGGCTGGCGAGGCGGCGCCCCGCAGCATCCCTTACCTTGTCCCCGGCGCCCCCACTGTGAAGCAGCAGCTCGGGGCTGGTGGCGGGGCGCGGGCTGCCCTCGGGGGGCTCCTCGGCCGCCACACCCCAGGAAGAGGTGGATGTGGTAGACGAGGAAGATGAGAGCGGGTGGTGGATGTCGTGCAGACCCTTCGGTCCCGAACTGGGTAGGGATTTGGGGGTGCCGCCCGAGCCTGCCATGGCTGGGGCGGGAGCCCCTGGCGCTCCGGCCGATGTCTCCCTCTGCTGCTGGCCGGGCAGCGACGGGGCTCCTTCGCATGAGAGAGGAAGATTCTGCGCGGAGAGTGAGGCAGTTGCTGGGCCGCTCCAGCAGCGACTGACGGCTGCCGGGGCTCCTCCTCCTCCTCCACCGGCGCTGCGGCCTGCCCCTTCCTGCCCTCCCACCGCCGCACCGCCGGCAGGAAGCAGCCCTGCCGGTACACCGTGGGTTCCCTGCCTACCCCGCTGTCTGTATTCCAATGAACAGGGAACCCCGAAGCCAGCTTGCCACAGTAGGGTGTCAAACTTCTTTTTAAATAGTTTTTTCTTCTTTTTAAATCGAGAAAACAGCAATGGTTACCATTTCTCCCTGTTTCAATAGATGTTTTATATTTGTCCTTCAGAATATTCATTGGTTTTCTTTTTGTTTTATCTTAGAAAGTCTACCACCAGGATGCAGGCAGCTCTGAGGTGACACTTGCAAGGTTCAACTCAATTACCTTCAGTTTTGAAAGAAAAAATACTTGTTTCCTGCTGCGACCCTTCAGAATATTCATACAGTCCATCAATATATATCAATAAAAGTGTAACGCTTTGTATTGTATTGCAACATTTTATATTGCGATTACTATCCCTATGGGGGGCGCTGAAACGCTTGCCTACACAAGTAGCTTGCTACACACCGTGTAGAGTGTGTGGTTGACAGGATGTTATTTTTGTTTTGATCCTATGTGGGAAGTGTTTCAATGTAGTGCGTGATGGCCACTGAGGTGTTGTTGTCGTGTTGGATGAAGAAGTGTATGCTTAGCTGGTTACTGCACTGAGTGGTCCAATCTGAGATTTTGTGTACAGTTGTGTTCCCGAGCTGGCATGGTTGGAGGGGGAGAGAAGTGAAAGGATCTGTAGGGTTGCGCATTTTTATTATCATCCCATATCCGAGTGTCTCTGTGCTATGTAAAGAAGCGGTCAGATTGTATAGATATTTGGGACCTCTAGGGAATGGATTAAATGAAAGTCCTCCAAAATTGTCCAGGAACGTGTGACAGATCTCTTCACTTATTCAATTCCTGTCCATTTGGTGATGTTTGGTTTTATGGCTGTACGATGCTGGTGATGGACAACCCGCATAGCAGATATATATTGTGTAAATTTAATAGGTATAAGTTACAATTTTTTGCTGACCGCATCATAATATAGTTTTAGTATTATTGTAGGCCATAACAGTTATATATGGAAGTACATAACTATATAATGTGACAGAGAACCATAGCCCTCTTTAGCTTACCTGCGTGGTGAAAGCAGTTTGCTGGTTGAGTTGTTTGCAGTGCGTGAGTTGTACGCTGAGGATTGTGCTTGAGGGTTTCGCTTGAGGGTGCAACTTTTTTCTGGGCTCTATTCCCTGGATGGACATGGTACAGTTATCTAGAACATAACAAAGTGTTCAACTGTCTTCGGAGGCATATATGCTCATGGTGCTTCTAATGCTGGCTGGTAGTGAGTTCCAGAGCATGGCAGCATGTTCTGAGAAAGCAGTGCTTCCTACATTCTTATGGTAAGTAGGTATGATGGTAAGTGGTGCAAGCCTGGAGCAGAATTGCAAAGTCAGAGAATTGGCATTACTGTTTTAACAGATTGAGTCAGTGCTTTAAATGGGCCGGTACTCACCGGTACTGAGTACTGGCACTTCTTAGATTTATCACTCTGAGTACCGGCACTTCTCTACTGCCGTGGAGAGTACCGGTACTCATGAAAAGGTAGGCTCATTGTTTGTGCTGGTGAGTGGAACGTGTCTCTGGCAGCCAAGGCGCCGCTTCTGCAGCCCCCGATCTGAGCCCCAGCTGAGCTATTCAGCAGGGCTCATTTGAATAATGTCCGGGTGCTCACCATCACGCTGTGCTTGACAGAGCAGGGTCCATTCAGGCCCTGTGCTGTCAATCACATTCACACTATCCTGTGCATTTGTGCAAACACAGGAATCATGTCAGTGCCCTGGCAGTGGCAATCAGGCTATGGCTAGTCCGGCCCTGGTGGCAATTAAAAAAGCCATGGTAGGTGAAGAGAAAAGATGGCTTTTATCATACTTTAGTCTTTTGCGTGTCTGCTATGTTTGTGTGTATGCCTGTTTTTGTAAGAAAAAAGTGAGAGAAAGAGAGAGAGAATCCAGACAC
This sequence comes from Calotriton arnoldi, assembly GCA_963921515.1. Classification (NCBI taxonomy): domain Eukaryota; kingdom Metazoa; phylum Chordata; class Amphibia; order Caudata; family Salamandridae; genus Calotriton; species Calotriton arnoldi. The sequence continues at coordinate 17,403 of CAWUFW010002768.1, read as the reverse complement.
TCTCAGGAGGTATTTTAAAGAAAATGGGTGGCACTTTGTTTGTACATGTCTGCTCGGCGACAAAGATTCATAAATAACGTAAAAGGGAGGGTGGGTGGGTGAGTGAGTGAGTGGATGAGTGAGTGGATGGATGAGTGAGCAAGGGTGGATGTATAGATGGATGGATGGATGAATAGATGGATGGATGAGTGAAAGCATGCATGGATGAAAGAGGGTGGGTGTTTGGATAAAAGGGCGGATGATGGGTGGATTAGTGAAAGACTGGATAGATGATTGAAAGGTAGGGAGACTGGATGAAAGGGTGGATGATGGATGAGTGAAAGGAGGGATTGAGTGAAAGGGTGTATGAAATAAAGGAGTGAAAGGGTTAATGGATGGATGAGCGAAAGGATTGATGGATGAGGGAAAGGGTGGATAAAGAGATGGATGAGTGAAGGGATGAATGGATAGGTTTGGAGATGGATGGATAGGTTTGGATATGAAGGGTGGATAGACGGAATGGTGAAAAACTGAATGATTGATGAAAGACTGAATAGACGATAGAATGTAAAGGTTAAATGGTGGACATCAGCAAGTAAATGGTAGGATGAAAGGATAAATGGATAGATTGATGGAAGAGACAAGAGATATCTTCTAGGGAGGGTCATGATGAGTTGCTTCATTTGCTTGGTGCCATAAGAGCTTTGGTTCGACGTGGTGGTATTTTCAGTTTCATCCTACTCACGTGCTCAAAAATATATAGTATTGTGCCAAACAGCAATTAACAGTATGACATTAAGAAGGTGCAACTATTGCAAAAAAAGGAAATGTTAACATATTATTCCATTTCTCTTTCATTTTGTGTAATGAGTTAACCTGCTTTGTTTATATAAACACATTTCTCATGTATTTTGGTATGTGCTGCAACTAATATAGAAGTTGTTAAGTATCATCATGTCTTGCTCTTAGCCCCGCCCCTAGCCCCGCCCCCTCACTACACCACTAGCTCATTTTAATGAGTACCTGCACTTATTTTTTCCCATTTAAAGCACTGGATTGAGTTGAAGGAATACAATTAGTGGGAAACAATACATTATTGGTTATTGATGATATTAGGGCCTAGGTGTCCATAGGAATGATCTTTGGGGTTTTGAGACAAATATTTTATCTTAATGGTTCCACTTTATTCATAACGCGAGAACTAACATCTTTACATGATAAAATATAAATGCACAATACCGCCAAAACATCATTAAGGAATTTTCATGTTTTAAAGAAGTAGTGTATCCGAGGTCTCCAAAGCAGCTTCATCCATCAACTCACTGAAATTGTAGGAGAGCCCTCCCAACCTCCCCCATGGTAGGATGGTAGCTTAATCATTTACCGCTCCCAAAAGCTGCCCTTCATGCAGAAAAACTCTGAAAGACGCACATTTAAAGTTCAGGTTTAAGAAATCCAATGGTCACCGCAATACAAAAACCGCAGCATGCGGTGCAAGTAGAATTCTAATAAACATGAGCATCTCACTAACATTACACTATTGAAAAGTGTACGTTTAATGGATTTACACACAGGATATGACACATCCTTTTTCCTTCAAATTATACAGAAGGATAACAAAATAAAATACACAGCAGTGCAGCATTGAACGTATAAAAATTAAGCACACCTACACAGATTCTCTTAGTCTTACAGAAGGGATTTGATCTTGAGATTTGCCTTCAACTCTTGAGCAATGGACTCCTCCGGTGAGTGCAACATAGCTTCAGATGTAGGTACACATGGTAAATCATTTCATGCGACAGGAGGCTCAGTTAGACTCTCAAATCCAGTAGTGATACAATTCTCTCAGCGCATCCTGAATAAATATTCTCCTTGGGGTTCATCACATACATTCTCATCAACAAGAGCATTCATATTCCTGCACTTCAACACTCTTTTCAACAACAGCCCGAAGATTAACATTTCTAACTTTTAAAGGTTTGCCTTATTTTACACACCATTTTATTGAATGAAACCCGGTATCTTGATTCTGACCCAATCTCCACTGCAAGATTTGTCAAAGTAGTTGAATTCTTCTTATCATACCACTTCATTGTTGCTGTTTGATAGCTCCTGTATCAGCTACTCTTTCTAGATTAAAAATATTGTTCCCTTTACGTTTGATTTGTTTGCTAAACCACCATGGACGTAACTTAAAGACAGGTTTTCTGCCTTTAAGTAACTCGAATGGACTGTTTTCTGTTGTGCTATGAGGTACGACACAATACATCCACAACTTAGAACTCATGCAGTCCTTCCAATCAAGACCATTGGTCCTTACCCATGTCACTTTCTTTAAGGACACAATTGGATCTCTTCACCTGACCCTTGCACTGAGGTCATACAAAGCTGTGGTTAGACGCAGCAACCTCTTTATAGAAGATGTCCCAGGATGACCTCATGAGCAGCTTTAAGAAGTTTGTTCCAACTACTAGAAGGAAGACACACTTTCCTTCTTTGAACAACAGGTTCAATTCTATTTATTATCTCTCTGCAACTGAAAACAAGCATTTACAATGCAATAGGTCTTGCAATTGCGAGATTTTGACTTATAACGCAGACGGTGTAACAAGCCAAGTAAAAGGTCCACTCGTTATGGGAGGTAACAAATGCAGACAAGGCAGTACCAAGGAGGGACTAACAAGCCTATTTACGAATCAGTAGCCAGCATTTACGAAGTACAATGACACAAGCCAATGAAAAATATGGGCGGAGAGTGGGCGGGGCTTCATGTGCATACTCCAATACAGCATGCTTTGCAGAGCAGCTCATGCGCACTGTCTCTAGGCTCGACCTAAAATGGGAGACATTCACCAGGATTCTGCTTTCGTTTTTGCCATTCCTTTACAACCCACTCAGATATTAATTTGAGTGTATTATTAAACTCTACCTCTTCAGACCATTCAGTACTCTAGGAAAGACGCCACTGATCACATTTGGCACCTTAGTAACACAATCTGCTTTTCAGAGGCTTGTAAGGCTTCTCCTTTGGTTGGAAACCTGGATAGAAAATCAGCAGTAACATTTCTCTTACTGGAGATATATTGGATTTCAAAGCTATACTCTTGTAAACAAGATATCAACCTAGCTGTGGCATTCCACCCTCCACCAGGAGAAAGAATGTTGACCAATGGTTTATGATCTGTCTTCACAACAAATCTGGTTCCACATATGGAATTACGAATATGTTCGATCGCCCACACACACTATAGTAATTTCACTTATAGTAACAGAGTACCTGCGTTGAGTCACAAACAAAGTTGTGGAGGCAAATGTTGCATTCCAGATTTCCTTTCCAGCCATCTGAGACGAAACTGCACCCACTCTATGCATAATTGCATCAACAGTAATCATGAATATTTTACCCATACAATAAGGTTTCAGTGGAGGAGCTTCAACAATATTTTCTTTGATTGCATCGAATTTTTGTTGTTGTTTATCAGTCCACATGAATTCTGCACCATTTCGTATTAACTTTCGCGAAGGCTACATTTTTTCTGCAACGTTGCACACAAACTCACTGTAATATTCTCACAACCCTGCAAATGAAAGCAATTGATCTTTATGTGCCAGAGGCGAAGGCTTTATGATGACACCCACAAGAGTTTTATTTTGGCACTACACCATCACCTTTAATTGCGTGACCTAAATAATCCACTTAATCCAAAACAACCAGCAATTTTCTCTTTCAAGGTGAGCCTCTTATTTTGATGTCTGCTACAAGCGAGTTCCAAATGTTTCATGTGATCAGACTCATTTTTATAAAATATTAAGATGTCATCCTATAAACATTGGAAAAGACCCTGACGATTAAGAAATGCCATCAGATTATGATAATGTTTAAGTTAGCACAACTTGGTGGTACGCTGAGCGGAGAACCAAAGTAGAAAAGATTTTTGCACCATCCAAGTTTGTGATTATGTAATTGGTATTCGACAAATGATGACAATCTATCAATATATTGCTATTTAATGCACGCAAATCAACACATAGACACAATTTGTTAGCAGATTTGTGTGCCAGAACAATAGGGGACACCCAATCTGAAGACTTAACTTCTTCTGTAATCTTATCCTTAACTAAACCTTTAATAATGGTACTTGATTCCGGATGTCTATTTATGGGAACTCCCCTTAGTTTCTGTTTTGCAGGCTGAGCTCCTTTTTAGGTCGAGCCTTGACAGCACATGCGCTGTCTGCAAGACCTCTTGTAAGCACTATACTGAGGGGAAATTCCACCTGCTGCTTACCATTGGCTGATTCCTGCGTAGGTCTTCTTTGGTTGCTCCTCATTGGTTGTCACTGCCGATTCATCACTTCCGTTTTGGGCCCAGGAGCACCGGCCAACTACAGTCCCCTTTCGCTGTAGATGCTTAATTGTTCCATTGTGGACTACTTCAATAAAGCAGAAGCTTCCAATAATTTTGCCGCCGGAAGATGCAGGCTGTCTATGCTTCCGTTGTCTGTGCTGCCTGACAGAGCTCTGCTGGGGACACTGCCTTGTACAACCCCCTCCCCCCCACCGCTTTTCCAAGCTCACCCCATATAATTTGATTTTTTAATTTTCCCCAGCGCGCCATGCCTTGCTTTAACTTTTATAAAAGTGGCACACGCCTTGCTTCATAATCCGGCATGGAGAGTGTGCCGCCAATGCGGGTGCGCTGAACAATAGGGCTACCCTGCATGTCTAATTACTAATAATAGTTGCAGTCTTTCTATTTTTCCACTTCACCGAAGACGTATTGCTTGCTAAGTCCGCTTTGCCAGATCTTACGCCCCTGGAGCGTTCTAATAGGCTGCATGCTGGGTCAAGAGGGGCGTCCGCGTGCTGCTGCGCACCCTGCTCATTGCCTCCTAGATGGGGAGGGGGTTGCGTTTTTATTGTGGGTGTTCCCTCTCTGTGCTGACAAACATCAATCCCACACTTTCGTTTGCTACACCTCCCTGGTACTCCTGGTTCCAGAGCCTGCATCCTCCTGGCAAAAGGCTGGGTGATTACAGAATGCGGGACTCCCCCGCCTCGCTCCACTTTGGATGCTAGTTCCATCTCTCGGGAGTATTCCTCTTGCCACCCCAACCCCGCCGCTCCACTCCCGGCAGCCAAGGCGCTGCTGTTTACTGGTCTCACTTGAGGCAGGTCGTCCTGTAATATGAATGCCAACACATGCTGCGTGCCCCTCCGAGGTTGGCAAAACATGAGGTTGCGTTTTTTTATTTTTCTTTGTCACATGCATGTTCATGGGGGGCACATATACATTTTAATGTGGGGCATTATTCATTTGGTGGTTTTCTCAAATTTAATTTCCTCCCATTATTTTTCAAAAACGCAGCATTTAAACGTCGCGGGGTGATTTCCCTTTGTAAGTTATATCCGCTTAATTAGTGTTGTTAAGATATGGGTGGACATGCTCAGTTCAATATATTTTTTCCAGTATTAAATATTATTCACATTGTGATTACATGTGGCAGCTGGATTTGAAGGTGACAGAAGTGCACTTACAACATACAGCTCCTTCTAAGCTGCCGCCGATGTCTCTGCTTCAGCTACTCGGTTCGTGGCGTGCCAGAGTCCAGCCACTTTTCTGCCAACCGAAAGAGCAATCAGAAAAAACCCAGAGTAGTCAAATGTACCCCACTTATAGCATTAGAAAGTGGCCAAGGAGTATTACTGTGGAGAAACTGGCTAAAGCGACTCAGGCTAACTCCTGTAAAAAGTATTTATGTGCACTTTGCTGCATTTTAATAAGTGATTTAGCACGGCAGCAAAACGCTCCGATGTCTTTGGTTCATGTCCGCACTATATAGCATTGCAAAAAAAATAATTATGCATAATTAATACAACCCTCAACATATCTGCAGCACCTCCTTTTCCGCAATCTTTGAGTACAATCGAAAAACTGCTAACCTGGATAGGCTGGGGAACTGCCTAAGGATGCACTATTTAGTACAACACTAGAGGGCTGGGAGTGCTTTGTTTTCCAACTTGCCTCTCGACGGTGGTCTCCTCTTTCCCTCCTTTACAGTGACACCTTGAACAAAACAAGCATTTGCAATGCAATAGGTCTCGCATTTACGCGGTTTGGAGCTATTGGCATTGTAAATGACAATGCCTTTTATTTATGTGTTTGTTTTTAAAACATAAATAAAAGGTATTGTCATTTACAATGCTGATAGCTTAAACTTGCGTAAATACGAGACCTATTGCATTGCAAATGCTTGTTTGAGTTTGATACAGTGCATACAACCCTGTAGCATGGTGTGGTCTTCCCCAAAATCTTTTGCCTTCACCCCTCCTGTTTTCTGAACCCATTTTTTGTTAGCATTAGGACTCTGTGCACTTTGGCACTGGTGACCAGTGCTAAAGTGCTTGTGCTCTCTCCCTAAAACATGGTAAGATTGCCTTACACCTGATTGGCACATTTAATTTGTTTATAAGTCTCTAGTATATGGTACTGCTGGTACCCATGGCTTGTAAATTAAATGCTACTAGTGTGCCCACATCACTCATTGTGTCACCCACAAAGTAGCACTTTAAAACATGTCTCAGGACTACCTTTGCAGTCTGCAGAGCAGATTTAGACTGCCAGTTCAATCTGGCAAAAGAAATCATTTGTTAGGCCTAAGCCTTCCTTTTTTATACATATAAGTCACACTAAGGTAGGCCCTAAACAGCCCGTAGGCAGGGTGCATTGTATTAAAAAAGTAGGGCATGTGTTTTCAAGTTTTACATGTCCTGGTATTGAAAATCTCCTGAATTCTTTTTTCATACTGTAAGGCCCGCCCCTCCCTTTAGGATCACAGTGGGTTACGTTATTGGTTTTAATAAGTTATAACTTTTGATTGGGAGCAGGTAGAAATATCATGTTTGGACTCAAATGAATTGTAGTTTAAACTCCTCTTTAATGGTGAAGTCGGATATTAGAGTACAATTTTGAAAATGCCACTGTTAGAAAGTTGCAAAAACAACAATTGATGGACAGAATGCAGAACAATATCATACATTCACCCCAGTACAGAGATCTGGCCTAAATCCATCATTTTTTTGCTCCCCATGCCATTCCAGTTTGAACCCAGCCATATGCAAATCAGTGTTGACCCTGTGCCCAATGGGAACAGTCCAGCCCGAACTGCCAGGCCAGGTCCTCCCTGGACTGGAAACAAGCATCCTAGGACCGGTTTCGGGGTTTCACCCCTCACCTGCCAGGATAGCTTGACTCCAGTGGCATGGAGAGCACGGGAACCACGTCTGGGCATACCCGTCCCACTCGGGGTGACAAATGCAAAAACAACAATTGATGGACAGAATGCAAAGCAATGTCATACATTCACCCCAGTACAGAGATCTGGGCCTAAATCCATCATTTTTTTGCTCCCCATGCCATTCCAGTTTGAACCCAGCCATATGCAAATCAGTCTTGACCCTGCGCCCAATGGGAACAGTCCAGCCCGAACTGCCAGGCCAGGTCCTCCCCGGACTGGAAACAAGCATCCTAGGACCGGTTTTGGGGTTTCACCCCTCACCTGCCAGGATAGCTTGACTCCAGTGGCATGGAGAGCACGGGACCCACGTCTGGGCATACCCGTCCCACTCGGGGTGACAAATGCAAAAACAACAATTGATGGACAGAATGCAGAACAATGTCATACATTCACCCCAGTACAGAGATCTGGGCCTAAATCCATCATTTGTTTTGCTCCCCATGCCATTCCAGTTTGAACTCAGCCATATGCAAATCAGTCTTGACCCTGCGCCCAATGGGAACAGTCCAGCCCGAACTGCCAGGCCAGGTCCTCCCTGGACTGGAAACAAGCATCCTAGGACCGGTTTCGGGGTTTCACCCCTCATCAGCCAGGATAGCTTGACTCCAGTGGCATGGAGAGCACGGGACCCATGTCTGGGCATACCCGTCCCACTCGGGGTGACAAATGCAAAAACAACAATTGATGGACAGAATGCAGAACAATGTCATACATTCACCCCAGTACAGAGATCTGGGCCTAAATCCATCATTTTTGTTCTCCCATGCCATTCCAGTTTGAACCCAGCCATATGCAAATCAGTCTTGACCCTGCGCCCAATGGGAACAGTCCAGCCCGAACTGCCAGGCCAGGTCCTCCCTGGAATGGAAAAAGCATCCTAGGACCGGTTTCGAGGTTTCACCCTCATCAGCCAGGATAGCTTGACTCCAGTGGCATGGAGAGCACGGGACCCACGTCTGGGCATACCCGTCCCACTCGGGGTGACAAATGCAAAAACAACAATTGATGGACAGAATGCAGAACAATGTCATACATTCACCCCAGTACAGAGATCTGGGCCTAAATCCATCATTTTTCTGCTCCCCATGCCATTCCAGTTTGAACCCAGCCATATGCAAATCAGTCTTCACCCTGCGCCCAATGGGAACAGTCCAGCCCGAACTGCCAGCCCAGGTCCTCCCTGGACTGGAAACAAGCATCCTAGGACCGGTTTCGGGGTTTCACCCCTCATCAGCCAGGATAGCTTGACTCCAGTGGCATGGAGAGCACGGGACCCACGTCTGGGCATACCCGTCCCACTCGGGGTGACAAATGCAAAAACAACAATTGATGGACAGAGTGCAGAACAATGTCATACATTCACCCCAGTACAGAGATCTGGGCCTAAATCCATCATTTTTTTGCTCCCCATGCCATTCCAGTTTGAACCCAGCCATATGCAAATCAATCTTGACCCTGCGCTCAATGGGAACAGTCCAGCCCGAACTGCCAGCCCAGGTCCACCCTGGACTGATGAAGGGTAATACCCAGAAACCGGTCCCAGGATGCTTGTTTCCGGTCCAGGGAGGACCTGGCTTGGCAGTTCGGTCTGGACTGTTCCCATGAGGCACAGGGTCAAGACTGATTTGCATATGGCTGGGTCTAAACTGGGGTGGCATGGTGAGCAAAAGAACGATGGATTTAACCCAGATCTCTTGACTGGGGGTGAATGAATGATTTATTCAGCATTCCGTCCATCATTTGTTTGCGTAGCACTTTTCACCCTAAGTGGGATGGGTATGCCCAGACGTGGGTCCCTTGCTCACCGTGCCACTGGATTCAAGCTAGCCTGGCTGATGAAGGGTAATACCCAGAAACCAGTCCCAGGATGCTTGTTTCCGGTCCAGGGAGGACCTGGATTGGCAGTTCGGTCTGGACTGTTCCCATGAGGCACAGGGTCAAGACTGATTTGCATATGGCTGGGTCTAAACTGGGGTGGCATGCTGAGCAAAAGAACGATGGATTTAACCCAGATCTCTTGACTGGGGGTGAATGAATGATTTATTCAGCATTCCGTCCATCATTTGTTTGCGTAGCACTTTTCACCCTAAGTGGGATGGGTATGCCCAGACGTGGGTCCCTTGCGCACTGTGCTACTGGATTCAAGCTAGCCTGGCTGATGAAGGGTAATACCCAGAAACCGGTCCGAGGATGCTTGTTTCCGGTCCAGGGAGGACCTGGCTTGGCAGTTCGGTCTGGACTGTTCCCATGAGGCACAGGGTCAAGACTGATTTGCATATGGCTGGGTCTAAACTGGGGTGGCATGGTGAGCAAAAGAACGATGGATTTAACCCAGATCTCTTGACTGGGGGTGAATTAATGATTTATTCAGTATTCCGTTCATCATTTGTTTGCGTAGCACTGTTAGAAAGTTGGCATTTTCCTTCCCAAAAGTTTCTAAGACCTTCTAGGAGTTTCCAGCTGCCTGGTCCTGTTAATTTCTCCCCCATTAAGAATGCATACTGGGCCCAGACAGTGAACAATATGGGACTAAGTGTGGGCAACATGAGTCATCCTGCCAGGAGGGTTGGGACAGAGCTGTTCTCCACCCCAGTTAAATTTCAAAGGCCTTGCCCTCCAGCACACACAAAGCTACCTGACACTAGCCTTTAGTCACCCCAGACTTCTTGGAGCCTTGGCAGGGGAAGGGAAGAACTTTCCAGAACCAGATGAGGGGGTAGCCTTGAAAATATTCCCACTTCATAGGATGGCACCAGATATAAATATTGGACCTCATGAGCTACTCTATAGTACACTCCTAGACCTGTGGACATTACAGAAGAAGGACTGCCTTGTTACCCAGAGGACTGACGTGCTGCTCCCAGAGGACTGTTCCTGCTGCTTGAGGCTTGCTCTTGTTCCCCACAGCACTGCCCTGCTGCTTGAGGCCTGCCTTGTTCCCCAGAGGACTGCCCCGCTCTCTGAGAAGGAAGATTGGAGCGGCTCCCTACATCCCAGGCTACCTGAGAGACTCCAAGGGTCAGTTGGATGTCTTTCTGTTTTGAGCTAAAGGGACACAACAAGTTCAAAAGTTCTCCCTGCAACTGGCCAGCTGACCTGCTGCAACTGGACCTGCTAGCCTCTGCTGGAGTGAGTTCCTGATCCCCAAGAGGTGCCTCCCCCAGGTCCTGGACCTTTGGCTGGAATCACAAAGGTACATGACATTAGTCTTTTGTCACCCCAGACGTCTTGGAGCCTTGACAGGAGAAGAGAAGAACTTTCCAGAACCAGATGTGGGGGTAGCCTAGAAAATCTTTGCACTTCAAAGGATGGCACCAAGTGTAAATATTGGACCTCCTGAGTCGCTCTTCAGTACACTCCTGGACCTTCAGACATTACAGAAGGGCCATCTTGTTCCCAGAGAACTGTCCTGCTGCTTGAGGCTTGCCTTGTTCCCCAGAAGACTGCCCTGCTGCTTGAGGCTTGCCTTGTTCCCCAGAAGACTGCCCTGCTGCTTGAGGCCTGCCTTGTTCCCCAGAGGACTGCCTTGCTCTCTGAGAAGAAATATTGGACCTGCTTCCTTCATCCCAAGCTACCTGAGTGACTCCAAGGATCAATGGCCTGTCCTGTTTTGAACTACAGGGACACAAGCTCCAGAGGACGTCCTGCAACTGGCCAACTGACCTGCTGCAACTTGACCTGCTGGCCTCTGCTGTAGTGAATTCCTGATCCCCAAGACGTGTCTCCCCAGGTCGTGGACCAATGCCTGGCATCAGAGTGCACTCTTCAAGAAAAGGAGAAACCCTGAAGTTTGGGCCTCCTTGCTGCCTCCTCCACCTCGAACAGAACTCTTTGCACCATACTTCGAGAAGGTAACTTTTTCAGTATGACTAACCTGGTCCCAGTATCTGGCCCGCGCTCCATCGTGGTTGGCCAGATAACCATGAGTGGCACTTTGTGCTTTTAGACGCCATACTTACCTAAAACTTTGAAATGTAATATCTCTGATTCTACTGATTGGATTTTTGTCATTTTTATCTCATTTTATTTACTAAAATGTACCCTATTTTTCTAAATTGGTTTGGGATTTTTCTTGTGTGGTGTTTTCACTTTAGTTCTGGTTGTGTGCTGCATAAACACTTCACACATTGCCTCTAAGTTAAGACTGGCTGCTTGTGTGCCAAGCTAACAGAGGGTTAAACACAGATTGATTTAGTGAGTTTTGTGGTGCACCCTGACAAGGATTGTGGTTGTCACTTGAGAAGGGTTTTACCCCCTCAACCAATAACCCAATTTCTCACACCTCCCTAAATCTTGTGAGAAGACTTTTGGAAAGCTTTTGGTAAGCCACTTGATACATTCAATTTCGTTCACTAAAAACGTGTTCCTTCCCATAGGGATTTAGAATGATACCAATGTCCCATTGCTCTCTCTACCCCATCACATCTACCCCTTTGAGGGCAACTTACAGATTTATATTTGCTGTATGGTCTTCAAATGTTAAATCCACTCTGTAAAAACCAAGGAAATCTATTTATCATCATCAAATGACTCCGCCACAAAATCTAGTTGCTCTAGATAACTTTCATTCAAGAGTCTTTCAAGCTGTTCTTTGAAAAATTCTCTAGTGACTTTGGTCCATGATTAACCAAAATCCACCATGAGATAAAACGTTCACCCTGAAACTTGTACTTCATCCAAAGGTAGACTATTACATTCCTTTTTACCGAAACCCTGTTTTACGGCTAACACTATGCCGCGATTTTCATCATCCACCAAACCTCTGGATAGATACACTTCTATCCTCTATAGCATTCTGGAAAGATATTTTCTTTCTGCTCTGAACAACCCTCTTTCCACTTTTGTACACTCTTGCAAAATGCACAGATTTTGCATAAATGTTACCATCCTTGTCTATGGTCAGACAACCTTTATACGACGATACATGACATTGACTCCCACATCTGTAACACATTGTCAGTTTTGCTACTGTTTTTGTTTACTCTCATCTTCACATGGTCACCCATGTTACACACTTCACATTGTTTTGTTCACCTATTTTATTACTAACAGATTTCATTCACCTCTCAGACTATTCTATGGCCGTTGTTGTGGAAATGGTATCCTTAAGATTAGGGTCACCCAAATCTCATGACTGTTCTTGTATCTTCTTACTCTTAACCTTCACTGTTGTTTGATCCCTGATCATTTCATCCTTTCAACCCCCATTATCCAAAATTGCAAGATAAATTTAACGAAATGTGGTTAGAAACTCATTAGAACTCTCATTCACTTTTTGGACCTTAGTATAAAATGTGTACCTATCCAGGGCTATGCTGAGGCTTTTTTTTACATCTACCTTCTAGTCACACAACAGCTTTTTCATATTCATTAATCTCACTTTGCCCCTCTTGGTGATCAACCTGTGGTAGAGTTCTAAATAGAACCTGTCCCTCAGAACCTCAACAGTGTATAAACTGTATTTATGCCTCTCTACAGTCATTTGATCTCCTTCAGTGGCCTTCATATAAGTGAGAAAATCCTCTTTCTATGAAAGAAGTAGTTCGCCTTTGTCGTCGAGAAAATTTGCCGGAGGGTCAAACTGCATACTGACAATCCTTGGAGGGAAAGAGTGCTGTCTTGAAGAGCTAAATAAATCAAACTTGAAACAAAGAAGTAACAGATTTAAGCAAAACAAAATATTGATTAATCCTGTAACAATAGAAATGGCTTTCAATATACATAGTAAACAATATATTAATCAGTGTCTGTCGTCAATATCTTAACATTTAATAATCAACATCTTAGAACACATAAGAATATTAAAGAAAACAGTGTGAGTGTCACAGATTATTTTTCATAGGAAGCACATTAGAATCTACTATAATGTGTGTGCGAATCACAGTGACTATAGTACTAGTTACCCATTTATGGATACACAAATGTTGTTTAACAGAATTGTGTGTGTACCACAGTGACAGGTAACTCCAATGTCTTTATATGGATATGCAGATGACATGTGTTTGAACTGTGTGCGTAGCACAGAAACTGTATAAAAGGAACATAGTACATTACCAGACTGTCGAAAATTCCTTGAATAAAATGGGATAGCAGCCTAGTCAAATGGTATTTCCTCACTGATTAACTGTGCCATGCATGTGTCAATGAAAGAGGATGACCTTTGCACTGACGCAGTGCGGAAACCTTAAAAAATAATACTGCCAGCCGTGGTTGTTGTAGAAACTATGAGCCCAAACAAGGGTGCTAAGCAGTCTGCACAAATCACACAAAGTTGTTGGTTGTAGAAAACCCTCTGCCAGTCAACATCATTATTAGAAAATAGCTAAACTTCTTCCAGGTATTTAGCATACAACGTCGGTGTAAAAACGAATAACTCAAACGAGTGAGGAAAACAGCCTGCGCAGATCAATTGTAGCCGTTAAAGAAACCTCTATTTGAGGCGAAATTGCAGCCAAATTGAGTCAAGAAATAGTCAGTGCGGATCTTGCACACAGAGGTAAGATACACCAACAGCAATCGATATCAAAAGTAAGGTGTACAGTAGCACGTCACCAAATTTCTTAAGAAGACATGGACTGCGAACCAGAGATAAGTTAGTTATTCACACAGTGCTCACAAATTGAAGAAATCGAACAGTCACCACAGCACAAAAACTGCAGCGCATGGCAGAGGCATAACTTGACTTTAACTTCAGGGGATTGGGGCTAACAGTAGTTAATACTCCTAGTGAGGTTTCGAAATCATGTTTGTGGATGGGTAGCACGCTACTCTATTGAGTACCATAAATGGAATAGTGCATGATTGTGGAATGGCCTTAAGAGGAGTTTTTTGATGTCATGAATCAGGACCAGAGTTATGCTCCTAGTATATTTGTTACTATGCCTCTGCGTGAATTTGAAGAGAAAATGAGTGAGAGATAGGTTGCAGTGATTTTACCTGCTAGGGTTTCAAATCGGTAAAATCTGAGTTGTTGTTCCTGCAGCTAGTAAATCCCGAAGAAGGAACACTGGACCTCTTAAAATAATTGTGCTGTACGGAATTTCGCTCTGCACAGTTCCCAATATGGGCCCATGAGCACATTGCAGGTTAGCTGATTAGCCAGAGAGTGTGAAAGCATAAGCCATGGGAAACAAGGAAAAACAAGCAAAGCCACCTTTACCTATAAATGGCTTGTGGATTACCTCTTTGGTTGAAGTGGGTGGGATCTATTAGGAATGACATTCCCAATATTTTTTAATTTTGACAATAACGGTTGGCATATTTAGCAAAACATCCAGAATGGATAATGCTGATCTTCAGGCACCTCTGACTGAAAGGTAAGGGAGGTGGTCTCCTGTCCTGTAAAGCCAAAATTGAGGCAGCTGCAAAAGAAGAAAGCCTTCTTGTTAGGGTGCCTGCCACATGAAGGAAATTTAAATGTGTGCAATTGGTTAATCAGCAAATCTAAAGTCTGCTTGAAACCCAGTAGATAACTCTTTAATTGATAGAGTGATTGGAGGCTTTATGGTGACAGAGGTTTATTATTTTTGAGAGGTAATGTAAGGGTGTTAACAGCTGCGTTCTGAAGTGTGTCCTGCTTATGGAAACTTATTAAAGAGGTTTGCACTAAATATAGTCTGATTACGTATTACTACAAATAGACATTTTTAATGCACTTGTTTTATCTTAAACTCTAATGGCCCAGTGTGCCAAATATCCATTGGCAAAAAGTGGTTGTAAATTGCTCACTGACTTTTTGCGAATGGAAAATAATTTTTGCGAATCGACCTATGTACTAATATGCCTGTACACAAAATGTCATATCATGGATCACAATCTGACCTACTCCATCAGTATTCATGAAGTAGGACGTAAATTGCAACTCACTATGATTGGATGCCATGACAGGGCTGGGTGGTGGCCTGCTGTGGTGAACACATCACAATGCCTGTGATCCCATTTAAATCAAGTAAACGTTTTTTAAATGCAGCCTGTTTTTCTTAAAAAATATTTTTGGGTGAAAGTTTGAGAGTTTCAAAATGGGTTTAGTACATTAAAAAAAATTATTTAGTGGTAGGAAAAGTGTGATTTTGCAAATCGTAGGATTTAGGACCATGAAATGGCTTTGTACATCAGGCCCAAAATCTCTTTTTACATTTTGCTGCAGCCTATCTTATACTGCGTGTAATACAATTTTATAATAATGACTTGCACATTACCAATACTTTCAATTGCAGGCTTGGATCTCGTAGCACTAGGAATGCAAGTCACTATTACCTGGTGCACCATCAGGATTGATTTGTGTGACTGTCTAGACCAATTGAGCTTTCATAACATCAAAGAATGCTTTCACACCAGTTAATTAATTTGCATTTATCTTTGATATAGGTGTGTGCGTTATTTTTTACATGAAGGTGAAAGGTCAACAAAATAGTTGTAGAGTATTTCGTTCTTTTTTTAGCCGTATTCCTGGCCCTTCTCCTTTGCACTCGGGATTACAGTTCCTGTACTTGTTTTATGCACTTCATCCCCTGGACGACTTGTGACATACTTTGTACCAGGATGTCAATGATGCCCCATCTCCAGCTCAGCCCAGGACACATGAGCTGAGGAATTGTGCCTATCCTGGAAGCTGTTTCAGGTCGGGCTAGGACACACAATGGGGGTGGAAGGTTAGTGGGACTAAAGCCTTTTTAGCCCAATGAGTGTTGTGCGCCTGGCACACAGTGCCACTGGAATACTAATATGCAGGAGCGCAAGGAGCATTGTGCTAACATTACAGCATTATTGGGAAGTGAATGTGTAATGGATTTTCACACAGGATATAACACACTACTCTGGTGTCTTGACATTATATGCACTAGAACCTTTGGGGTTCTGGGCGGATTCTAAAATAGGAATTACGTAACCTGCTGGGAGGTGTTAAGGTGTGGCTATAAAAGTTATGACGCAATGCGTGCAGTTTGTGGTTATATGCTGAAGGATAAAAACGTCTGTTACAGAGATCTTTGGGTGGTGTGTTCATTTGCATGCTCCCAGGCTGGGGAAGATGCTACAACTGGCGTTGAGTAGGCCATACATGCCCGAAGGAAAAAGGCTGTTCTCCCTGAGAGTTTGCAAAGGCACAGCAAACTGCTCTTGCGTAGCATGTGCGCCCCATGTTGATGCAAAGCAGTCTGCAGTTGGTGCATGTGTAGTCAAAGCCCTGCTCCAGCCCATACATGGCCATCAGAAAAGTTAAAAGCCTTGCAGAGGAGCACATTAAAAAAACTCTCCAGAAACCTGCTGGTAAAGCAGCCGGCAGAGAGACCGCACTGTGCCCAAACACAGAGCAATTAGTCAGACGATGCAAAAAGACGAAGGCAATGACAACAGGTACAAAAGCCAAAAAATATACTCACCGTCAAGAGCGAAGAGAGTGCTATACAACCTTTGATCGGGCGTGATGGCCCAGGCTCAATCACGGAGGCTGGAGGGAACATGGAGTACACTGCGGCTACATTCCTAAAGCCACCACCTTATTTTGACACGGCGAAGAAACAGAACATCAGTGCCAGGTGGGCTGCATGGATTGAGATGTTTCATGATTTTATCGAAGCACAAAAATGAAAAAGACGACAAGAAAATCATCAAGTATTTGAAGAATCTTGCCGGTGTTGGAGTGAAAGAAGTTGTGAGAAGTTGGCCTGGTATATGCTGTCCACTAATTAAAGTGGGCACCTTGCACCAGTCCAAACGACCCTTATTGATGATTAGGTTAAAGACAACCTTTATTGAAAGCTATCCTTGTGGTAGCTATGGAGAGCAGCCTTCAGGCTAAGTCTCGAAGGAATGTAAAGCAGCTTGTTTTACCAGTATATAACCTCCTGAATGACCAAATTAAAGGAGAACCACACCAGATGTATATAAAATATATGTATTTATTACTAAACACTCTCTACTAACCTCTTTATGAGATTAGAGAACAAGACACACAATATTAAATCACTAGAACGACAGTAAATAGCACAATACACAGCGGGCTCCAGGGGAGACCGAACCATATACTAAGAAAGTGGTATAAGAACCACGACTTGACTAGACACAGTGCCTAGAGCACGTAGAATCGCTGGGACCCCAAGGAACCACCCAAGGTAGTGACGCA
>CAWUFW010002767.1:1800000-2057971 GCA_963921515.1 Calotriton arnoldi | reverse complement strand
GTATACATCTTTTTCACCTCTGAGCCTTCCCTGTCTTCAAAATAATTTCTTCCTATTGGAGAAGTTGATTAGATAAAAAGAGAAGGTTTGATTTGATCTCACCTTTACTTATGTAATGTTAATAATCAGCAATCAGTGTTTCCAGTAATTCTTTATGGGCACTAAAACACATAATCATTTATTTTGGTATGGGGATAGTGGCCACAAGAGGAGATCCAACCCTTAGATATGCACCTAAATCCGTTCAATTCATAATGAAGGTCATAGTGTTGTTTTTTTTTGCTTTACACTAATGTATGAAATATTTATTCACCATTATAAAGTTGTTTTTTTTATTTATCAGGCATATTGACAGTAATCACAAGCTGATACGGTGGAGGTTTGCCTTCCATGGCTGCATCGATGGCTTCAGTAGAGCAATTATATATGTGAAATGTTGCACCAACAATCGTGCAGGCACAGTTCTTAACCTTTTCAGAGATGGAATATCCAGATTTGGACTGCCATTGAGGGTTAGAGGCGACATGGGTGTTGAAAATGTTGATGTTGCACGTTACATGATATGTAGAAGAGGATTAAACAGAGGCAGTTTTATTTGTGGTCGAAGTGTTCACAATCAACGTATTGAGCGATTGTGGGCAGAGTTAAACAGAGTTGTTGTTCGTTACTTCAAGGATTTGTTCTTTTGGATGGAACAAAATGGAATATTAGATATTCAAAATGAAGTCCATCTTTTTGCACTGCACTTTATTTACCTAAAAAGACTAAATAAAGCAGTTGCTGAGTTTGTGAACCAATGGAATAATCACCATTTGCGTACAGAAGGGCACTTAACTCCTTTACAGTTATGGACTGGTGGTATGCTCTGTGCCACCTCAATGTTAGACACCTTTTGTGTAGGAGATGATTATGGTGTTGATAACTATGGGTACATGTTTACTGCTGAAGTAAACAATTCTGTACAGGTCCCTGAAAATGTTTTAATTTTAAGTGAAGAAGACAGGGTGGCACTAGAGAATTCAATGGATCCAGACACCAATAATTCTAATCATGCAGTAGACATTTTTATAAGCACATGTAATTTTATTGCAAATCTAAATAACAATGTAGGCAATGCTTAAAATCAAAGTATTTCGTTTTGCTCTCCGATATGCTCCAATGTTTTGTTTTCTTTAAAAAATACTTTTCTTGTTTTTATGCATCAATGAGCAAGGTATATAGCAATTTCTTTACTAATGTAAAAATGACATATTTTGTACGACACTTAAAGTATTTGTGATGTCAGTGATTGCATTCCACACTGTGGACTTGCAATTACTGGAGCAAAAAATATATTGTTATTAAACATGGCCTTTGTTGGTCTCATTATTTAAAATAATAAACTGTGGGAACCCTGAGCTGGACAGCAAGTGGAAACTGTTTTAAGCTTTAAAGTGTTGGTGCTAGTTGCAATTGTGTGTTTCAATGACCACTAAACATGCAGTAATTTTAAATATGTTCTGAATACAAAATCAGTTTCAGAATATTGTCAGTTAAACATATGCCTTTCATGATAAAATGAGTGATGACACATTCTACCCTTGCAGAAGTAAAGTTAAATAGAATAAAATTAGTGCTACATAAATCATTAAAACTACGAGGATAATGTTCAGGCACTGTAAGTTAAAATAAAATACACAACATACAAATATCATAGTGAACATTAATAGCTTAATGTATTGGCTTAAAAGGACAGGACTTGAAATAGTTATACCATGGAACATATGGAAAAAAAGCAAATTCTTGGTGAAAGATTAGAGGCACATACAGGATATATGAGCCCATAGACAGTTGGAATTATTTCTCTTTTCCTCATGGTTGATTTTAGAAACTGGTGTTTGGAGGCTCAGTTGCAGAGATTATGTTGGTTGGATACATATTCATACTTCCAAATTGTCAGCAGTGGAGCATGGATTCAGAGCTTTACTTTCGTAAGGTTATGTTCGTATTACACTATACTTGAAATGATTTTTTGCTGATTGTTTCCTTGTTAATTGTTGTCAGAAATGCCCCTCTTAAGTGTAGGTGATACCTTGTTTTGGCCTCTCCAAAATGAGAAGAGTCTTCACGCACAATACCCGTCGGCCAAGAAGACACTATTTACTGTTACCTATGGAAAAACACATATACCAATATTATCCCTATGCCCATTGTTACACATTTGTAATTTACATGACTGCCTATCTGCATTGGTATCATTCAGGTGATTGCTTTCATTTGCTGCCTGATACAGTGAAAGAACACATTGTTAATACTTTCTACTGGGACTGAACTGGAAAAAACATTAAAAGCAGTGGTGGAGTGACCAACAACTAAGGTGACACTTTCAGAAATGTCCTCATAAAGTGTTTACATGTGCATTAGTGTACCTACAGTGTTCAAATTCTCCTTTTGCTGCAAGAAAAAATCTTATTTAAAATGATAAGTTGGACATGAGGAATTGCTCCTCTTTACATGCTCAACCTCTTTTTTGGCTGAATATATTGCTTTTTTAGACTCTGCACAACATGGCACTGCTATCAATGCCCAGTGTATGTGTTCTGAACCCTAAAACCTTTAGACTTTGACTAGTCATTTATTGGCATGCTAAGGCCATAGTGTATGATGTAGAAACTGCACCCAAGGCATGGACTGCCGCAATAAAACGGACTTACGCACGTATTGTACACTCCACTCAGTAGGACAAAGGAAAAAAACATGACATTGGGGCTACCATTGTAGCTTGACTGCTGCAGTGTAATACTTGCAGAGTGAACTGTTATAATAACCTTTTTTAATAGGTAAAAACCTCCCTTTGAAATATTGGGAAGTCACCCCTCTGTGAGTGTTGTAGCCAACACGCTTGGTTGGATGGTATTTAAAAGTGCCGCATGTTCAAAATTAACATGACAATGTCCCTAAAGCAATAAGTTCCTAAAGGCTATTATCAGTTTGCTGTTCTATGTATAAAACCAGAGTGATTTAAAATTTTTAATAAATAGAAATAATAAATAGAAAGTTAGCATTAATCTGCCTGAGCTTTCGGAAAGCTAAATAGCATTAACCTTTGTCAACTCCCAGCCTCTACTCAAGCCTGGCTATAGGTTTAAAAAAAATGTGAACTGCATCCCAGGAGCAAACAATAGGCTGACCTGAATGGGCAGATGACCCCTCGGAATTCCACAGAATATTTACAGGGGAGGCTGTGGGCATCCTGTTGACACCTTAATGTCAATCCTGCTTAACAGGTCTGTGAGCCACATCTAACACTTGCCAGAGAGAGAACAGGATGCCAAGGCAATTTTGTGTACTTAATGCCTTTTACTGAAAGACCCTGCTTGTGACCTACCAGGCATCTGTCTCTGGGTTTGTTGTGGGTACAGTGAGTGCTTCAAACTGAATTTTATTCTTAGATGTGGAACGTCACTAGGATTACCAGGGTACACTCCCCATTCACACCCCCAGCCTCAGAGCCCGAGTTTATTGTGGCCAAAGACCTTTGCCGTACTGAACTTGCTCTGACACATTGCATTTTTGGCCAGTTTACAGTAAGGTAAACAGGAACTACTGCAAACGTAGGTTTTTACCGCTTGGGAAACTTTACTCCATTGGTCATAGAGGAACTGGGAGTGTCATAGGGTGTACCCATTCCCCCACAAGCTGGTGAACCAAAGAAGTCTGGACCCTCATCCAGCCTTTCTCTGAAAAATGGCAGACTTGCTGAAAGTCTGAATCTGCTGCACTTGGCTTCTGTGACCTGTTAGAAGGACCTGAAGAGTTTGGACCCCCTCCTTCTTGAAACCCCAAGGACTGAAAGGTGTCCAAAGATCAAGAGGCTGATCCCCTGGGCGGCTCCAGGAACCAAAAAAAACCTGATAAGAACGTTCCTGTGAAGAATGACAGTTGACCAGTGGCAACTGGACCTGGACTGAACTTTGCTGTTTCCCTCTGACAGACACCCTGAGGGGCAGATTTATCATTATTTTATGCAGTGCGGTGCAGCAAGCCACCTTGCTGCACTATGCTGCGTGAAAGAGAAAGGTCACGATTGCACCGTATTTAACACAAAACCGCGCATTCCTGTCCTGTACTTGCGCTGGCGCACTATGTGCTGCCTTGCAGACAGGACTGTTTTTTGCAGGACACCTTCCTGCACTAAAACAATACCCTAAAGCAATTTTCTCTTTCTATGTGTGCCATGTATGCTGCAGCATACATAGAAAGCGGAACAAAAGAGGAGAAATAGAGACATTTCTCCTCCTTATGCTTCACCTGGGAGGCTTAGCATTTTTACCCATTCCCAGATCTGACAGTAATGGTATATCTGGGAATGTGCCAAAATGCATGGTAGGATGCGTGTGAACACCTAGGCTACACCCATGAAATGCCTCCTTTGGACAGAGTAACGCAACACAGCAATTTGCACTGTGTTTCGTTACTCTAGATTTATCAAGCCACGCTGGGCTACGCAAGGTGGCCTTGCGTTGCTTCATAAATCTGACTTAGTAGTTGTGTCGCAAAGGCAATGCAACTCATTGGTAAATCTGCCTCTGAAAGTCTAAAACTACTCCACCTTATAAGTGTCCTTCTGTGGTTGTTCAGGCACCACAAGACGTTTGGGAACTTTGCTCCAAAGTTTAAAGGGACCAATGGCAAAAAGTATTTGATTGGCAGTTCCCAGAGTCAGATTGAAATTCCTCAGAAATTCGAAAACGTTCGAACTTGGAAATTATTTCAAACTTCCCTACTTCCCGTCCCTAGCAGGGCCAATCTACTTAGTGTATCCAACTTGCTGAAGCGGCACTGATGTAAAAATGTACAACTTGGCTAAATCCCGCTTCCACTCCTATCTTAGACCTCCTAGTACGTCCTACTCACGACATAATTAGGCTACATAGAGCTCGGAAGCTGGGTGGTGGCCTAGCTTGTATTCATAGGAACACACTCGATTTCTCACATGGAGTCCTCTTCGCCTTCCTCCTGTGAATACCTCTGTCTCAGCATCTCAAGTACTAACCTGCCGGTTTGCAAACTTCACACTTTTTATCACCCCCCGAAGACAATCTCCCCTTCATTGAGCAACTAATGGAAATCATCTCTGGCAATGTCGACTCAGCCGTGTCCCAAATCTTCCTTGGTGATTTCAACCTTCACTGGTCTAACCCCAATGACCATGCAGTAATGTGCCTTAAATCATTCTTAACTGATCAAGAACTGATTCAGCACTGTGACCAACCTACTCATAACAAAGGAGAAACTCTAGACCTCATTATCTCGAAAGGACAGACCATCACTCTTGATACCATTACCCCTTGCGATTGGTCCAACCACCACTGCATCCTCTTTTATATTAACAGAGAGGTGTCGGAGAGGAAGGGTCAACCAACGAAATCAAAGATCTGGAAAAGGGACCCCAGATCAATAAACTCAGATGAACTAGCAGCCCACTGTAAAGCTGCCCTCTCCTCCCAAGCTGACTTGGTTGAGGTTCAGTTACTCACTGACTCCTACAACTCAACCATCTCCAACATCATGGATGACATTGCACCACTCCAACAAAAAAATGCCTCAACAAACATATCCAAACCGTGGTAAAACGACAATCTAAACATGGAACGCCGCAACCTCAGGGCTGTTGAACGGTCCTGGAAATCCAAACCCTCCCTGGACCAACTAAAACTCCTTAGAGATGTTAGGAGCTTCTACAACAAACAAATCAAGAGCGCTAAAGCTGACTACTTCAGACACCAACTTGATCAAGCTGCTAACCGCCCCAAGAAACTTTTCGTATTGGTCAAACAGCAATCAGTGGAAGGTCCAAACCACTCTGACTCTGGAGGCAGTCCACCCTCATGCGACGAACGTGCTGCTTTCTTCACTGAGAAATCAAGACTCATCACCACTGAACTTGCCTCCAAAAAGGCTCTCCTGTCATCCTCTGGGTCCGCACCACCCCTTGACCTCTTAGAAAAGTGCAAACCTATCAGCCTGAACACTAAGAACAATGTGTCATGGGGCACCTTTACCCCATTCAGTGAAAAAGACATCTACAAGATTCTTCAGAATATCAACCCATCTAACCACTTCAGTGACCCGTTGCCACCGGCCATCTTCAAAGAAATCAAGAATGCACTCATCCCCACCTGGACAAGGATTGTAAACGCTTCTCTATCACAAGCACGATCCCAGACTGCCTAAAAGCAGCTCAGGTATCACCTATACTAAAAAAAACTAACGCAGATAAAGCTGACCTCAATAACTTCTGCCCTATCTCCAACATCCCCACCCTAGCCAAACTCCTAGAAAAATGCGTACAATCCCAACTTTGTGCTCACATAGAGAACTTCCAACTCCTAGACCAGCATCAATCCGGCTTTCAAAAGGGGCACAGTACGGAATCGGCTCTCACTCATGTTATGGATTACATTTTAAAAATACTTGACCAAAATGATTCCTGCCTCCTAATCCTCTGTTACCTTTCCTCCGCATTCGACACGGTTAATCATGACAACCTCCTATCCATTCTGAAGAACAGGATGGGTTTCACGGGTCGGGTGCTACAATGGTTCTCGTCCTTCCTCCACCACAGATCACAAAGAGTCAAGGCAAACCACTCCCTCTCCCAGCCCTCTCCAGTACTCATGGGTGTCCTCCAAGGGTCAGCCCTTTCTCCTATCCTCTTCAACCTTTTCTTGGAACCACTAGCTAATTCACTAAATTCCACAAACATTCTCTTCCATATGTATGCGGACGATACGCAACTTTATCTGAAAATCTCATCCCCGGATAACATCATCTCATTCAACACTACCCTAACGTGTACTCAAAATTGGTTAACTGAGAACCATCTCCTGCTCAACACCTCCAATACTGAATTCCTTCTCATCTCTCCTCCGAACCACATCCCCAAGCCAGACCTTTGGCTGAATCACCTCACTGCTTTCAACTGTACCCCTCTCATCATAGACTCAGCCAAATCTCTCGGAATCACCCGGGACAAGCACCTGAATATGAAAAATCACATCAGCAATGTGTGTAAGGGAGGTAATCACTTGATGAGGACACTTAAAAATATCAAACCATTCCTTCCACAATCTGATTTCAAGCAAGTGGTCCAAGCGCTTGTCTTGCCGAGGCTAGCCTACGGCAGCGCTAGGCTCTGTGGCCTTCCCAAATACACCCTGGCTCTACTAAGGGCATCACTGAACGCTGCGGCTAGACTGGTTACAGGTAGCAAACGAAATGAGCACATTTCCCCAGTCCTAAAATCCCTTAAATGGTTGCCCTACGAAGCTCGAATTCAGTTAAAGATTGCCGTTCTGACGCACAAAGCCCTGCATTTCAAAACTCCCAGGTACCTAGCGCAAAAGCTTGAATTATCCTGTGGTGGTAGAGCCTCAAGAAGCGCTAACACTTTCCTCTTGAAACCACTCATCCTTAGCAAAAAGAGAACTTGTCACCGAGCCTTCTCCGGCGCTGCCCCAAAGATATGGAACTCTCTTCCTCTGGAAGTACGCAGAATATCCTCAGTGACTGCTTTCAAACTGGAAGCTAAAAGATTCTGAATGAATAAACTCTTACCTTAATTGGGCTAGGTTCACCTGCTCGAAGTCATTGATCCTACAACCGTTGTACCATCATTTGATGCTGCTCTTCTTTACCGCATAGTGTGCCCCCCTTCGTAGCCCGCTATATACCTGTTTATTGTATTACTCTCCTTGACTCATTGTCTTGTAATTATGTGAACATTCCAGTTTTTTTTATTCTTACTTGATGTCGTTATTGCATTTATGTCCTTCCTTCCATCCTTTTGTAAAGCGCTCTGATATCCTTTGGGATCTTGTTCGCGCTCTATAAAACTTTATAAAATAATTTTTTTTTTTTTAAAACTCAATCTGATGACATCCCACTCACTTTTGAGGCAATGCCTTCCTGTGAAGGCCTCTGGTTGTCAATAGTTGGTAAATCTCTCTTGCTCTCTGTTGGGTTAATGTTTTGTGCATTAGGTAGGATAGGGACAGAAAATACTACTTTATTATTCATAGTTCTGAATATTTTACTTTTGTATTTAGACATCAGCACAGTCACAATGAATCATAAGTACTTCCAAACCTAACATATTTCTCACAAAGCCTATATTACGTATGCAGTGAGTCTGTAGCTAGCATGGCTAGGTTCATCAGTCTTCACATGGTAGTCCCCATCACCACATAGGCTGGCTCTGACAGTGATTGCAAAACTGTTGTCCTGAATATGGGGCACTGTAATTCTTGTATGGTCATAAGAGCATGGTTTTTACTGATGCTGGCATCTTAAACAGGGCCAGGCTTTTCTTCCACAGATGATTAGGCCAAAAGAGGACAAAGGAAGATGTCTTTGTCTCCTGCTTCAATGACAATAGAAACAGAACTGAGACCAAATTCTTCCCACATTTTCATATATAGAAAAAGAAAAATGCCTCTTTGATGTGTTTTTCTGTAGGATCCTGCACATAAACAGTACTGGCTGTAATGCATGCAATCTTTTAGCATGAAGCAAGGGTGCCTGCATTGTTGCTAAGCAGCAACAAGTGTGCTAGCACCGGAAGAGAGTGCCATATATTTTAAATATGGCTCTTCTGAGCTCTATCCCATTCATGTAATGCACCACAGAAACTTGCCTTGCTGCACTGCGTTGCATGTATTCTTACTAAATTTCTCCCTAGACGTGAGGCTGCTGATCTCGTGGCACAGCTGTGTCTTCCCCTTGTCAACCCTGGATTTTGGGGTGTGATGCTGTCTGCAAGGTGCACCCTACTACCTAGATCTGTGTTGGGTCCCATTACGACTTGCAAGGGCACACAGCCTACAGCTTAGCCTACGGCAATTTATTTAATAGGTTTTGCAGACAATTTCGAGGGGTGCCTATGGGAGTATCCTGTTCCTTTAGCCTCCAGCATTCAATTTAACATGTAGTATCTTTATGCCAGATTCACCTGGTGGTGTAGTTTGTATTCTGTATGTTTGGGCTACATCATCCATTCAGTCCTTTTCCCTACAGAGCCTTGACCCCTTTTATTTGTCTATTTCCCCACCTTCTTGCACACTTCCATGTACCATTTCTCCTTACATCCCATTCCAACCTGGATCCATTTCCTGCATTTAGTCCTTTAGCTTCCAGTGTGTACTCCATCCTGGTGTTCTCACCTCATCCCACCTCAACAGGGTATGAACTATAGTAGACTTCTCTTCCTGGCCTACTCTTAATATTGTGTAACTTCTTTCTTCCACTCCCCTGTACATACTCGGAGTATCCCATGCAGCCTGTTTTTTTCCTTTCCTTTCTTTTCTTTATTCTTTGCTTGTGCCATTTTCTGCCCTATATCCCTTCATGCTTTGTTCTTACTTTGCTGTGTTTTTGTGACAGGACTCCTAGACACATTCATGCTTCCTACCTTCCTTTTGCACAATAATGCAATTTTCATCACTTGGTCCCAATGAGATCTTACCTCCATATCTATCTCTCCCCTGCCACACCCATCTTCTTGTGCCATTGCCTACCTGGTCCCTCTAACCATTGCAGTCTGTTTCTCACAAGAAGTTTCTTACATTCGGTAATGCCTTATCTGGTAGAGACTCTATCTAGGTGCAGATTCCTAACCATAGAATATTCCCCAGGAGTCAGACTAGATCCAGAAGTTTTCAAGCAGCTCGCTTGAGATGGCCTCGTCCGGCTCTGTGTTGGTGGTGTCTACGCCGGCAATGCAATGTGTGGTGCCTAAATAAATGCCACCCTGGAGCGCTGATGTTAGTTCCTTTTGCGACTTTCCATGCCAAGCACGCAGAGCCATGATGAAGACTGACAACTGAACTGAAATTCTAAGGCCCTTAGAATGGTGACCCTTACACTGTAATCAGTTCTGCGAGCATGGAGGATGGAATGACCAGTAAGCAATCTGCGTCTACATAGGTACTGTACCAGATAAGGCATTACCAAAGGTAAGTAACTTGTTCATCTGATAGAGACTTCTAGCTGCATATTCCTTATCTTAGAATACAAAACCCAAGCAATGCCTCCCAGGAGGTGGGTATGCAAAGCTGATTTAAACCAGGAAGTCCTACAAGACTGAGTGGACCAAGTGCCCGTCATGACGGACCTAACTGTTCAGGCAGTAGTGTTTGGTAGACATCTGCAGAGATGCCCATGTTGCTGCCTAACAGATGACCAGGACAGGGACTGCTTACGCTAACGCAATGGTCGTAGCCTTGGCTCTGGTGGATGAGCAAGCAAGCCATCAGGAGGTTGCTTCTTGCCCAATACGTATCAGTTATTTATGCTGAGCACTATCCGTCTTGAGATGGTCCATTTCTGCACAGCCTTCCCTTTCTTAGCCCCTTTGTACCCCACAAAGACTTGATCGTACACCCGGAACTCTTTTGTGTGATCAAGTTAGAAACAACAACTCTTTTTGGGTCCAGACAATGGAGTCTCTCCTCCTCCTCCTTTGAAGTGTGAGGTGGAGAAAAAAGGTTAGGCAATGAGATGCTCTGGCCTACATGGAAAGTAGTCACAACCTTAGGGAGTAAGGAGGCATGTGTCCGGAGTACGAGATTGTCCGGATAGAAGATGGTGTAGGGAGGGTTTACATAGAGTGGCTGCAATTCGCTGACCATTCTGGCCGATGTAATGGGCCCTAAAAAAGCAGTCTTGATGGTTAATCAATGGCCGGAGCAATTATGCAAAGGCTCAAAGTGTGCACACAATATGACACAATGAAGCATGCTGAATGGCCTGGGAGGAAATGTATGTTGCAAACCTTTGAGGAACCTAGCCACAAAAGGTGCCTTGAACAAAGAAGATTGTCTGGCAACCACAAAATGGCTGAAATGGCCTGAAAGTAACTTTGCCGAGAGCAGGGCCCGGCAGGGCCAAGAATAGACCAAACAGGAGAACCTGAGAAAGGGGAGCAGGTAGAGGACTAATGTTCCTAGATAAACACCATGCAACAAATTTATCCCAGCGGGCTGGCGTATACCCACTTGGTGGAGGTACGCCTGGCTGCCAGAATAACATCACACACTTTTTGATGAAGTTTGAAAACTGTCAGCTGTTACCGCTCAATCTTCAAACCTAAAGGTGAAGGGGTGTGCAGGTTCGAGTGTAGGACCCTCCCGTTGCTGCAACAGAAGATTCTCTCAATGAGGCAGCCTGATCGGGGGACCGATCATTCAAGTCCAGAAGCAGGTTCATAGAAAGCCGAAGGCCTGTGTCTTCACTGGAGTCCGTACTCCTCCAAGTACAGCAGCGGAGGCCTCGGCTGCTACCTGCTGTGTCCTCAGTCCAAATGTTGGAAGAACCCCCTGTCAGCATGTTAGCTCTCGGAAGAGGGAGCAGCATGTCATGGGAACTGACGTGTGGCAGGGCTTTCTTTTCTGATGACGCATGCATGTTACTCAGTAGAGTGTGTACCTGCTAGGCTTAGGGTCTAGAAAACGAATGCTTTGAATGGTGATAATACTTAACAGAGCGTGCAAGACGGTTATATTATTTTTCAAGCAGTTAGGCTTTACTTACACCAACAAAAATAACAGCAATGCAGCATATGAAACTTCCATTCAGCTGTTCAAAGAGCTATGTGTTAGAAGCAGCATTACAAGGTCATTCAACCCAGGAAAGAGCTACTTTAGAGGCATTTTTCGATACATTTGCTTACCGTTCATACATGCTTCTAACTGAGGCATTGTTTGTTCTGTGATACAGGTACGTCAGACTTAAAAACAACTTCCATACACATTTCCAAAGAGAATTATTGATGAGAAAGTTGTAAACAGAACTACAAATTTGGGAGGGGAAGACAAGAGGACTGATTGCTTGGGGGAAATGCTAGTGTCCAACTGCAAGCTTCAAATGTATTCAGTGGTACGATATGAATTGGTGTAAAATAATTAGGGACAATACTACTCACACACCAATATAATAACTGTAAAGCTGCTAATATTTTCAATATAGGCTGTAGGTATGGTTTAAGCTAATTCATTACCAATAGTAGAGAAGTGCAATAAAAAATATGTTTTTGGTTTTTCTAATGTTCTTTTTATTTGTTAGTATGAGTGCTGGAATTATTATTATATATTTTGCCATATTCTGATACACAATGTTTTTATGTGCAGATTGTCCATATTGCCTATTCTATTATTAAAAAACACCAATAGTTGTGATGTCGACTGCTTTCAGGTTCCAGGTTGAGGCTCCACGCATCTACAAAGACTCCTTTCAGATAAGAGCTTCTCTGGAAGGACTCTCTGACTCATAAAAGTCAGGATCAAAATGAGCATTACTCATTGCAGAGAAGTGTGAGATACGCCTGTCTTTTTTCCTATTCTCTGAAGGTAGTGTAGGAACCAAGTTCCCCTTGGAGTTATGTGAATCTTTGTGGATGTGCCCTGCAATTTGGGGGTTCACAACACAGTGCAGTAGGTCCCTGCTGACCACTTGTGGTGCAAAAGACACACAATTGATGGACGGAATGCAGAACAAATCAAAACATTCACCCCCAGTCAGGAGATCTGGGTTAAATCCATCATTCTTTTGCTCACCATGCCACCCCAGTTTAGACCTGGCCATATGCAAATCAGTCTTGACCCTGTGCCTCATGGGAACAGTCCAGCCCGAACTGCCAAGCCAGGTCCTCCCCGGACCGGAAACAAGCATCCTAGGACCGGTTTCGGGGTTACGTGGGTCCCGTGCTCTCCATGCCACTGGAGTCAAGCTATCCTGGCTGAAAGCCCGAAACCAGTCCTAGGATGCTTGTTTCCAGTCCAGGGAGGACCTGGCCTGGCAGTTCGGGCTGGACTGTTCCTATTGGGCGCAGGGTCAAGACTGATTTGCATATGGCTGGGTCCAAACTGGGATGGCATGGTGAGCAAAAAAACGATTGATTTAGGCCCAGATCTCTATACTGGGGTGAATGTATGACATTGTTCTGCATTCTGTCCATCAATTGTTCTTTTTGCATCTGACCACTCCTGGTGGGCTGAACCAATTTCACTCGGGTGGGAACTGTCACACGGGTCTGCTTGAGACCATTCAAAATGATAATCAGCACCTGACCCTTGTTACTGACACACGAGAGCTCGAACCCAGAAGGATGGGAACACCTGGGAGAGGAGGACTAGGACACAAGGCACAGTAGCTCAGTAAAGTAATTGTAGCTATAGCTATTCTGTGAAGCATTAAGTTTTACATTTGTATAAAGTTATTTTTCATTAGCAAAGTAAAGCTATGGGTTAGACGATCAGTTACTGCTTTGCAGGCCAATAGATGACTTCTGAGTTTACATACCCTCACACTACCTCACTGAGAAGCCTGCAACTGCTTGCCATTGATACAACTGCGAGTGAAGTGTTAAAGAGATTGTACGTAGCCCAGTTTGCACAGCCAAAGGTTCACTGTACCCCTTTACATCAGAGGTAAATTACCACAGGCCTCAGGCCCAGTAGCCCATGCTTGCCCAGTGGCCACCCAAGTAGGGTCTGACACAAGACACACTAAAAAGATGAAACGAAGAACTCTGTCAATCCGAAGAACTTCTATTTATTGACAACCAATGTAGATGTATTGGTAAAGATAGTTTAGAAAAAAACTTTATTCATCATTGCAACAACAAACATTGACAAAGTTTCAGTAAAAAGATTTTTTTCAATAGAATTTTCTAATATGCCATGATACAGAAGACAGGAGGGAAAGAAATGTGCTATTCTCAAGGCACAGAGACCTGCCTCAGGTGATTTTACAGAAGCCTAATTCCCTTGCATTTCGTAAGCTGCCACAAGACTCGCACCTTCCGCGACAACAGGATGATCAAACCCAGTAGCGGTCCGTGGTAGGAGTGCCGGCCGGGCGGTGACGTGGGGCGGGGGAGGGCCAGGGTGGGGGGTAGTAAACCACGGATTACGCCCGAATACAGGTAAGTAAACATTTAAATAAATAAAACGAATTTCGTTGCGCGCACTGCATCGCATTTGGCGATGCAGCGCTCACAACGAAATTCGTTTTATTTATTTAAATGTTTACTTACCTGTATTTGGCCGTAATCCGTGGTTTACTACCCCCACCCTGCCCCTCCCCACCCCACGTCACCGCTCGGCCGCACTCCTACCTCGGACCGCTACTGATCAAACCTATGTATCTATAACTACTTTGTCATATATGTATGCATTATACCCATCATTTCAATATGATCATTAGGCTCGTCCAAATCCTGGAGAATTCAGTATCCCAAAGTCCATGTTTGTTTTAAATTCTTCATAGGATATTGAAAGGGGAGGCGCAACACATTTCCACAGGTGTTTGCCTCTGGAAACATAGACATTTCGACTTGGCCATCGCATGCATGCAGAAAATCTATTGATGGTTGAGGATTAAAGCCAAGTGGTGGAACTGTGTTAGCGCCAGTCACAAAACACAGAATGTCCTTTAATTTGGCTTCACATGCAAGCTCTAAAAGAAAAAAATATATGAGTCAAACTAGTAAAATTGCGATTACTGCAACAATTGTGATTATTTTTTATTTCATCTGCTAAATGAATACTTCAGTAATGGTTGATATGTGAATAATAAAACCCCTGATGATTTGCTGTGCTTCATTTCACCAAAAACTCATCAAATCGAGATTATCTGTTGTTAACAACAGATAACACTTCGAGATCT
Source organism: Calotriton arnoldi (assembly GCA_963921515.1). Lineage (NCBI taxonomy): Eukaryota > Metazoa > Chordata > Amphibia > Caudata > Salamandridae > Calotriton > Calotriton arnoldi. The sequence goes on along the minus strand of CAWUFW010002767.1, from coordinate 2,043,265 downwards.
GGTGTGAGAGTATGTTACCATTTCCACAATCCTGCTCGCCTTACTCTCCCTTTAATAGAAGTCTTCCCATTGTTCAACATGGAGTAAGCATAGGTATTCCATGCTGCTAGACCTGCATCTGACACTCTCTCTGAGTCTTCACAAAAACACCATTTTTTATACAAACAATGCCGACAATCCAATAATCTTATCTCAAAGACTTGGGGCTGGAGGTAGCTGCCATCTCCACTGTGCAAAGGCTTTACTCTGTCAGAGACCCACACAGCAGACTCAATCATGCTCTATATCGATTTGTATTACTTTTCCTTGATGCAGTACATGAAGCATCATTACAATGGGGTAGCTACCATTTTACAGCCATGACACTACAATTAAGCTTGAACAACATTAATAATAGACATATCGTGCAAAATGAAGATTGAAATAAAGCAGGCACAGACTTTACAATTTTGGATGCATTTATCCTTTTGTTCTTATTATAGATTTTACTCTGTGCAAATAAAACGTGTTGGTATGTCCCTCCTTAACTCTCTTTCTCTACAATATCTTTCGGAAGTCTTTGACACCATGTTTGCCATAATAGGCTGGTTAAAATTATAGTTTCAACAGATGTGTCTCATCAATAGTTGAGCTATAACATAATGAATCAATTTCACTTGCCTTCGCAATCTTGGAGGTAATCTCTCCAGTAGCCAATGATGTGTTCTTCCTGTAACCGGTAGTTACTGCCTGATGAACTGAATTTAATGTTAAACATTCCATTAATGATATCAGTGGTGATTTCTTGTTCCATCCAAATGAATGCCTCTTCAAAAAGTTGTTTATGAATTTCCATGGCCGGAAGTACTCCCAGAGTTTTTAACCCCTCCTTTAATCTGCAATAAAGAATAAAGAATACCTAATCATAATTAGTCAAACTATTGGTCAAATTATAATGTAAAAGTTATTATAAAATTAATATATGTCTATGACACATCTAAAGGTCCTTCAGTGCCCTATGTTCAAGCTGTTCGTAAAAAGTTCAGTCTAAATAGAAACATCTGAAGCTAGCTGTTGGAGACCACTGACAAAGGCAAATTCTCTTTCTCCTGTGGTCTTGTGATGATTTCCTAGCAGCAAGGTAGCACACGACCTGCAGCTTTTCTTTAAAAAACGTAACCAAACCCAGCATGCACTTTATTAGAGGGCAAACTGTGGATTTTCTAAGCTTTTTGGCTGCCAATTTTCGACTTCAAACTGTGTACCCGGTGGAGTGTGTGAATGGGACCTTAAAGACTGTGCTTGGACTTTTAGCAAGGCATGGCCAACCCTGCATAATAAATTGTTATTTCATGCATTAGATGAAAAGACTACCTGGGCAAGGTGATTTGTAGCTGTTGATGTCTGCAGGTTTCACTCTCACATCAACCGTGGGAGTTCACTGGAAGGTAGGGGGCTGGAGGTGGCAGTAGATGTCAAAGAATAGATTTCGACTCTTAATTCTGGGTGAATCTGTACTCCATAAGCCATCTACTTTATGAGGAGTAGAAAGGGTTGTAGTTCCAAATTAATTTTTTTAACAAACTGTAAAAATATTATATAGAATGTTGAAATCTAAAATATAGGCAAGGTAACCATATACAGGGAAGCACAAATTTACTATTCTTAGCTATGCATCGAATTACCTAGACAACATCTATTTATTGATATTGTTGCAGTTGGATAAAAAAATACTCATTAGATTGATAGAACAGCTTACAGAGTTTGCTAGGCAAATGTTTGTGGCAAACAAGCATTGCGATACCGATAGCAAATTCTGTTTTTGAACATTAGAGAATGGCCTCAATATACACTTAGTAGGCCAAATGCACAAATCATTGGCAGCAAAACACTAGTCACAATTTGTGATCATTACATTTATGATTTTCCGACCTATATGTTGGTTTTTAAAATTCCACTTTGGAGTGGGTCTTAATTCGACCTAGATCATGACTATTAAGGAGGTAAATTGAAAACTGTAACTTATTACAATATGTAGCTGTCAAACCATGTCTCTGATCACCTTTAACTAAAATAAACTTTAAAAAAAATAGCAGCCCATTTTCACTAAAGGAACAGGTAAGTTATAAAAAGGGTTAGTTTTTCCAAAGTCTCTTCGAGATTTAGCAGTGGATCTTCGGCCCACAGCCTACTCTAGAGCAAACCTTTTTTTAACCTTCACAAAGGGAATGGAGTATTCCCTTTTGTGAATGAAATGCTACCTCAATTTGGGAGCCAATAATGTCTCAATGCTTTAAACAGGATTTTAGTCGTAAAATGTTGAATCATCTCATATGGATTCAGTATTTTTGAAGTGACACCTACAATACACTCCTTCAAAATATCAAATTTGTATGGAGTCACAAACCCATTTTAGGAACGTTTACAGACTGTTTTATGATATTGAAAACAGTCACTCGGACAGTTTGTGACCATAAAAAAAGTACATCTTACTTTTGGTTAGTAGAGAAGCATTGAAAATAATCAACACTGATTTTATAGTATTTTAACAGTATAACTGAAATTAAATCAAAGTAAATTCGAAGGGATGGGGTTTGGCATTTTAGCCAAATGAACATGAGCCTTTGTGGGCCTAAACTCATCTGTATGTTTTTGGGAAGCGACTAAGACAACCAGCGTTTGAACTGACTCCATCAATGATTGGCAAAATCAAAGGGTTCGTGAATGTATCTGGATCGAGCAACGACAACACATTGATAGTGAAGAACCGGAGCAGGACACACCATATCGCATTAAAAATGGCGGCCGCCACAGAGTGAGTGCCTCACTAAGCAACATTATAATGCAGCCAGAGCATGGTCAGCACCTTAATCCCTGGCCTTCGTTCTGCTGACAAGTGATAGTTAGTCACCCTGCCTACTGCTGGAAGGGGGGACAAGTAGAAAATACCTCAGCTGCAGGCTGCCTATGTCCGACCCTGGTAAGATGGCGCCCTGTGGCTGAGTAATGCAGAGGGCTCTCTGAGGCAGTCTGCAGGGGAGAGCCTGTTGCTCATTAGAGACGCTTGGTGGATTGAGGGCACAGATATTTAGCATGGCTGGGATCAGCAGTGACCCGAATTGGCTGAGCAAAGATATTGTGATGAGGCAAGACTGCATGGCGCAGTGATTGCCCTGAATTAAATCTACAAATTCGGTGCCTGCCTGATGCTCCCCTGTAAACAGAACGTACACATTTTAATGAGGACATCCACTTCTGGTGCTGGAGCAAGGGCTTACCCTTAAACACAAGCGGAGACTGGAGTCCGTTTTGTACACTGAACTCCCTGAGATTGCCGGACCGACAGGGGATAGCTAATCAGTGGAGAGTTAACACACCTGTATTCGAATATAGAACCTCTTGCCACCTAATAAGGCAATTAAGGAGCTTAAAATGCACAAGGCCCCTGGTGTCAACGGCATTACAAGTGATTTCTTTAAGACATACTCAGCGGTGTTGGTACCAGACTTCACAACCTTATTTAATAGTATCCCGCAAAATAGCAAACTTTCAAAAACAATGAGTGAAGCCCTAATTACAGTAACACCTAAACCAAAGAAATCTCACCAGCTCTGCTTCCTACAAACCGATACCCTTGTTAAGTCTTGATGTTAAATTTTGCTCTGGAATTCCAGCAGTAAAGCTGAATAACTCTGTTTAACAGCCCAGTCAGGATTTGTCTAATTAAGACAGATATATGATAACAGCTGGTGGAAAAGGTCAACATAAATAAGATCCTGGTCATATAGTGGCCTTAGACACAAGAAAGCTTTCGACTGGGTGGACTGGGTCTTCCTCATGAGGACTATAGAGAGGTTTGGTCCCAGATTTATAGCATTGGTTTGGCTGAATTACAATAATCCTATGTCCCACATCCTAGTGAATTACAGAAGAAAGAGAGGGTACCAATGGGTAGAGAGACAAGGAAGGGCTACCCACTCTCACTGCTTCTTTATGCTCTTAGCATAGAACCCTGTGAAGCACATTAGAGCCGACAAGGAGGTTGGAAGCATAACCTTTGGGCAGGAGATTCATAAAGCATTCTTGTTCGCTGATGATGTCCTCTAATCATTTACTGATCCCTCAAGATTTTTCCCTTGAATTCAACACCTTCTTACTCGCTTTGAGGGAGTATCAGGCTTCAATGTAAACACAGCAAAGTCAAGAATTTTCAGGCTTACACTATCTTGGGGCAAGGTTGAGGAACTAGCACTAAACACCCAGTACCAATGGACAAATAAGGCAGGCACATACCTGGGTGTTATATTAACTCCTAAGATTGAGGACCTTTACAAAGCTAACTTTCCACCGCTTCTTCAGGTTATATGAGAGGACTGTCGGAGGTGGTCCTCTCTTTACCTACCTTCATTGTGGAGGCTCAATTCCATTAAGATAAACTTAGTTCCTCTAGTTCTCTATCTTTTCCAGGCACTTGCTATAATGGTCTGCAGGAAACTGTTGGCCTCCCTTAATCAGTTGAACAGTTGTTTTATTGGGCAGGCAGAAAGGGCTACACTCTCCGATAAACATACGTGACTACCGAACCATGGGGGCGACTTGCCCTACCAGGACTTGCCCTTATACTACAGGGTAGCCCAAATGAGGGCGATAGTAGACAGGTTGCTCTGAGAAACAGAGAAGCATTGGCCACATATGGAAAGGGTGGTGATAGGATGCTACATTTGGGACCTGCTATGGAAGTCAAAATCTGATCAACCCCTGAATGCATACTTAAGCACCCCCACAAAGACAACTTTCACAGTCTAGACATGGTTATTAAGAAATCTGCATTGACAACATTCCCCTCTCCAAACACCCCATTGATTTTAATACATCATTTAAACCTGCAATAGAACCAGGTCCCTTTAATAACTGGTTGGAGGGAGGGGCTGCCATACTATCTGTTATGTTTCAGGGGAAAGAGATACTCTTACTGTTGGCGCCTGCAATAGTAAATTTCTTGTAAATGTATAAGAACTTTTTAGATACACTCAATGATCTAATTGGTCTCTCCAACCCTGAACAAATAAGCAGCTTCCAGAGATTTAAAGATCTCCTTCCAGTTGAGATGTTTGTGCAGGAGGGCCTAGGGTTAGGATCACCTTTCTAAATAATATGCTACTTACGTCGGTCCCAACTCATACTCTGCCTCTGCAAGCATTTTAAGATAACATCGAAGGCCTTAGTTAGATGGTACTGCACCGGTCTACCCAATGGCGCAATTCCCAAACAATCTTGCACACGCTAGCAGGAAGGGAAGCTCATTATAAGGTGATATTTGATTGAGATCTATATCCTACTAAGTTTGAAAAATAGGGCAACACTCTTTGTGGGGAGTTTGTGGATTATTATGAGGCTTTAAACAAATATGGTGGGAAAGTCCTCATGTCCCCCCTTTCTGGAAATCATTACAGAATTTAAAGTGATACTTGGATTGACCAGGTTTTGCTTTGTTGGGACTATGCTGTAACTTGTTAAAATATCAAACAATTGCTGATCAATTGAATATGTGGAATTGTTTGGGGACAGATAAAACAACACTGGCGGCGGATCAGAATGAAGTGGACCCTCCACCAGTGTCAATGTGACATCTCAGACTATTCGGACAACCATGAGACTGTTCAATGTCCTGGTGGATACATTTAAAAACGTTGAGGAAATGTGTGGCCTGCTGATCAAGTTTTTATTCACGGGGCTGCCATTACTTTTCTATCCCACACACATGGAAGCCCTGAATCTGTTACATTTTTAGAACTCCTTTTGGGCTGCCAAGCCACGAATATGAGAAGTCCAATACCTCTGATGCTCTGCTGTTTATGCTGATGCCCATTGTGACTATGAAGGGAAGGTAGTTGTTGCATAATTTTTAGTGCAATTTCTATTTGGGGAAGTTGGGGGGGTGGGAAGGCCTTTCTTTTTTTAATTCTTCCTGTTTGTTTTCTCTATTTTGATTTGTGTTGCGTGGGCTGAACCTATGGGATTGTTGGGATTCCTGTAATTTATGTTAGCCTTCTATTTATGCCCCCTGGAGGAAGGACTGCACAAGTTGTATTGTAAAATGCCAAAAAAAAACTGAAACAAAGTAAATGTAAAATATATTTGAGAACCATGATGTGCTTGATTTCACATTCTGTCATTGGGACATTTCTGACAGTGTGAATATGTATGATGCCATTAAGATGGACAGTGATTTACAGTAATTACTTTTTAAAAATGGACATACATGTATTGCAAAGTCAAAATGATATTGTTTTATAATGCATATGCACATAAATATCACTGTACCTAACTAGTGAAGGAACAGTCCTCCCCACAATGTACCAATTGATGATATTTTCCAATAGTTCTTTTTTGTCATTCAGAGATTTTAATGGACGGAAGCAACCCGCTACACTTAGAATTGTGCTGTGTTTTTGAATCAATCCTTGAAGAGTTTCAAGAGACGAAGCATCCTCAATCTATGGAAAATGTAAGATTGTGATATTTTGATTAAATAGAAACAAAAAACATTTTCACTGTAACAAAAAAACAGTAACTAAACCACACTGATGCAGAATAATTTGTCTTGGCCATCTGCTACATAAACATATTTGTTCAGTAAGTTTAATGTTTATAAAAGTTTAACAGTCAATGGACTAAAACAGTATCAACTGCTACTGTAGTTAATGCCACTGTAGTTTTACACTAGCTACACTCTCTCGCTGAATGGAACACCAACTGGGAAAGAGTGCGAGAGAATTCGACAAAGATGACTAGCAAAATGGCCTAATGTACCTGAAAGTGTTTGGCAGTAGGTTTTTCTGTTAGTTCAATTGCAAAATTCCACACTGAGTGTATTAATCCAGAATACAGATATTTAGGTCCTCTAGTATATCACATTGTTTGCAGAAACATGGTCAGGAAGGCCCCTTCTATTATGTTATTAGTCAGTGTTGAAAACTGTAGCAATTCTATTGAAATCTCATGGGGCAACTGCAAGTGGTAGTCGGTATGACTCTAGTTATGTGCCTGAAACTTTGTCTTCTTGTAATATGAAGACTCGGACATATCAAGAACATATCACATACTTTTGATTTGGTGGTATCACCAAGAAATATAGATCAAAATCGGATTAACAGTAGGACGTTCTTGATTGATCACTGATGCAAGAATGTGTATTTGTGTATGGCAGTTGAGAGAGTGGCAAATACGTAGAGGTTGCTCTGGAAACTTTAAAAAAGTGTGGAGGCCCGGGAATAGACATTCAGAATTGACCCAATTCCATATCAAATAGATGAGTGTCATTTCTTTCCATATTTGTTTATAGTACATATGGCAATTATACATAAATCCAAGATACATAAATAACTATTAACCACAAAATTAAACGCAAATGATTTGCATGTTTTTGTCTAATAGACCCTCAACTAAATGAAAACAAAATAATAAAAATTGATAAAGATTCATCAGCACAAATGTTTAGTATCTATTGCTTACCTCTTGCAACATGTCTCGTGTATCCGGATCTACCACATCTACCAAACTGCAATTCACATTTTTTGCATCAGAAACTAAACATTGATACAAAACAGGAGACACAAAATTTGGAGCAGGTCCCCCGTGAACTAGGGAAACGGCCAGGGCTTGGCCAGCAAGGTAATAGTCATCATTTCGCATACCTTAAACAAGAAAAAAGAAATGAAACGTAATGTGTTCTGCTTGGCTATAAAACATTTCTTATATATCTCTGAAACTAAATTTATTGCATAAAATCTAGAAAACATATTATCCAAGAATCCACGGCCCGATTCACGAAGGTACTTACATGCAGTAAAGTCAAGCGTGCAGAGTCTCGGCATTCGTGGCGGAGCCTTCACACTCGGGGCTTAATCACTGTACTTGGGACAGAGTCTCTGTACTCGGTGCAGAATCTCCACACTGCAGTTCACAGTGCGGAAATTCCGCCCGAGTACAAGACTCTGCACTCTTAACAGTACCTTTATGAATCAGGACCCCAATATATTTTTGAGAGACTAAGATTTTTAGATGGATGGCCTGATTACGAGTTTACCTGTTACTTTACGCACCTGATAAATAATTTTACCACAGGGTACATTAAATATTGGTTGGATAAATAACACTTATTAATAGTTTGTGGAGAATAGCATGCAGATTTTGGTGTTTAAAGCACCAAAATCTGCATGATACAGTAAATACCCTGTTTTTCTCTCCCATTATCTTTCGACAGGTTTCGCCTGTCAAAATTTGACGAAGGTTGAGGTTTTTTTTACATCCAATAATGATCAAATGCAAGATCCTGAAAAAAGACCGCCCCACTCGCCAGCATCCACAAAACCTCCCTCCGCATGACAACCACCGACTCAAACGACGCCTCGCCCCCATGGAACACATGCACTTCCAGAGCAACCCCAGAACAACGCTCCGCGGAACCCTCGCCTACAGACTGCCTGGCCCCATGCTCCATTCACCAACGTCATTGCTGACCTCATCACATCCCACGCACTTGCCTCCACAGACTACATACTACTTGGAGAACTAAATTTCCACCTGGATAACCACCACGACCCCAACACCACCGCCCTGCTAGAGAACCTCACCAACATAGGACTGAAGCAACTTGTCTCTGCCCCCACTCACACAGCAGGACACACACTTGACCCCGTCTTCGCAGGAGGAAATAGCATCTTCTTCTGTCACACCACGGAACTGCTCTGGGCTGACCACCATTGCATCCACTTCTCCTTTAGAAAACCCACCACACACAAGCACACGCGTCGCCTCCCATGCAGAATCTGGAACAAAGTCTCCGAAGAACACATCACCTCCGCCTTCACCTGCACTCCATCCCTAACTACGACAGATGCCAACACTGTGGCAAGCAACCTCCACCAATGGATCGCCAACTGTACCAACACACTCGCTCCCCTCCAGAAGACTACAAGACGACACAATAAGAAAGCAAACTGGTTCACCACAGCACTCCAAGAATCCAAGCACTCCTGCCGATGACTGGAAAAGACATGAAGAAACAGCAAAACTCCGGAAACACGCACCCCCTACAAAACAGCCACCAAGGCACACCACCAACTCATCAAGTCCACAAAGAAGAATTTCCTCCAAGACAGAATCCTCTCCAACACCCACAACTCCAAGGACCTCTTCTCCATCATAGAGGAATTTGCCAAACCCAACAGCGAAACAACAGACGCCCCTCACTCCCAAGACCTCTGCAACAGACTCAGCTCCTTCTTTCACCTCAAGATCAAGACGCTCTACTACAACTTGGATGACCAAGACCTCTGCACCGCCTCAACCCCCACCCCCAGCAATGCCACCCAACAGACCCTACTTACTTGAACCCCACTCACGACAGAGGACACCCTAAAGACCATGAAGAACATCCACTCCGGAGCACCTTCAGACCCCTGCCCGCCACACATCTTACACAGGGCTGCCACAGCCATCGCACCCGAGCTACGTTGAACCATCAACTGCTCCATCGTGACTGCCACATTCCCCGACAACTGGAAGCGCACCTAAGTCAACCCCTCCTAAAGAAATCATCCGCAGACCAGACGGACCGCAAGAACTTCAGGCCCATCTTGCTGCTTCCTTTCGCAGCCAAGGTCATCGGAAAGGCCGTCAACACCCAGCTAACATACTTCATTGAAGCCAACAACATCCTAGACATCTCCCAATCCGGATTCTGCAGCAACCACAGCACCGAGACCACCCTCCTCGCCGCCACAGATGACATCCGCGCACTCCTTGACCAAGGCCAAACGGCAGCCCTCATCCTCCTGGACCTATCAGCAGCCTTCGACACTGTCTCCCACTGCACACTAACCACCAGACTCCACGACGCCGGCATCCAAGGAAAGGCCTTAGACTGGATACGCTCATTCCTCACGGGCAGAACACAGAGAATAAGACTTCTTCCTTTCCTTTCAGAACCGACAGAGACCAGATGCGGAGTACCCCAAGGATCCTGCCTCAGCCCCACCCTCTTCAACGTCTACATGGCCCCCTCGCAAGCATCATCAGAAACCATGGGTTCAACATCGTCTCCTACGCCGATGACACCCAAACCATCCTCTCCCTCACCAAGGAACCCGACATCACCAGGCACAACTTCCAATAAGGGATGAAAGCTGGCAAAGTTATATTCCTTGGATGATGATTGTTGGGGACATGTCTTAATAACCCAGATTAAATGTCTCCAACTTGTGCTTACATATGTAGTACCTGATTAAAAGGTACAACTCATTCCTGCCCAAAGAGATTCACAACAGGGTTTTTAACCAGGAATAGATTACATACAATTTTTGGACCTTCCAGATGTTTCTTTCTTTAAGCTGTAACATATTCGAACTTTACCATAAGTAAGGTGCTGTACCCAAAACGTTCTGCTTTCTCAACACTCCTAGAAGATGTCTTGATGGGCTCCAGTGGAGGAAAGAGTCTATCCTAAGAACTTGTTTTTTAAGATCTGCATCTACAATGGACTGGAAGACTTTAATTTCTACGCACAACAAGAACTCCTACCTTTATGACCCGACCAGTGTCTCAAGTCTCATGTATCAAACTAACCCACGCAGTGGGTTATTGCCTTTGATATTCGGGCCTATGTTTCCAAATATGCAGGATGCATCTGTACAGTTTGGGTGATTATTTCATACACACTGCTGCACCAGAGCATCAACTAAGATTACCTAATGCAGAATCTCTAAAGTTAGCCAATATTTGAAGTACTTGTCAGAGGAATTTTCTCTAAATTGATAACAGTAACTACTGCAGGAAAACCTTAGCCCCTCATTTAATGCAAAGCAAACATAAAATATATAATGGAGTACATGCTAGCAAGGTTGTTTTACAGGCTGCAAGGGATATATTCAGTGGGTGGAATTGAACTCAGTCTGATCTTGCTGCATAAATGAATAGTATAGTGCAGTATTCCCTTCACTATTCCCCTTTTAGTTAAAATTCTTTGAGGATGCCTGATCAGTGGTATCAACCAAACTTTGAAGAAGTCAGTAAGTAATATAATATAAACATTATTTACACTTTAAATAATTATTCTTTCCCTACTCTAAAATTTGAGCAGTTTAGGAAGGTTGGAACATAATAAATGTAAGGTACCTTGGGCATCACAACTGAGTGTCTTCCTGTTTTCGGGTCCCTCAAAGAGCTTGCTGTGTTGTAAATGATGCATTAACAATCGCAAAAATTCCCGTGTTGGACCGCCAAAATCAACAGCTCCTTCAGAGTTACCAGAGGAATCAGTAAACATAGCAGATATACGGTTGGTTGCTTTATAGGTTTTGCGAAGGAAGGCACGACGTGCTCCATCCCAAATGTTTCGCCGATTTATGTTGAACTTGGATGTCTTTTCAGAGTCAATTTGTAAAGCAAGGTTTGATAGTAGATCCTTCAAAGTTATATCATCGCTCTCACTGAAATACAGGAAATAAAGCTAATTTATCAAATTTATTAGTTCAAAATTAAACGTATAAATCAGAATTAAAAGCTATAAAATTACCTTTCGTGCGCCTCATTTTGTTCAGCAATATTGATATTTGAGTTATCAAACTCTTCATCGTCAGGAATGTGCTCATTATCAACCAACAGTTCAGTGTAACATCTAAAACAGTAAGAATATTGTCAACTATTACTATGTTAAAATAAACAACCAATCAAAGTATCATCCTATAGCTTCCTGTTACAAGTCAACTTTATACATGAGTTATAGGGCTACATGTATGAAAGTTAGAAATAGCCATTTCCTAATTGCGATTCCCTGTGAATCACAATTAGGAAATCGCTATTCCTAATGTATGGACGTCTTTTGAGTTTAATTACTGATTTGTAGTGGGTTGAGGTAGGTCGCAATTTGCAACCCATTAGGAATCGTAGCCATCACAGGGATGGTGGCCTGCTGGGGTCAGCAGACAACCATGTCTGTGATTGCATTTAAATAAAGAAACTATTGTTTTTTTCTAAACACAGCCCATTTTCCTTAAAGGAAAACAGGATGAGTTTAAAAAGAAATAAATGAAAATTGGAAGTTTCAGTTTTTAAGAGCAGGCCAGTGGTCCCTTGAATATTTTTTCAACCATTCTCAGAGGTGAAGGGGTCTCTTGGGGACCTCTTCCCATTTGTGAATGGGTTACCAATTGGTGGTAAATTGCTAATGTTTTTGCCAGCGTATTTTAGTCGCAAAACATTTGTACATACCATTCCAATTTGGTATTAGGAAGGGATGCCCTCCTCATGCCCCTTCCTAATACAGAATCACAGAACCCAAATTGCGATTCCATAAAAGCGTTTTTGCGGACGCAAACGGCCCGATTCTGTGAATAGGGACATTTGCGACTACATGTACATGTTCCTAGGTTTGGATTACTAACGTTTTACCAAATTAAGCAACAAGCAACAATCATCACTAGAGAACTCATTATCTAATTTGTGCACACAAGGTTGATCATGTAACCAACCTGAGTATGTTTAATGATTAATTATGCTTAATTGTGTAAGCCAATTACTTTAGACTTGTAGAAATTGCCAGTCTTGTCTTTGCCCTACATATTTATTTAGCATAGTAGTGCAGATTACAATTTTACCATCGATGCATTTTAATAGAGAGAAGATGGGTTAGTGGTAGCATATAGTTAAGATCCATTCAATATGTAAAACAAGAACAAACTAATAGCGCCATGCCACACACCAAAGGTGTTATAGTTCGGAAGTACATACCTGTGGTACTCCATATTGACTACTAGGCCCCTAGACATTTGGTTTTACATCTTTTAAATTCAGAATGTTGTAAATAAATAATTCTGTCTGCATGCTAAGATGCCATGGCCACCACACTACATTATGCCACACAACTACTGCTTGGGATTGTACGTTTTACATTATTGCATTCCTGCATCATTTAAGTGACTGCTGTACATACCATTACCTGCCTTGATATACTGACTATTTTTTCTTTAAAGTATTTGACCACTTCAGATGCATTGTACATTAACTGCATGATCCAATAGCCTTACATCATGGGAAAGAGCTGGGAAAACAGTTCTTCATGGTCCTGCATGACTGGGCTGGTCATGACAAAACTTGCAAGAGAATAGCTTTTTTTATGAAAGCCAAATACTTTTGAATTGATATGACAATATTTAAAAAACAAGCAAATCTCAAATTGAGTATCTGGGTTGAGAAAAGCAGTACCGATAATGGTCATCAAATCCTTTGCTAATGACAGTGTGAGAGGGCGATATCTGGAATGTATGTTCTTCTGTCGTGTTAGCAGAAATTGGATTTGCTGTAATGTTGCCGACTTTCAATGGATCTGAACTACTCAGGTATTCTGTTTCAGCAGAATTATTACTGAAAGGTTCTTCACTTTCCAGCCACATCACCATGTCCGTTTTTTCATCTATGCCTTTATCCTATAAAAACATCAATGGCACATCACATGAATCTTGATGAAGATATACAAGAAATGTTGGTAATCAAACAATTTACAAATAGCCAGCGTGTAGTAGCCAGGCAAGAACTACTCCTTCAGGACAGCATCACACAAGCATTTCCAGTGTTCACTGGCAGCTGACCATACACAAATCCTACTCCTATAAGGTGGTTTAAACTGCCTACCAGATCATCCATAGCACAACTCGGTATTTTTCAAATGTAAATACCGACATTACATGTGTAATAGAACTCTCAGCTCAAGGCACTTACCATTTACTGACCATCTTGTACTTAATGGAGACTTAAAAAAAGGGACCCCTTCTTTTCTTCACACATAATATATGAAACATAGTCAAATGTAATTGAGGAAGGCAATAATAACCAGACTATTCTGAAACAGATGCCATCCTTTCCTTAAAGTAGACCCAGCACACCTGCATTCCAAGAAGAATCTGACCCACTCAAAAGACATTAGGCATGAACACAGATAAATGTATTTCTTACTATTCTTTTCTGACCTCCCTGTAAGAGCAACTTCAGAATCAGCACAAGATGGTAAGAATACTTCTCTGGTCATCACCCACTATTCCAAAGCTCTTGCCACACAGGCTACCAACCTAAACCTTTTGTAGATTTCTGTATTTTACTAAATAACCATACTTGTGTCAATGCGCAGTTGTATTTCATTCATCCCCAACTCCATGACTTTGGTCAAATTCACCTCTGCATCTTATACACACACAGACATTAACTCACTCACACACTCCGTATAAGCAATCAATTGTTCACATTTGTTGGCAGTCACTCCATATACAGTAAGAGAGAACCGCATAGGCTGGTGATACATAGCTATATGAATATAGTTAAATATTGGACTGTACTGTTTAATGCCCAAATTAAAACAAAGTGGATCATATTGAATTATGTTATAAAGTAAAATTGTATATTCCGATCTAAATATTAAGTAATGTTCCTCCTTTTTATTTTTGGTAACAACATAGTACAGTATTATACTTCCTGCTTTAGATAAATATTGCTATGCTATAAAAAGATTTTTCTATCTAACTGCACTAGAAAGAGCATGCAATATAAAAATATTATGGGAATATGGAAATGCATGCATATTTATTAATAGACATTTTTCCTATACTTTTCAAAGGAAACCACAGAGCATACTTTATGTAAGTATTACTTACAGGCACCTGTGAATCAGGAAGTTGAAGAATTTGCCTTGATGGTTGTAAATAGACTGATTTCTGTTTGAAGAGTTTTGAGATTATAAGACCTGACAGACTCTGTTTGTCCATTAGCAATGGCTGCACTAATTTGTTATGGCATGGCATCAGAAGTTTTATGCTATAAAAAAAGTGGAGTGTTAGTTTAACTACACATAAACTTTAAAAATATACATTTAAACATATCTCAAAATATCAGAAATGCTAAATCTGTATCACTCAGAATATCATCCATGAAGGGAGAAGTAAACCTGTTTGTCAATAAGCTGACCAACTTTTAGCAATGCTGACAATCTGTTATACCTGTCAGCCTTAGAGTGGTCTCCCCCCAGAATTTTTGCTTATTTACATCCACTTTTTAATGATTATTTTTGTTGGACTTAGGACTCTGACCACTGCTGACCAGTGCTAAAGTGTGCCTGTGCTTCTGCCTTAAACCTGGTTTATCCACAATTGGTATATTTAATTTACTTGTAGGTGCATTGTAAAATGGTATTCCATATACCCAGGGCCTGTAAATTAAATGCTACTAGTGGGCCTATAGCACTGATTGTGCAACCCACTCAAGTAGCCTATCAGACCTGTCTTAGGCCTGCCACTGCAGGGCTTGTGTGTGCAGTTTACTGCCACTCCGACTTGGCATTTAAAATCCTTTGTCAAGCCTTAAATTTCCCTTTTATTACAAATATGTCACCCCTAAGATAGGCCCTAGGTAGCCCATAGACCTGTAACAAAACTCTGATAGAAAGACTGCTGTGAGGCTTCAAGGACTGTCACAGTTCTGGACTGCTGATCTTGAAAACCTGCTTTTCTGCTGTGCTGCCCTTCTGCTCACTGGCCCTGCTGAGTGACAGCTGGACTCTGCCTTGCGACCAAAGTGTTCTCCATGGGCTTATTTGATTTCCTCCTGTTGCTTGCGACTCAGCAATATCAAAGTCTATAACCTTGCTCCTGTGCCTGGTCCATTGGAAGTGGACCCAGATACTTGCTCCAGAGAAACGATGCATCCTTTGCTTGTATGAAGCAGAACCTGATGCATCGTACCTGTGACAGGAGTAGAATCGGCACATTGCATCAGAACCAATGAAACGCCTGTGCAAACTGATGTTCGGAACATCGCACTCAAAACCAACACATCTCGTTTTCGGCACTTCGTCTTCGGAACCGACGCATCAGTACCCATGGGGGATCGACATGCCGCTCCCCTGTGCCCCGCATCTTGCTGTTGCGCCTAGGATCAATGTACTATGTTCACCGGACCTGCGTGGCTCTTGTCCCCGGTCTCCGATCTATCACGGTCGGCCTGAACTGTTGACTTTGCCCCAGTCCAGCGTGACCAGATAACCCCAATTGGTGCATATTGCTTCTAAAGGCTAGTCCTCTTTTTATTCTTTATAAATTCTTAACTCCACTTCTACTCTTTCGATTTATGTTGGTTTGTTCTAGATTAATTTATAATATTATTGCCTGTTTTTCTAAACCAGTGTGGAGTATTTTTGTTGTGTTTTCATAGTGTTATTGTGTGTTGTGTAGCACAAATACTGTACACATTGACTATTTTGATTCGCCTGACTGCTCTGTGCCAAGCTACCAGAGGTTGAGCACAGGTAATCTTTTAGTGTGTATCTGAGATACCCTTAATAGGATTGTGGTTCCTGCTTAGACAGGGTGCATGCCTTTGCCAACCAGAAATCCAGGGTCTTATTTACAAGTCCCTTGCGGCACAACTGCGCTGCCGGAGCATCACTTCTGTGACCTTCCAGAGGCGCCATGTGCAGATCTAGATCTACGAGGCCATTAGAAGCCACTTTACATGGCTTTTCATGGCTTCGTAGATATGGAGTAAAGCAAAGAAGCGCAAGTTGCTGCCTTGCCTTACTCTGTGTCAAAGAGGCAGTCCATTCTCTAGAGCATGCGTAATGAGGAGAAATGTTTACATTTCTCATTTTTTCCACTTTGCATGTGTGCTGCATTCTACAGCAAACATAGAACAAGGAAAATGCCTCTAATGATTGTTTTTATACAGGAAAGTGCCCCTTTCTGCACAAAAACAATCATGGCAACAACGCAGACACCCTTGCACCATGATGCAAGGGTGCCTGCGTTGGTGCATGGCTGTAAATTGTGTGCCGGCGTGGGCTGAAAGGACAGGAAATGCACTGTTTCTTGTAAATACGGGGCATTTCCTGTCCTTTCGAATTGGCGTAGGGCAGTGCAGCAAAATGACTTGCGGCACTGCCCAAATCCAAATCTTTAAAAATATGCCCCCCGGTTTCAAACACCATCTATATAGTGGATGGGAGGTAGCGCTGTGGATAAGAATTGAACAGATGGAACTGCTTATCTTACAGCATTCTAATTGTCACTATATTGATTGTACAATGTGCTATGCTTTTCATTCACGTCAGTGGTCCCGATTCCTCCGGATCTGAATGTAGTGAAGATACGCATCTATATGTTAGACCACTAGCACAATTATTGAATTATTTGTACTCCTCCTTTTAAGAATATCACTCCATTAACTATTGTGATACGTGTAAAAAGGGTTTTTTATTAATTGACACCTGCAGTTAGTTTCCTTGCCCCGTCTATCTGACCATTGACACTCATAATTTCTTAAATTTCTATGTATTCAGAAGTTATTTTCCATACACATAACCAAAAATCTCTTAATACATTGAAAGTATATGGCTTTGATTTACAAAATAGATTAAATGCAAGACTGTTACCTAATTAAGTGGAAATAGATAACAATTCCATATACAACTTGCTGATATTTTTAAAATAGTATTGCATAAAAATATGCGAAATGAAAATTGTCTTACTCAATATTGTCAATTTTGGGGCCAAAAGCCACATGGAGTTGGTCCTGCACCTCATGGTTAGTCCATAATTTGTTAAACTCAAATGTTGTGATGATATGTCCACTCTCATAAAGAAATTGCTTTGTTCCTTGCTTCACAACAATCTCATCGTGAGGACCAGATAAAAGAATTACTTCCTTAGTGAATGTAGGAGGCCCACGAAAATGCCTGAAATGCAAAGTCATGTCCAGATGTCAATTATATATTTAGAAATTGAATATAATTCTACACTTTGTACTATGTCACAATTCAAGAACCAGTTGCTGTGAAGTACCAAGAAAAAACTCTCATTAGATCAGAAAAAAAGAACATTTGATTGGCACAATGGTCCTGAAAGAGCAAAGAGTTCATAAAAGCATAAAATAACAAGTTTAAGATCTTATTTTTAGAACTGTTGCACCACCTCTAGCCTAATCAGGGTGCGTGTTTATTGAGTAAACTATTTTTGGGGAGTTCTTGGACTGTGCTCATCATTTCTCTTTCTCTCTCACTTTATATATATATATATATATATATTCACTGAAAAAACCATAGGTTTTAGGGACAGTTATAGTTAGTTGGACATTGCACTCGTACAAAACCCGTGAAATTCCCCGTTATAGTTAGTTCAGCTAACTATAACTCGCGCCCGCAATGCACTGCTGATGACTTCACATATTACATCACACATGACATGGTCAGTGACATCACTGATGACATCACTGATGACATCACTGATGACATCTCAAATGACATCATCCAGTGACTGTGTGTTTCTGTAAAGTTTAAATATGTTTAATATATATAGGGAAAGGCGTATTGAAGAATGAGTGGGTGTATAAGTGTCTGAATGGATGATTTAGTACGTGCGTGACTGACTCTACAAGTGAGTGATTAAACGTATCTTACTGAATGCATGGGTTAGTGACTAAACTGTGTGAATGTCTGTATCCGTCTGTTGGTGTGTAAGTGGATGCATGGATTTGCGAATAGCTACATGAGTGTCTATATGGGTTATTGATTGGTTCTATGAGTATCTGTATGGGTGCCTGAGTGTTTGTGTGGATGGGGTGTGTGCGACTGTGCATAGATGTGTGAGTGGGTGATTCACTGGGTGGATGGTTTCAAGAGTGCATCTGTGATAGACTGTATGGGTGGGTAAGTGTGTGTAAGAGTGTGTTAGTGAGTGAATGTATGTCCCAGTGGTACATGTGTGAGTAACTACATATGTGAAAGGCAGTATATATGTGTATTGGAGTATATAAATAGCTATAAGCGAGAGTGAGTGATTGTGATAGTGGCTGTATGGATGAGTGTGTGCTTGTATCAGTGATTGTATAAGAGCGTAACAATGTGCTAGTATTTGTATGATTAAGTGAGCTGGTGTGTGTATAACTGTATAGGTGAGTAAATGGCAGTGTGTTTAATTATTTGCATGACTGACTAGGTGTGTGAGTACCTCTATGGATGAGTGGCGGTGTTTGAGTGTCTATATAGGAGTAAGAGTGCATATGATAGTCCTGTACTGAGTGACCATAAGTATGAGTGACTGTACGGGTGAGTGAGTGGATGTGTGTGTGTAGACCTAAGAATCAGTGAGTGGGTATGTAGTTATTGGTGTTGGAGTGTCTATGGTTTTGCGAATGGCACTCTGTAATTTAGATTGGGGGTATCAAAGGTTATATTAGGGTGTGAGGAGCTGCATCAGATTATCACGTGGATGATGTCATCAGTGATGTCATTTGAGATGTCATCAGTGATGTCATCAGTGATGTCACTGACCATGTCATGAGTGATGTAATATGTGACGTCATCAGCAGTGCATTGCGGGCGCGAGTTATAGTTAGCTGAACTAACTATAACGGGGGAATTTCACGGGTTTTGTACGAGTGCAATGTCCAACTAACTATAACTGTCCCTAAAACCTATGGTTTTTTCAGTGAATTTCAAAGGTTTTTAAATGCTAATTTCTAACTATAACGTGTCTGAAACCTATGGTTTTTTCAGTAAATTTCAAAGGTTTTGAAAATGCTAATTTGTAACTATAACGTGCCTGAAACCTACGTTTTTTTCAGTGAATTTCAAAGGTTTTTTAAATGACAATTTTTAAATGTATTAATTTTTATATTAATTTTTTTCATACTGATTTACTACATTTTTAGAAACAATTTCTTTTACATATTTTATTTTTTAAATTACATTGTAATTACATTATACATTACATTACAAAAAATACTTTCTCAGAATGAATTACTTTAGTTTAAATACTTTGCACATAGGCAATAGACTTTTAAGTACAGTAGTTACAGTTGTTGCAATGGGCAACACATTTTCAAACACAATGCAACATTCAGCTGAATGTGAATTTCTAGTTAAATGCAATTAGTTACTTTATGGATTACTTTTCTAACCACAGGACTGGATCCTAGATTCAGTCCTGGTACATCTCCTGTAAACAGTTGAGTAAAAGCGTTTTGGTTACAGTCGTGATTTTTAAGGAATATTATTGTATTTTAAAAGTTGACACTTAGAAACTTTTTCTCATAGAATCACCAATGTTATCCTATGGAAGGAAATTCACTTAGCAGGTAAAAACTGTTATCGTTACTTTTTCTTACTCAGTGTTGGATCCTGGATCCAGCACTGGTGCATCTCCTGTAAACAGTTGAAAGAATGCGTTTAAGTCATACAGGCGATTTTTAAGGAATATTTGTAGTTTGTGAAAATCGACACTTTGAAACTTTTCTGCTGAAAACCAGACAATGGATTCCTATGGAAGAAAATATAAGTTACTGGTAAGTACGGTTAAAATTACTTTTCAGGACCAGTACTGGGCTGAAAGATACAGCACTGAGGTCTCTCCTTATAACAGGTGAGTAAATCGGAATTCGTATTTCGGCTGATTTTAGAGGAATATTTGTATGTTTCAAAAATCAACACTTAGAAACTTTTTCAGCAAAAAGCAGGCAATGATATCCTATGGAAGGAAATTCAAGTTACTGGTAAGTACGGTTAAAATTACTTTTGAGGATCAGTACTGGGCTGAAAGATGCAGCACTGAGATCTCTCCTGATAACAGGTGAGTAAATCGGAATTCGTATTTCGGCTGATTTTAGAGGAATATTTTAAAGTTCCAAAACTCCACACTTAGAAGAATTTCCAAGTGAAACCAGTCAATGTTAGCCTATGGAAGGAAATTCAAGTTACTGGTAAGTACGGTTAAAATTACTTTTCAGGACCAGTACTGGGCTGAAAGATGCAGCACTGAGGTCTCTCCTGATAACAGGTGAGTAAATCAGAATTCGTATTTCGGCTGATTTTAGAGGAATATTTGCACAATGGTGAAGGGAGGGGCGGGGCCTGAGGTGACATCTGTGCAAACGCGCCCCGTGGCGCGTTTTAAGTTGGGGATTAAGTCCCCTTGAATCATGAGGGTCCCTACGGGCCAGCTAGCCCACCAGGAACCTCCAGTATGCGCCAGAGGCTGCGTTGCAGAGACATGTACAGAGGCCACACCCCTTTTACACCTCTCTGCAACGCAGCTCTGTGGCGCTTTCTGGACGTACCTGTTGGGCTAGTTGGCCCGTAGGGACCCTCATGATTCCAAAAGCGCCATAGAGCTGCGTTGCAGAGAGGTGTAAAAAGGGGCGTGGCCTCTGTACACCTCTCTGCAAGGCAGCCCCTGGCGCATACTGGAGGTTCCTGGTGGGCTAGTTGGCCCCCAGGGACCCCCAGTATTCAAGGGGAATCGTTCCCTCTCTGCAAACGCGCCAGGGCGCGTTTGCAGAGTGGTGAAGGAAGGGCGGGGCCTACGGGCCCGATCGTTTTTTTTTTTTTTTTCCCCCTGAAGGGGGCTGTGTGGCCCCCTTCCTTTTTCCTATTTTTAGGCCCTGGGGACCCCATCCCCCAGGGCCTCACCCTTTTTTTAAATTAAAATAAAATAAAAAACGGGAAGGGGGCCGCGTGGCCCCCTTCCCTGGGCCTGTATTGGCCCCGGGGACCCCATCCCCGGGGCATGGCCTCTTTTTTTTATTTGGAGGGGGCTGCGTGGCCCCCTCCTCAGGCCATTTAAGGCCCCGGGGACCCCATCCCCGGGCCGGCCTTGCACTTTTTAATTTTTTTTCCCATTTTTTTACTTTGGGGAGGGGGGCTGCGTGGCCCCCCTCCATGGCCACTTATGGCCCCGGGGACCCCATCCCCCGGGGCTGGCCCTCTCCGTTGGGGACTGTGGGGGGGTCCCCAATACCCCCACAGTCCCGCTGGCTCCCCGCGTCCCTTGGGAGCCGGCATTGCTTTTCCACATGGGGAGCTGCTAAGATGCAGCTCCCCATGTGGAAAGCAATCGGCTTTGGATATTGGAAGAGAGAGCAGGTTTCCCTGCTCTCTCTTCCAATATCCAAAGCAGTTTGCTATGGCAGGACGGGAGCCGCGAGGCTCCCGTCCTGCCATAGCAAACTACAGTGTCCCGGGGGTAGGCACCCCGGGACACTGCAGGAGCCGGCCCTGGGGGTGGCGGTCCCCAGGGCCACCACAGGCTCCAGGAGGGGCCGCGCGGCCCCCTCCCTACATTTTGAAAGCCCCGGGGAGGTGGTGGTCCCCGGGGCTTGGGGTCCAAAACGGACCCCCATTTTAATTTTTCTTAGTGCCCCGGGGAGGTGGTGGTCCCGGGGCGTGTGGGGCTGGAGCCCCCACACAGGTTTTTAATTTAAAAAAGAAGCCCCGGGGAGGTGGTGGTCCCCGGGGCTGCGGGAGGGCTCAGAGCCCTCCCGCACCATTATACATAAAGCCCTGGGGGTGGTGGTCCCCGGGGCTTGGGGGCCCTTAGAGGCCCCCACACATAAAATTAACCCTCCCCCAGCATGCCCCCGGGACTTGGCCCACCCGGGGCCAGTGCTATCGAAGCGCGGGAGACCGCGCTCGATTTTATTTTCTCGGCAGGATTCGCGCTCCCTGAGCGCATCCTGCCGATTTAAAAAAAAATATATATATTTTTTTGCCTAGGGGGTACTTGTGGGACCCCTGAGCAGACCTAGGGGTCAGGGTGTTTCTACCCTGCCCCCTTTGTGCGCTTTGCGCACTTGTTTCTGTCCCTCGGTTCTACCGAGGACAAAATGGCTGCCAACACTTCCTGATTTGGAGTGTTGACAGCCAATTAACATAAAGCTCGTGCTCGGGAGGATCCGCGGCCCTAGATATATCTATCTTTTTACTTTTGATTTTCTCAGCAACTACTGAACGGATTTACACCATTTAACAAAAGGGTTCTTTCTGAACCAAGAACTACCTCTTTGCCAAATTTGGTGTAATTCCGTTCAGCAGTTCGGGCTGTAGCCGTGTCTAAAGTTTCCTATGGAAAATTGCATGGGGAAAACGCGTTTTGGGACCCCCTTTTCTCGGCCCCCGCTTGACGAATCCCCCGAGACTTTCAGGGTAGGAGCGGACCGGAGCGCCCCACAAAGTTTGAAAATTTTGCGAAGATACGTCAACCGGCAAGAGAGTTATTTCAAATAGAATGTCGCGGATTTCCTATGGATAATAGGTTGTAACTATAACTATCTACTGGCGACCGCCAGTAGATAATATATATATATATATATATATATATATATATATATATATAACCTTCTCATTGCCCCTTCTGGAGCGGTGGGACCCATGGGAAGTGGCGTGCATGCTGGCAGAGCATACCGGCTTGTAATCCAATGCAAAAGTCAGGTAAGCGCTCTCAGGAATGTAGCACAATGAACCATTGTGCTACATCCTGAGAGCACGCTTCCCTGACTTTTACATATATATATATATATGTATATATATTTATTTATATATGTCGGCTCCTACAATTTCCTGGCAAAGCAGGAGTCTTTTTGCTTAATCATTAGTTTTACCTTGACCAACAACCTCTCTGTATGTATATATTATCTACTGGCGGTAGCCAGTAGATAGTTATAGTTAGGACCTATTTTCCATAGGAAATCCGCAACATTCTATTTGAAATAACGTTGGCGTCGGTTGACGAATATTCGCGAAAGTTTCCAACTTGTTGGGGCGCTCCGGTCCGCTCCTATCCTGAAAGTCTCGGGGTGATTCGTCAAGCGGGGGCCAAGAAAAAGGGGGGTCCCAAAACGTGTTTTCCCCATTCATTTTTCCATAGGAACCTTCAGTCGCAGCTACAGCCTGAACTGCTGAACGGAATTACACCAAATTTGGCAAAAAGGTAGCCCTTGGTTCAGAGTCGTGCCTTTTGGTTAAATGGTGTAAATCCGTTCAGTAGTTCCTGAGAAAATCAAAAGTAAAATCACATATATATCTGGGCGGAGCCTAACCACACATGTCATCGTGAGATCTGATTGGCTGTCAGCACTTCATCCTGGAATTGCTGGCAGCCATCTTGGGACCAATATACATGATAGTACCCCATTGAAATGCATTGTAGTGAATCAAAGATTTTGAGGGTTACCAAAAGGAGAACTATAAAGGGTGGTAACAGACTTTAGTTACATTAGAATTCATTTGTTGATGGTACCATACTAATTTCAGGAATTGTGGTGTGTTCTAAGGTGATTTTACCCTGTGAAAAACCTTCTGCTGGGATATCATGAATCATGTTTGAGAGAAAACTATTTTCACATGCTTGTCCCATAGAGTTTTGGAAGGTGCTCCAGAAGCTAAAATGAGAGCATATTTTCTGTAAATTCACATTATCTTTCTCAGTCATGTGAGAATGAAGTCTGACATTCTCAGTAAAACATGTACATCCAACAAGGGCAGAGACTGTCAGTTGATTCCTTTGTGTTCTACTGCAGCTTCCCAGAGTGTTCTAAAGAACAACTAGAGTGCTAACAGCCTTACTTATGACAAAAGTATGGCACACCTGAAGCCATCTTGATTGGAATAAACTGGTAACACTTAAAACATTTAATTTAAAAAGGAACAAAATGATGGGGTTCATTTTGTCATAGAAATTATGGTTAGTGCTGTAGAAAGAAAAATTAGGACATGTTTCAAGTGTGATCTCAAATATCTTCCTGTTATATTTCAACAGGAGCAGCCTGCCAGTTGATGCCTTTGTGTTCTACTGCAGCTTCCCAGAGTGTTCTAAAGAACAACTAGAGCGCTAACAGCCTTACTTATGACAAAAGTATGGCACACCTGAAGCCATCTTGATTGGAATAAACCGGTAACACTTAAAACATTTAATTTAAAAAGGAACAAAATGAGGGGGTTCTTTTTGAAATAGAAATTATGGTTAGTGCTGCAGAAAGAAAAATTAGGGCATCTTTTAAGTGAGATCTCAAATCCTCTTCTATTTCATTAGAAAATTCTGACATGCAGACTGAAACAATCACTTTCAATACCAGCAGCAGACTTCCAGTTAACTCCCTGGTGAGCAGTAGCTTTACTACAGTGATCTAATGAGCAACTAGAGTGCTAACATTCTGAATTTATGGCAAATGTGAGACACATCTGAATGCCTTCTTGATGGAATCAAAGTAAAAAACTGAAAGCATTTCCTACTGAAGAGACTGCAGTAAATGAGGAAATTAGGAAACTTCATAACAAAGAAGTCTTCCAAGATGGCCACCAGTGAAAAAAGAGCCCAAATGTAGCACAAATATTACCCAGATGTAGCCCACATATAGCCCAATGACAAAAGTGTGCAAAACACTTTTTATTTTTAGTTTTTTGCAGTTTTATGTAGTGCAGACTGGTCAGGTATTGAAGCGTTGCATCTTAAAACATGACCCCCATACACTAAAAAAACACCACTGCACTACCTTAAACCCTAAAACACTACCCTCAGCACGAACCCCTACACTACACAAGCACCACTGCACTATCCTAAACCCTAAAACACTTCCCCCAGCATGACCCCCTACACTACACAAAAACCACTGCACTACCCTAAACCCTAAAACACTACCCCCAGCACGACCCCCTACACTACCCAAACACCACTGCACTAACCTAAATCCTAAACCACTACCCCCAGCACGACCCCCTACACTACACAAGCACCACTGCACTACCCTAAACCCTGAAACACTACCCCCAGCATGACCCCCTACACTACACAAACACCACTGCACTACCCTAAACCCTAAAACACTACCCCCAGCACGACCCCCTACACTACACATGCACCACTGCACTACCCTAAACCCTGAAACACTACCCCCAGCATGACCCCCTACACTACACAAACACCACTGCACTACCCTAAACCCTAAAACACTACCCCCAGCAGTACCCCCTACACTACCCAAACACCATTGCACTACCCTAAACCCTAAAACACTACCCCCAGCAGTACCCCCTACAGTACCCAAACACCACTGCACTACCCTAAATCACTACCCCCAGCACAACCCCCTACACTACCCAAACACCACTGCACTACCCTATACCCGAAAACACTACCCCCAGCACGACCCCTACACTACCCAAACACCACTGCACTACCCTAAACCCTAAAACACTCCCCGAGCACAACTCCCTACACTACCCAAACACCACTGCACTACCCTAAACCCTAAATCTACCCCCAGCATGACCCCCTACTCTACACAAACACCACTGCACTACCCTAAACCCTAAAACACTACCCCCAGCACGACCCTCTTCACTACCTAAACACAACTGCACAATTTGTTACAGGCGTTGCAACGCAGGCCTGTGGTGCTTACTGGAAGTACCTGGTGGGCTAGTTGGGCCCCAGGGACCCTCGGAATTCAAGGTGACCTGATTTCCCACATATTAAAACGCTCCACGGGGCGCGTTTGCACAGTGGTGAAGGGAGGGGGCGGGGCCTCAGGTGACATGTGCGCAAACACACCCTGTGGTGCGTTTTAAGTTGGGGAATTAATTCCCTTTGAATCCTGAGGGACCCTGGGGGCCAACTAGCCCACCAGGTACCTTCAGTAAGCACAACAGAGTTGCGTTGCAGAGAGGTGAAAAAGGTGCGTGGCCCCGGAACGCCTCTCTGCAACTCAGCTCTGTGGTCCTCACTGTAGGTACCTGGGGGCTAGTTGGGCCCCAGGGACCCTCAGGATTCAAGGGACTTAATCCCGCTACTTAAAACGCGCAACGGGGCACGTTTGCACACATGTCACCTCAGGCCCCCCCTCCCTTCACCACTGTGCAAACGCGCCCTGTAGCGCGTTTTAAGAGGTAGTTTTAATCCCCCTGCCCTATTATGTACTAGGGACTTGCAGAGGAGGTCATGCTAATCACAGGGGTACCCCAACGCATAGTGTTCCCTAGTGTATGTAGGTGTTTTCACTGTATTCTAAGTGTCTTTTAGCATAGCACTGGCTCTGGTTAGTCAGAGTCAGTTACCACCAGTACCCGTCTGAAAAAGTTGTGGGCTCAGGATGATTTTGCAACAAGGCCTCTTTCCGCTCCTCTATTTGTTCTTCCTGCACATCTTTTGCTTCTTTCTGTGCGTTTTTTCTTCTTTCTTCACATGTCCTACCTCTGTAGGCATAGTTAGAAACTAGCATTTAAAAAACCTTTGAAATTCACTTAAAAAATCGTAGGTTTCAGACACGTTATAGTTAGAAATTAGCATTTAAAAAACCTTTGAAATTCACTGAAAAAACCATAGGTTTTAGGGACAGTTATAGTTAGTTGGACATTTCACTCGTACAAAACCATAGAAATTCCCCCGTTATAGTTAGTTCAGCTAACTATAACTCGCGCCCACGCAATGCACTGCTGATGACGTCACATATTACATCACTCATGACATGGTCAGTGACATCACTGATGACATCACTGATGACATCTCAAATGACATCACTGATGACATCATCCATGTGATAATTTCATGCATCTTCTCACATCCTAATATAACTTTTGATACACCCACTCTATACACCCACACCCATTCTCAAAACCATAGACACTCCAACACCAAAAACTACATACCCACTCACTGATTCTTAGGTCTACACACACATCCACTCACTCACCCGTACAGTCACTCATACTTACAGTCACTCAGTACAGGACTATCATATGCACTCATACACCTATATAAACACTCACACACCGCCACTCATCCATAGAGGTACTCACACACCTAGTCAGTCATGCAAAAAATTAATCACACACCCATTTACTCACCTATACAGTTATACACACACCAGCTCACTTACTCATACAAATACTAGCACATTCTTACGCTCTTATACAATAACTGATACAAGCACACACGCATCCATACAGCCACTCTCACTATCACACTCTCACTTATAGCCATTTAAATACTCTAACACACATATATACTGCCTTTTACATATGTAGTTACTCGCACATGTACCACTGAGATATACATTCACTCACTAACACACCCATACACACACTCACCCACCCAAGCAGTCCATCACAGATGCACTCTTGAAATCATGCACCCAGTGAATCACACTCACACATCTATGTACAGAGCCACACACACCCCACCCACACAAACACTCAGGCAGCCATTCAGATACTCAGAGAACCAATCAATAACCCATATAGACACTCATGTAGCTATTCGCAAATCCATGCATCCACTTACACACCAACAAACAGACGGATACAGACATTCACACAGTTTAGTCACTAACCCATGCATTCAGTAAGATACGTTTAATCACTCACTTGTAGAGTCAGTCACTCACGTACTAAATCATCCATTCAGACACTTATACACCCACTCATTCTTCAATACGCCTTTCCCTATATATATTAAACATATTTAAACTTTACAGAAACACAGTCACTGGATGATGTCATCAGTGATGTCATCAGTGATGTCATTTGAGATGTCATCAGTGATGTCATGAGTGATGTCACTGACCATGTCATGAGTGATGTAATATGTGACGTCATCAGCAGTGCATTGCGGGGCGCGAGTTATAGTTAGCTGAACTAACTATAACGGGGGAATTTCTATGGTTTTGTACGAGTGAAATGTCCAACTAACTATAACTGTCCCTAAAACCTATGGTTTTTGCAGTGAATTTCAAAGGTTTTTTAAATGCTAATTTCTAACTATAACGTGTCTGAAACCTATGGTTTTTTCAGTGAATATATATATATATATAACATATATACACACTATATGTGTGTGTGTACATATAAATATATATATATATATATAAAAAAAAACATTTAAATAAGAAACCACAAATTCAAGTGTTTATTTCAAATAAAACAAAAAAATGCTGTAAGGTAACTATTGCATAGCACCCCATTGCATTTTTGCCAAATGTGCTCCTCTCCAGTAAGCTCTTTTGGTAAATCATCACTGACACAACAAGAAACTCTACATTTGGCAAGTGAGACATTCTGGGTCTGAGGAAGGAGAGCATCCACCACCCCAGTGGTTTGTAGGCAACACACCCAATTTAAAGTGAAACTCATAGTGAAATTTATTTGAACAAAATTATTTGGGAGACAATGAAGGCAATGAAATAGTATATCATATGTAATCTAACCTCCGAGTATATTTTGGCTGTTGCATCCTTTCACCATTCTGTCTTCCAAAGTTGCGTGTAAAGTGAAATATTGGCGATTGTGTCATAGAGCTTTGCGCACGTGTTTCTGACTGTTCTTGGGCTGACTTAGCAGATTCCATTGGGTTTGAAGAACACCTTCCTCTCGAAAAACGTGTCTTACTTCTTCGTCCACCTCTTGTCCTCTGTTTCTGTATCGTGTATTGTAGTTTGATCTCGAAATGCTTAGACTGTTAGTATTGGCATTACTACTTCCCGAAAAGGTTTGATTGGACTGAACATGGGTCTGAGGATTCCTTGGTACATCTAGAGTTTGGCTTATTGCCTCCAAAATTGATGGCTGAGCTAAAAGGCTATCAACAAGGTCACACACTACCTTTGACTCTGCAGCCATCTTTTTAGTGAGATCTGGAAAAAGAACATATCAGTATGTAATAACACTGTAAAAAACTCATATCATCTGACAAATAGCAAGCTAGATAAGGTATGGAAATTACCCAACCCAAAAGGATTTTCCCTCCAAGATTTTTGCCAAGTATAATAAATTTGTGTAAGGGAAAAGTACAAATATTCTGAGGTTTGAACAAGTAATGTGGGAAAACAAATGGTATTGCCCTCCTTGATTCACCATTCAGAGGTGCGGGACTTAGAAAGATGCAGTTATATTGCACCCTTCATAAAACACTACATTCTCCAGAATTCCATGTGTAGTCGAAATGTATACATTTAATACAAGAATTAAAATGTGGCCTCTATCTGTCAAAATATACGGTAGGGGCACCTTTAAGGACTCCCTTTTGTTCACATCTTGTTTCCTAGCAAAGCAATTCCAAATGGCTGTAAATAAACCTGAAATACATATTGAACCTCTGATGTCTGCTAATAATACTCTGTAGAGAACTATGCTGTACTGCACATTTTAAATTACCAAACAACTTTTGATGTTATTTGAAAAAAGTCTAAATAAGCAGTTGCTTCCATTTATTTTTTTCTGTTATATTATTGTGACTTAGATGCACTGCGTATTACTGGAACTGTAGGTAGTAGACAATCAATTGCTTTGAAAAATAAGAAAGAGGGATTACAATGTGAAGAATTGTAACTGCTGGCTTTTCAATTGGCTGTGTCATAAGTGTCATGGTTCAGAAATAGAGGCTATTTACCCTCTCCACCATATTCTTTAACTGTCATCAGCTTTTTTATTGGTTTGGCCCTGGCAGAAAGAAAGCATTGCCTTTGGTAATGTTTTTTTACATTTGGCATTTGATCTAAAATGCAATCTACACAGATTTAAATGTGCTTACATAATGACAAAGTAACATATCAGGTTAGCACCTATTCCATAGAGGCCTGTAGTAGGGTTGCTTGGGAACTACCCAGAGTTCCTTGCTTCTCTTTTTTCAATAAATTATCTTTCACTCTAAGCCTTAAAGGCTATTTTTTGCCTTATACTGGGTGTTCCCCTGTGTCTGGACACAGCTATACCTCTCTGAAGAGCTCATAGCAAGAGCAAAACACGTGTTCAGGGGTTGCTGTAATTAGTTCCAGATTGGCTTGGGAAGTATTTTACCAATCCAAAGCTGTAGTGCTGTACCTGGAGTGGTAAAAGGCTTTGGTCATTTTTGATCTCGGGTGGCAAAAGCTAAACCTATGCTTAAAGACTTTGCTGTAAAAATGGCAAAAGACTTAGGGCCCGATTCTGATGCGGGTTGGAAAAGCTTCCCGACCGAGGGCCTGATTCTGATGCGGTTAGGAAGGCCTCCTAACGGCATTTGCTCCTTCCAAATCGGATCGGGAACGTGTCTTCCCGACCGAGGGCCCAATTCTGATGCGGTTAGGAACAAATGTTCCCATTGAAGTCAATGGGAGTTCAACCAAATCGTATCTGGAAGCATCCGGATGCATCCTACTCCGCCGGTCGGACTTTCCCGATCCGAGTGGGTCGGACACCATTTCCCAACCGATTCGGTCGGGAAGCTTTTCCAACCCGCATCAGAATCGGCCCCTTAGTCACTTTCTAGCTCGGCGTGTGTGGTACTGTGCTAATCATATGCCTTAAAAATTTGATAGAAAAACTGAAATTTCAGGTCATCAGATTCAGAGTGTTGCTGGTATTGTCAGGTGTTCTATATAGGAGCTGCTCTCCAGGTAAAATTTGGAATTACCCAGAGTTCCTTGCTTCTCATTTTTGCATATAATACACACACACACATATACATATAAATAATCTACTGGCGATAGCCAGTAGATTATTTATAGTTAGGACCAAACTTTCCATAGGAAAAACGTTTTTGTTTTACCAATAACTTTGTCGCCACTTGAGTAATCTTCACGAAATGTTTCAAAAACATCCCCTTTTTGGTTCAGCTGGCGTGTTGAATGTTTTGGGGTGATCCGTCAAGCAGGGGCCGATAAAAAAGGTGGGGTCTCAAAATGCATTTCCCCATGTTCTAGCTATAGAGATTTTTCATTTTTTGAACACGACTACAGCCCAAACCGCTGAACAGAATTAAACCAAATTTGGCAGAAAGCTAGATGTTGGTCCAAAAAGCATGCTTTTTCTGATTTGGTGTAAATATGTTCAGTAGTTTCAGAGACATTTAAGTTTAAAACATATAGATATCGGGGACACGAGTCCTTGCAGTGGACTCACGGAGCCTACTAAAATTTGATTGGCTGCCAACACTTCCACCAGGAAGTGTTTGCAGGCATCTTGGGACTGGCTTGAAGCTGAGTCCCACAAAAAAAGTAAAAAATAATGAAAAAGGGGCATGGTAGGAATACCCTGAGCTCTCAGATATAGTGGGGGGTCCCACAGGGACCCCGCTGGGAGTTAAAAGTGATCCTGAGTTTGAAACTGGGGAGCAATGGTCAACTCTCTGCTTCTGTGCAAAATGCTATGATTCTGGGTAAATCACTTAGTCATCCCTTTGCCTATAAAAAGTGTGCACTGTTACTGGTGCTAATGAATAGAGCTCTAACTTTGCGCTATATAAAAAATGATGAAAATGCACTGCGGTAAACACAAAGCTTTAAAATACCGAAAGACAAATAGATATCCATTTCCTGGCTCATTTGCACAAAGTCAATCCAGAAAACCTGGACAAATCGCGGCTTCCCCGCTTAAACTGTGTGATCTTAGGCAAATATTTTATTTCAATAAAACCTTTTTTTCTTCATAATTGCGTTTGAGAGCACTTTCAAATATGTGAGTTGATAACACTAGTTGTACATAACCTATTTTTGTTTGATCTGATTTAATAGACTATAATGTTGATCTATAATAATCCCAATAAGAATAACAAGTGGTCCTAAACGTTTTCCCCGGACAAGCCAAGGCGATTTATTTTTTACTTCTCTAATTAAATATGCTTGGTAGCTTAAATGCTCAGCACAGGGTAAATACATGAGAAAAATAAATACTCTTAGGTATGCACCAGGGAGACAGAAAAAACAACCACATTGTTTTCAGTAAAGAGGTACATTTTACATACTCTCTTGTTAACAAACCGGTAAAGACATTACCATATATAGCAATACATCAGAATCGGAGGTTGCTCAAGAGGAAGGGTGCAAAGAATAGGTGCTCGTGTGTGGAGTAAATGAGGAAAACAGGCATCAAAGTAAGGGCAATTTAAAGAAGGTAGTTTCAACAAATTATAACCAACACTGGCTGTTAATGGAAGGTACACCAATGTGGTTTTGCCTGTCTACAAAGCAATTCTTTGGTCATCATTTTTTATCTATTTTTTATTGAGCACAGAAATGTTTCATCTGTTGATGGGACGGGGAGATATAAGGTAGTACAGGCCCAGGATTGGTGGTATATGTCGGCTTTTCGACACGGCTTAAGGCGTAGAGGGTAACTTACAACCTTCGCTTGCGGGTTTTCTTCAGGACAGGGGGCTGTGTAAAAGGCAACCATTATCTGGCGCCCGGTAGTGGCGGACCAGGTCACAGCTCCCGACGCTGGGTAGTCCGCATAGAAATGCAGAGTGTAGCAGCAAATGAGCAATCCAAATCAATAAGGATGCCAGTTTGGTAATCTAAAAACCAAATACCATCCAACGTGAATGTATCCGTTAAAAGGGAAAAAGGATTGATTCTAACATCCTTTAAAAGGGAAAGCAATCACTCTTGTAGATCTTTAAACTGCAGTTGAGTCATGGGGAAAAACGCTCCTATCCTGTCGACGGCTGTCAGGATCCAGTTGTTATTCTTATTACACTTTACCCAGGTCCTTGGACGTTGATTGGTCTGTAAAGGCTATAATAATCCCAGCCAGTAAAGGTCTATATGACAACTATTTTGCCTCTTAGTTCACTAATGGTTCATGTTTGAAACTATCACCTTTAATAAGTACTTTTCAGTGCTGTGTTATCATGTGACGTATTAATATCAAATTTTTCATACGTTAAAGGAATACACTTTTTTAAAAGATTTATAGAAACGTTATCATATTTTACGTGATATGTGTGTTGTATGATTTACATTGCAAACATTAACAGATCTTGCTCGCGCGTGAGCTGTTGGCTTGCCTATCATTAACCATGGCAGCTACAGCTCCTGTTGTTTAGAGATCTTATCTCTTCAGTAACTGGTCTTCGGACTTCGTGAACTATCCACTGTCGACACTGAGCTGGCACTGACTGCCCAAAACCGAAGCGAGACAAGATTTAAATACTATGCACTTGTTTTTGCACCAGGTGCATTTCAGCTGTGAGAAACCTCAAATCTGCACGTCGCCACTGCATGACTCCCTGATCAGCTGAGACACAACCTTTGAATGAAAGCACTCCCTTCCACCCCACACTCAACCCTTCCCACCACCGGGTCAAACCCTCCAGATGCACTCCATGTTCCAATCTCACTATTTTTACTAATCTACGTTGAGGTGGTAAAAAGTGGTGGTGTTGTTTTCTAACTCATGGGTGCTCATATTACTCACATAGAAGAAGGAAAGTAAGCATCAGCCCATTCAGGGTTTGGACTAGATGGCAGCAGCAGGTACATTGACCTCTGAGCTATTTAAAGTGAGCTGTGCTTCACGTTTCCATTCTAAGTCATTGACAAAATCTCATTCTTGATAATGCTGTAAACATTTAATTACTGTGAAACCAGAGTACAGTACAAGTGAGGACAGATGGCATTGTCAAAGCTCTTTGACAGAGGGTCATCATGAGAGCTGTGTGAATGACTTAGTGATGTGACTCCGATTCGGAGTGCAGGTCAGTATGGATATCAACATTTCCATAGCAGTGCATGTCATGCCAAGATAGAGGTGAACTTTCAGAGCTATATAGATGTCTTAGTGGGGGAGTGGTGTGTCACAGGCTTGAATTGAGGTGGCGAGAGAGCTGAGGTGGCGAGAGAGCGCTGACCAAGACAAGAGCTGGAGCGCCAAGACGGGAATTTGAAACTCCTGCTCTAAAACCAGGCTGCAATGAACTAGGCATGCTGTGACCTTGCTTCAAACCTTTCTACATAGCTGTACAAAATAAGCTGACTCAATAGCCTAGTGCCTTGAGCGTCTAGCATGGAAATCTGTGCATAATTATCTGGTCATCCGTGCGGGTCAGATACCATAAACACCATGTCCCCTTACACCACCTGTTTGTTCTTCATCATCATTTTGTGCCCTCCTTTAAAATTCCCAATGATCGACTGTATTAGAACTGGCATCAGTATCCAGTTAGTGTTCAGGTCTAGCCGCAATGGCATCTGTAAGTTACTGACTTGTGCTAATGTATCTTCACTGTGGACAATTGTTGTTTCACCTTTCTTGAAAACAGGTCCCTAACAAGATAAATTAAAATCTGCAGGGTAACCACTTTGAAGAAATGCATGTGCCTGATATATGCCGGGAAAATAGTAAGTAACATGCTCATTGCTGGCATCTTTATGAATACTGTGGGCCACATGTTTAAAACCTGGAAAGGCCAATTCCACTTTTTGGCCTTCTCAGGTATTGAGAACCTGAGCACAATGTAATTGTGTAATGTAGGCAGTCAGCATAAAAGAACATTCATATAGTCCAGTCTGCCCTTCTATAACCGTACCGCGATCAAGATCATCCACTAGATGGCTCCATTTCATAAAGAAGGGTCCAGACCTCTACGGTACCACAACATTTCACTGCTTACAAATGGAAACTTGTGATATAAAACCCTACAAGAAAAATTAGTTACATCAAGAACATATTGTTCACTGCAGAGCCTCTCTTACTGTAGCATAACAAATCACAGCTTAACTTGACAAAGCATAGCATAGCCGACTAGTAGAATCCCCTTACCTGCAATACCCGGTAACGCTGTACTCAGCTCCTTTGCCAGTACTTACTTGCAAGGGATGAGGTATGCAATATGTGAAAGAGTATTGTGGAATCCCAGGCTTAAGTTCGTACAGTTTCAGTATTTGCACCAAGCATACCATACTGCGTGGCATATAAGCTGAATGTTCCCACTGGCAAGAAGGAAGCAGGAATACTCGTGGCTTTGCTACCTTGTATTGGGTGTCCTCTGCATACCTTCAATTTACGAAAGATATTGTTTGTTCCAGAACTCAGGACCATGGAGGTAGACAAGCCGTCTGCCGTGAGGATGTGGATCAGCCTCTCCCCAGGTCCGGGTAAGGGAGAGTCTTCCTGGAGGTAAATCAGGGACCATAACAGTGGCACCTACAACCCTAGCAGTGCTGGGAATCCCATCACACAAGGGACCCATGCTCAGCACAACTTTTTCTATATCTGTACGATTACCTTTTTAATTGCCATTGTTGAGGCCCACTCATTACATTTTGCAGGGGAAGCCCAGTCCACATCCTCTCACTTATGCATGAGCTGCAATCTACACAGCCTTTCATTTATACACACTGACGCCCAGTCCACAACCTCTCCTTTATGCACAAGCTACCAATCCACAGCCTGTCATTCATACACGTAGACACTGCAGCCCAATCCACAGACTTTCAATAAATAGTTAGTCCATTGGCCCGCGTTTATGCACAATGCTGTGAGCTCATAGCCTCACATTCATGCACACTGCTGCCAAGTATCGTATTGTAGCGTAGCATTTCTATAGCGCTTTTTTAAACCTTGATGAAGTGCCAAAGCACTTTCAGAATGGTCCAGTATGTGGCAACTCTATTTGTTTCACATGGTCAGAGAAGGATGTTGGTTGAGGTGTCAGCTGTGAGTAGATGTGCTTTAGACTTGGTGCAGTGGCACATAAGAGTTTTTCATGATTTTTAAATGGATCTTGCTGATCCTTAATCTCTTTGGAAGTGTGCTCCAGGCCTTGCATGTCATGGAAGAGCTTCACCAGAGGAGATTATGGTGTGGAGGCATCTGGAAGTGCCATAAACCCAACATCTGATGTCACCGTTAAAGTGGTCACCACTACATACTATATGGAATGCACCCATGTTAGATATAAGCCCTGCATCTTGAAGCACTATCAAGCCAGCAGTAAGTACTTCAGAGTCCACCCAGGAGTGACAGGTGTCCAATCTCTGGAGGCAATATAAAGCAATGTAAGTATTGTACAGAATCCACCCTGGTGTGGAATACGCCCAACCTCTGTAAACCTCCAAAGGGCTTTAAGTACAGACCACTGAGTAATCCTTTGCGTATAACCGACTAATGACTGCCTTAACAGCAAGCATACCAAAACAGTGGCTGGGTCAAGGGCACCTGTAGGAAAAGGTGTTAGGTTAAGTAAAAATGGACGGAAGGTGAGAGGACGGGGAAATGGTAAAAGGACTGTGGTCAGGTCGTCAGGCAGTAAGGACCGAAATTCCGGCCCTAGACCATAACTGGCCTTTCCAGGCCTAAACCGGATAGATGCCACAGGAAGGCGCCTTAAAACATTTACCCTTAACCTGGACACCCTAGCCCGTCACTGTTGGAAGAGGTGTTAAGTGTGTGATCAGGAGACGGTCAGATGGATAGTCACCACCAGCAGGAAGAAGGAGACAACTGAGGAAGGAAAACATAAACAAATCAGGCACAAGGTAAATATTGCTGGACAGTAAAATGATCTCCCTAGCAGCAAATACAGTATTTCACTTTCATTACATAGCCTCTCACTCATGCACACTGGCACCCAGACTGCAGCCTCTCTTTCACGCAGACTGGCCACTGGCGCCCCGATCACAGCTTCTCTTTCCCACACACTGCCACTTAATGCACGCCTTGTCAGTGATGCACACTGCAGCCCAGCATGCACATGCTGCTCAGACTATAGCCTCTCATTCATGCACGCTGTTACCCAGTCAGTAGCCTCTCATTCATGCACACTGCAGCCCAGTCACACCTTCTCATTGAAACACTGTCTCCAAGCCCATAGTTTCTCAATCATGTACACTGCTGTACATTCTACCGCCTCTCATTGATGTACCCTACCGCCCAGTGCACAGCTTCTCATCCACATACCAGCCAACCTGATGATTATCAAGTGAGGCTCCAAGCCCTTTATGTACTTGTTAAGTCACAACATGCCTTGCAACAGACAGTGCATGCGCTGTGTACTAGGCTCGACCTGACAACAATATTAATGAGGGTGAAGTCCGATGTTTAACAGTTTGAACCCATTACAGTGAATGGAAAATATACAGTTCTGGGAGGGAGAAATATGTTTGAAAGGACAATGACCTCCCCCCCTTAGTCGATGAACATGAGGAGGCTGAATACGAGTAAAAAGGGGGTGGAACCCGTCAGTGAAGGTGAGTTGAAATGTGCATTCATGCACAATGCTGCCAAGTCCACAGTTTCTCATTCATGCACACTGCAGCCCTGTCACACCATCTCATTCATGCACACTGATGCCCACTCTACAGTGTCTCATTCATACACACTGATGTCCACTCTACAGTCTCTCATTCATACACACTGATGTCCACTCTACAGTCTCTCATTCATACACACTGATGTCCACTCAACAGTCTCTCATTCATACACACTGATGTCCACTCAACAGGTTCTCATTAATACACACTGTCTGGCCCCGGTCCAAAGGTGAGCACTGATGCCCAGTCCACAGCCTCTGATTGACACACTGATGCCCAGACGACACCCTCTGTTTAACTCACGCTGATGCCTAGACCACAGCCTCTCATTCATACACAATGCAA
This sequence comes from Calotriton arnoldi, assembly GCA_963921515.1. Lineage (NCBI taxonomy): Eukaryota > Metazoa > Chordata > Amphibia > Caudata > Salamandridae > Calotriton > Calotriton arnoldi. The sequence continues at coordinate 2,005,069 of CAWUFW010002767.1, read as the reverse complement.
CCTAGACACAGGCTTCTCGTGCATCCACGCTCACTCTTGCCAACATTCTGAGAGCAATAAGCAGTTGTCGAAGTGGGGAAAAAAGTAGGGGAACTGTGGGAGGAGAATCAGATAGTGGGAATAACCTGAGGATTAGGGCAGTGGGTGGAGTCAGAGGTCTGCCCAGAAAGCACATCCAAAGTTTTAGTATTTGTTTGGCATTTCACTGACCAGTTACAGCTTATTATGTTATTTAATTCAACCAATGGACACACGTTTAATGTTTAATATGAGTTATTGACATTAAAATACATTCACAAAGTGGGATACCTTACCAATCACAGAATGTCCCAAATATGCTTAAAAGTGGAATCACAAGCCATTTGTCTCCGAGCCATGCAGTTTCTGTCATCAGCACTTCTCCTCCCTTTTTCAACAAGAGCAGTTCAAACATGACTGGCAAAATATCCCAGTTGGCAAATGTTTTCCACATAATTATGGCTGTGCCATACCTGCCACATAATACATCATCTGCTGCATAATCTGACGATTTTAACAAAAAGCTTTTTGTGGTTCGAACAGATCAAAAGATACTAAAAATGTGATTTATGTTGCTGCAAAGTGGAAGGCCCTTTGCAAAGGTTGACTGGTCACCTTTCTCACTGCTGCATTTGTACGTTACACTGGTTCTAATGAGGCAAAATCTTTGCAGAGACTGTTAGTATGTGTAAAAAGTTCAAAATAATAAAGTATCAGAAAATGTACTGCATTACGCTGCTGCCTTTTTTGGTGTATAATTTAGTCAACACTGCAACATAGTTTTGTCCTCTATTGCTGCATAATTCCAGTGGCCCCAAAACATGCAGCACATGTTAAAAGTGCTTGTGCATGAAGCAGAGAGACTGTAAAGTTTGCAAACTTAGAGGCATATTTACAAAGGAGTAACGGAGCGTGGTGTTAGCCTTCTTGGCTTAACACCGCACTCCGCCACTTCTGAAACGCACCGTATTTACAACAATAAGGTGCAGCCCTGCGTTTCCCCTGCGCTCGTGCTAAATTTAGCTGCCTAGTGCTAACGCAGGCACCCTTGCACCATATAGTGCAAGGGTGCCTGCGTTGTGAGAATGATTGTTTATGTGCAGTAAAGGTGTGCCTTCCTGCACATAAACAATATTAAATGGCGATATGTAACTTCTATGTGTGCTGCTTTGTACAGTACAGATAGAAGTTGAAACTCATCATTATAAAAATTATAAATTTATGTGCAGGAAGGGACACATTCCTGCACATACACAATGGTGGTTTGCTGTTTTTATCTGTGCTGCACAATGCAGTACACATAAAAACAGCAAAAACGAGGAGAAGTAAAGTATTTCTGCTCATTGCGCCCTGTTAAGACCAGGTTTTCCTAGTCTTAATTTTGGCACTGCCCCATATTTACGGGGCAGCGTCAAAATTAATGGTGCTGCGGCGGAATGCCTACCGCAACACCCATTGCCCACCCCTTGCACACTAAGTATAGTGTAAAGGGTGCCTTATTTACAAGGCAGCGTTAAGCCACGAACACTGCCTTGCAAAGAAGGCAAAGCCTGTATCGCCACCAGAATGTAAAAAAAAAGGACTTCTGGTGGCGATAGGGGCTTGTAAATATGCCCCTTAGTTTGGTGTGCGTGCAAATCCTGCATGGCCGATCCATGGTGAGTTGCACCACTACTGCTGAAACAAGGCCAATAGAGATACCAATGGGTGAGGAATACTGGTCTAAAAGGTCCTGAGACCTCATTGACAAGAGTCGCTGTTGCTCTAGGGTGTGTTGCTTCATAGGCCTGCCCGCAAGACTGGAGGTGAACTCAAGTATGGATTGTGGTGGACAGGCCTTCAAGGTTAACTCACACTTGCCACTACTAGGACCAAGAAAACAGGGCTTTTAAGGTCTAGCGGGCCTTCTAAGGTCTTGCATTGGAATGTGCTCCCTCAGGAGAGTGGTCTGGTGGACTGGTCATAAAGGCTGAACCTGTTCCCCAGTTCCAAATTTTGCAGCTCTGGCCACAGTGCCACATCTCTCCCCCACTGAACACCATGCTGCTCCACTGAGAGAAACTCGAACTGCCTTCAGCTACAACCCAATTGTGACCCGCTATAAACACCCGGATGTGACTCAATTCAAATTATGCACTAGACATGAGTAATATGCTGCCTGAAACAAACAAGTAATAACATCCTGGAAAAAGCAAACACTTATAGGGAATGCAAGATTAAGTAAAGCATGTGAAATGTAAGCAGGAACAACACTTTTAAACTCATCTAGAAATCAATTAATGTTTTTGCCTGAAAAGTTAAGGACATGACTACAGGGCCTGGAAAGGGACAAGTTTCAATGTTCATTGCTTATATACTTACAAAATGGAAGCAGTATAGTTTAAAAAGACCACATCCCTGAACACACAGCTGCCTTACACATTTCATAAACCAAAATAAGAAAAACAGCTGATAAGGATCACATTAAACGTTTAGCTTTCCACTCCATGCATCAACCAGATATTGCAGTACCTCCGGTAACAGTGCACTTCCACATCCAGGGAAAACAATGCTGTTCAAAGAAAGAGGAGAAAATGAAAGTAGCGCTTCACTGGCAAACTCTGTCAAGTGGCGCTAAGGTGTTTGGGTGTGTTTAAAACGAAGCTGTCGACTTTGAAACCACTCTATCTTGCTTTATTTAATTTTTTTTCCGTACGTTAAACCTTTATCTTCTCTCCGTCCCGAGGCTGCCATTTGGTACAGAAAAACGTTGGAAAAATACTAAGGGGCATATCAACAAGGGGTGGCGATAATATTATCGCCGCTTTAGAGCCCGTTTTCGGGCGAAAAGCGACGATAATATTATCACATTATCAACAAGGACACGCTAGCGCGTGTTTCCTTGCAATAGCGCCCCTTGTCAGCACGCCTCCCATCGCATCGCTAATGAGATGCAAAGGAGGCGTGCCTGACAAGACTCCCTTGGGAAATTATCGCTAAACTAGCTTCGCGATATTTACAAGAACCGCAAATCCAGTGTAGTCATAATCTTAATCGCGCTAACGCGCACTTAGATCTGGATTTTAACGTCTGTTAAAATTCAGACTAGGGCATACTTTACATAGGATGTGGATTATGTGCCTACGACCACATGCTCGTATCACCAATGTTAACGCTGTATTTGGGTGAACATCGCTGGTTTTCCAGCGATGTTTGCCCATTTTTGCACTATCACTTGAATATTTATCGCTTAGGTTATAGCTTAGGTTATACACGTTGTAAATAACGCGCTAACCTGGCGATAAATAACCACGATAGACGGCGATAAATATGAAAGCGCTAAGCGCGCTTTGCGATATTTATCTCCGTCTGTTGCTAATATGCCCCTAAATTTGCAGAAAAAGCGTTTCTTCTTTTCAGATTCTTTTCTCAAGCAAACAAATAAAGGAGAGAAAAGAAAGGGTGATAACCGTTTCTTGTAGTCACGGTCTTCAGCAAATGAGGAGGAGCGAGACATGGAGAGAATAAGAAAAAGAAAAAGAGAAACGCTGGTGGCAGCTGCTAGAAGTGGACACTGTCCTTTTCTTCTCTGGGAAAGAAGGGAAAGAGAGTTGTTTTCATTCTCTGCGCACCCGCCCATCCCGAAAGGCTGAGCCTTATCTAAAGGCCTTCGCAAATTCTGCCGTCCTAGTTTCAGGCAGATCAGAGTGGCTTGTCCATCCTTTCCGCAAGCCTGGCCCACTGAGCTGTTGCCCCCAGAATGATACAACGGCGCTCCCTGTGACGGGGAGAAGCCTCTGGGCTCTCCGACGAGATATGATTGTCGGAGCCCACACCACCCTGCCATGTGTAACCCCTCCTCCCTCACACACTTAACACTGTGGCCTCTGGGAAAGGGCTGCAACCCGTCTACGTACCGTTGCTTCCAGTCCTAATTTCTGTCCTTGCTGCTGCGACACAGCACCGGGGCTGCAGGGCTCAGCTAGGCTGGGGTTGGGTGCGGCTGTTGGGCACTGGCAGGCAGTTGATCAGTGCCACTGCCACCAAAGGCTTCTGCGCCTCTTAGCTGAGGCCTATGGCTGGAAGCTTCAGCAAGGGAGCTCGTGCGTACTGCCAAAAAACGAAGAAGGCCTGAATAGAATTATGGGTTGGAGCGTGGGGGCAGGACCACATGCAGGGGCCTCATTGGTAGGGCTTTGCCTCTAGGAGATTGACAGCCCTGTGATCCAAATAGCACAGCAGAAAAGGGTGTGACTGGACTGTGTTCTCATTGTTTCTGCACGTGTTTTTCAGTGTGCTCCTGTCCACAACCCCTCCTCTTGCGGAGCTTGCCTTGAACTCCTCTGTAATTGGCTGTTAGTGTCATGTGCTTTTCAGTGCATGTTATACACACAATTCACCATATCCAATTCACTCACAGTCTTATCCAGTTCATGAAGTATGCTATGCAACCCAATGTGATTCGTTTCCAATTTCAGTGATGCCCATATTCGTTTTGACAGCAGAATTATTTGCGTCACTATTATTCATATCAATTTCAAAATTAGTCATATTTAAACCAATCTGTAATGGTAATTTTTTTAATTTGTTTGCAAAACAGTACACTTGCCTGCAGTAAATGACAGCACCTTAACACATCAAGCTGTATATCATTTAATACATTACTAGTCCAGCAGTAACCCTTTTTCCCACAACATCTTTTTCACACCCCAGGACCTCCAAAGCACAGTGGCATTAATCAAAGATGAAATGTGGCCGAGATGGCACTTTGGGTACTATTACATTTAGAGCTTTTGCCCAGCAATAAGTGTGTATAGACATTCCCATCAAGCCTCCATTCCTCTTCCATTTTCCAAGTTTGGCCAAATTTTTAATCAGTTTCGATGCTATTGATCAGCCCTGCCAAGTGCCATACATCTCGCATTAGAATAACACATTTTCAGTAATGTCCCCGCATTATCGCAATGCCTGAGTTTGTCACCCAAAAGTGTTACTCCTCGCAGAGCTTGCACAGCTGTTCAGATTAAGGTTTGCGTGGAACCATGTTCCGAAGTGCCTTCCCGCAGTACACAGTCCTCTCTCTTCCTCTGTTTAGAAAGAGCTTAAGGCTTATATGTACAGCCAGTTTGAGTTGATGGGCGGCCATTATTCTATGTTTCACTGGAGCGACTGGTCCCTCCCCTCCTTGTAACGACGGGATTCAACATTCTAGCACTCAGCCAGTCACGTGCATTTCTCTCCAGTTCTAGCACAAACATTCTGAGAGACCGGTTCCTGCCCTCATTGTGAGAGTGGCTGTGATGCAGGACTGGTCACCAAATAGCAAATAAGTTTTAGATGACTCTGCATGGGACTTGTCAGTCCTGGCGGTTGAATTATCCAGTTGCAAGTGGTCGACACAGCCCGGGCACCTCTAACTTGCATTATGGATGATTGGGAGTTCACACTGAAAGTGTGAGTGCCCTTTCACCACAAGGTAAACTGGCTCCCGCTCATGGCCACAAATAATGTTTTGCTTTTACATCTTCTTACAGGAATGTACGGTTTAAAAATTTAACTATTGGTATTTTCCAACCAAAAATGTCTCCATATTAAAGTGCTAAATATTGAGTTCTGAAGGCTCTTGGTTTGCAAACAGTTAAACGCATTCATGGCCCCATTTCATTTAATGCTCGCAGCACTTGAATGGCAGGTGGTCAGCAAAAATCACTGTTCAACTCTGCAAACAGCCCGGGGTCACTTCATACTTCCAGGAAGCCAAGCTTCCCCACCACAGCCACACTCTTTATTTCCCTCTCTATGCATGGATGGGCTGCAGAGAGCTCAAGTTTCTGCTGGCTCAACTGATCACAGCGCTGTCATAATTTCTATAACTCTGCTGTCCCCCTTCCACACTCTGGTGTTTCTTTTGTGTCTGATGGTAGTGCTTACAAGCAAGCACTCTAGGTCATGTGCATTGCCATGCTGCTCATCTTTACACCAGGGAGGTCGAATGCTTCTTTGCCACTCAGCATGTCCCTTGCCACCTCTTTACTTCCTCAATGCCCTTCCATTTCTGGTGCTTTGCAGAACTTTTAAGATCTTAGAGTTTCTCGTTGCTCAAACGGGTGCCATTTCTGATATTTATTTAGCTCAGCAAGGATGGCAGTAGCTAATCCTATGTTTAAAGACTTTACTTTAAAAATGGGAAAACACTTAGTGACCCATTACGATGTCAGGCGGAAGGCCATCCGACAGCTTGTCGTGAGCGTTCTGCTCGACATCTGAGGCATCAGTCCGACCGCCGTATTAGGATACAAGCAGTCCGACTGATGCCTGCGGCGGGAATCCGATCTGCCTCCGACAGGCTCAAGGACGCTCGCATGGTGCCTGCCACATGGTGTATGGATGTTTAAAAAGTGTAATTCTCCTATTGCGGCTTGTGCTGCAGCCCGCAGGACAAGCCACAATAGGAAATATGCACTTTCTGACTGCCGTGAAGGCGGTCGCATCCGAATTAGGGAAGCAGGACCGCCGACTCCCTCTCGGGCGGGCCTGTTTCCGACATGATGCCGGTCGGACATTCGTCCAACCGGCATTGTAATGAGGCCCTTAGTAACTTTCTAGCTTGGTGTGGATGGAACTGTACAAATCCTATGCTTAAAAACTTTCCTAGAAAAATGTAGATTTGAGGTGAGCAGATTTGGTGGTCGGTGGTGTTGTAGAGTGCCATAGAAAGGAACTGCTCTCCACGTAAACTTGGGAACTACCCAGAGTTCCCTGCTTCCTTTTATGCATAATTTATGCGGCACTGTAATCCTGAAACGATAAAGATATATACATATTTGTGTGCACACACAGATGTATATGAATATATATATATACACACAAAGGAGCCCCCATCCCTGCAGGGCGGCTTCACAGAAACGGGTATGGAGCATCCCGTGATTTGGCACACCAAAGAAAAAGAGAAGTGAAGCCCAACTTGATAAATCACTGGCTTTATTGTGTCTCAAGGGTGGCAGAGCATCAATCCTTACGCGTTTCGGCCATTGGTCATGGCCTTGCTCACAGGTGAGGAAAGTCTCATTGAATAAACTCGCACTATTTAAATCACAATGATCACGTGACCCGGTGCAATCCTACAATTCCCAAAATGCAACCGGGGTGTTGTTGCAAACTGTCGTAGATGTACAATAATGCTGTATAGCGTCTTGATGCCAAAGTCTGATTAAAATCATTGCCCAGTGCTTAGACTGTGACGTGATGTAGATCTTGCTGGATAGCATCCCAAATCACAGTTTAAAAGTCTGAGTGCACTGTAATATTAAAAAAATGAAATGTCACATATAAATTGTGCAGCGTTTACCTTCCATGTTTAAAGTCCTCATGATGTGCTGCCCATGGTATCACCATATCTTTGAACACAATGCCAGAGAGTCCAAGTTGGCAGGAGGAGACGTAACACCTCTTGCACTCCCTTTCACACTGCCGTGCAAAAATACCTGGGAAATCCTTTTTGTCTGCACGTAGGCGCGCGGGACATATATGGATATATCTATGCATATATATATAAATATATGTGTGTGTGTGTGTTTATTTTTTAATGGAGAACCCCCTTTTTTAATTCCTTACCTCCCTTTACCTCTACCCACTTACTACAAACAAAAATTATCCTCACCTCCCTTTACCTCTAACCACCTTTAAACCCTAAAATCATCCTTACCTCCCTTTATCTCTATGCGCACATAAAAAATTATCTTAAGTAAAAAAATACTTACCTGCCTGATAAAGTATTGTGTGACAAATGTAGAAATACTTAACTGTGTGGCAAATGGATGCATGTAATGGATGCGTGGTAAAGGCTGGTTCCTGTGTGTTATATTAATTTTAGTTACTTCGTTTTAGTCCTTATCATATCCTTTCAGAATATGTAATATTAATTTCAACATGTAATATTAATTTTAAAGCTGATCAACATAAGTTCAATGCAAGCCATATTCATTTAAACAGGGGTCATATTCATTTAAACATGGCTTGTGTTCATTTCGATATGTGGTTTATTCATTTCAAAGCATGCTACATTTATCTCACATAGTTTCATATTTATTTCAAAACGTGTCATATTAATTTTAAGAAATGTCATGTTAATTTTGATATAGGCCATATTAATTTCACCAGGTGCCATATTCATTTCAAAGTGGTTCATATTCATCTTAACATGTGTCCTATTCCTTTCAATGAATGTCATATTTATTTCAATGGATGTCATATTCACCTTAACACTCGCCATAATAATTTTAACATGGGTCATATCCATTTCAACATAGGTCATATTCATTTTAGTACATGCAATATTTATTTTGATGAGTTTCAGATTAATTTCAAAGCATAATATATTCATTTTGACAAGTTTCAATTTAATTTCAGCATTGGTCATACTCATTTTAAGACATGTTGAATATATTTCAATGGGGCTCATATTAATTTCAGTGCATGTCATAGTCATCTTAGCACGTGTCATACTCCTTTCAATGGATGTCTCATTCATATTAACACATCTTATATTAATTCTAACATAAAACATATCCATTTCAACACGTATCATAATCATGTTAATGTGTATCATATTACTTTCAATGTAACCCATATTCATTTTGATACATATCATGTTCATTTTAACGTTACTTGTATTAATTTTAAAACATGTCAAATTAATTTCAATGAAGCTCATATTTATTTCAACACATTTCGTATTCATTTTAACATGTGTTATATTCCTTTCAATCAATGGTATATTTATTTCAATGGATGCCATATTCATATTAACGCTTGTCATATTAATTTTAAGATGCAACTTTTCCATTTTAGCACATATCATATTCACTTGAATATGTGTCATATTCATTTCTATGCATGCCATATTCATTGTGACAAATGCCATGAGAATTTCAGCGTTTGTCATTCTCATTTTAAGGCATGTCAACTTCAATTCAATGGGGCTTATAATCATTTTAACACAAGCCATATTCATTTTAAATCATATTCTATTTATTTCTGTATATCTCATATTTATTGCAATCTGGGTAACATTCATTTCACCACAATTCATATTCATTGCAACATGTGTAATGCTTATTTCAGTTTATGTTATATTATTTTCAATGTGCATTATATTCTTTTCAGGATATGATATATTCATTTCAGAAAGTTACATTCATTTCAATCTGTCATATTCATTTCAATGCATGCCGTATACCTCTTGGCATATGTTAGTCATTTCAAGAAATGTCCCATTCTGTCTGATGCATATTGTATTCGCTTCAGTGATAGCTATATTATTTACAGTGAGGGCCATATTTATTTCAGTATGATTGATATATATTTCAGCACTGCCCTTATTCAGTTTGGAGTGTGTTTCATTCATATTAATCACTAAGTAGCATATTCAATCTGCCAGGTTTCATATTTATGTTCAATTGAAGTCAGATTCACTCTGCCAGGTATCATATTAATTTTGACACATATTACATTCATTCTGGTGTGTGTCATATTCATTTAGCAGCAGGCTATGGATTTCAGAAGGTGTCCTATATGGGGATCTGTAATTTTGACATGAACGGCTTCCCATAGATGCACTTTCTTTGGTGTTTTATTTCAGATTTGTTGAAGATGTTTCTGTTGGTAGAAAAAAATATAATTGTAATACTTTTGTTCTATTGTGTACTAGGTGGTGGGTAATTTGGGAGAAAGTGGGGTTTTGGGTGGGTATTTTAGGTAACTGTTTTATATAAAATATTTTTATACTTACTTTATTTCTGAGTTTATTGTTCACGCTGTTCTTGGATTTTTTTGTATGCTTTGAAAAATATCTGTGGAGGAGATATAAATTTAAAACATAGATATTAGTTATTTATTTTTTATAAATATTTTGAGTTGAAGAGTAGTAGTAGTGTTACATTTTAAATAGAATTTTACTTACTTTGTGCAGTTTGAAATCTTTTTTCTTCAGTGAAGTTCTGCGTTCTGGCAGCAATCCGGCAGAGTTTCCCCTTCTTCTTTCTTGTAGGTTTGAGGTGTAAAATAAACATTATTTTCTCGTTGTTTCTATAGTGTTTATTTAATTGATTGTTTTCTGTGATTGGTGTATTTTATTAGTGTGAGCCTTTTATTCATTGTTGTTTATTGTTTTAATTGTTTTGGCAGTTGTTTTCCATATATGGAAAACGCTAATTAAGAAGTTGTTAGTGCTACGTTTTTTTTTTTTAAAGGATTTAGTCTGTTAAATGTGTTTTACATTGTATTTGATGTTAAATGCTGTGTGCATATTATTTAATTATATTTTAAATATTAATTATTAGTGTGTTCACTAAATATTTTAGGATTTTATATTTTAATATATTAAAAATAGATCGTATTATATTTATTTTGTATGGAGTGCTTGTGTATAGTTTTAAAAAAAATGGTGTTAATATATGTTAGTTTTAATAATTTTTAAGCTGTCGATATTTTTTAAAAGACGATATTATTGCTGTCTATATTGTTGTCATCGATATTTTGGACATGTTGTATATTTTTTAACTATGTCCGATATTTTATGTAACGATATTTGTGTGTTCGATAATATATTAAAACGATATTAATGTTTGGCGATAATATGGTGTCGATATTTGTGTATTTTTTTAAATAAGTATAGGTCGTCGGTAATAGTGTAATCGATATTTTGGTGTCGATAAAATGGTAGGTCGATATTGTATCTGTCGATATTATGTCAGTGATCCTGAAATGAGTTCTTGCGTTCTTCGTGGCTGGGCTATGAGGAGATGAGGGCTTTAGCTCAGAATAGTGTCCGTCTTAAATTTGTATTAGTAATTTGGCCCTTATATAGCAGACACTCCGCCATTACTATGGGCTTACTACACACATGAGGTAGTCCAGGACCAATGATGTTCCTGACTGAGGCCCTTCCTATTAACAGCATAAACACTTTCTATTTAAGGCATAAACCCTGACTTTCAGGTACCTCAGTTCAAAGAATAACAGTAGAAAAGAGATTTCTGCGTTGCACCAGCGTTCTTGTTTAGTTGCTGACGACAATCAGTGTCACTCACGAAGCATGTAACTGTCATACAGCAGCACACTGCATGCTTAGAAATGTCACACACATGCATACTTAAACCTTGGCAGCTATACATTTCTTTGACGAGGCACCAGTGTGGGGTTTTGATATAGATTTTGTGGGAACTGATTCTATGCTGAGCGTGATGTGAAGTGAAGTGATGGGGCGAAAGATAGGATGCTTGCGATTCATTTGTGCTAGTGTATGATGGATTAGTGTGTGAATGCTGTGTGACCTATGTAGGAAGAGGAATAGTATTGTCTATGCTTGACTGCAGCTATTAATTTTGTGTGGGTGCGTTTATGCATGGAGTAGAATGAAGCTTAGGACAGTGGGAGAGAGTTGTGCTGGCAGTGATGGTGGTGGAGCTTACAGCAGGGGAGGTGAAGTCTTTTACAATCAAAAGATTTCGTTAGTGCTATTGGTGCTGTTTGTGATTCAGTATGTTAGGGCTGAGCTATGATGTCTTTGATTTGCTTGTGGTAGTGCTGGAGGGCTGGTATGAAGATTCTTCTGTTGCCGTCTTCATGTGTGTGTCTCCAATGGCATTCCAGCTGGTTGCAGTGGCGTTTGTAGAGTCTGAGATACTGCATATATCAATTTGCATGTGTTCTTGTTCTGAGAGTGTTGGTTTTGAGAGGGGCGAGGAAGTCCGCGATGGAGGTGATCCAGGCATAGAATTGAGTGATTGATTGTGGGAAATAATATTGGAGATGCAGGCGGTTCGTTTGGAGTTCTATTGCCCAGGCATCTTCTGTTCCTGTGTCTCCATGGGATGTTGGAGGGTGTGAATCAGCATTGGTGGGGGATGTGCAGGTTGAAGTTGACTAAGGAGTGATCCATCCTGGTGAGTGTGATGGGTTGGTCTACCGCGATGCCACCAAAGTTTGTGAAGATAGGGTTGAGGGAATGTTTTGCGATGCAGGTTGGATCTTTGACGCATTGGGTGAGTCCAAGAAAGTTAAGGTTGTACAGGAGGTTAGAGGTGTTCGGGTCTGGGCGGTCTTCCAGATGGAAGTTGAGGTTCCCAAGGAGGATGAAGGAGCTGGAGCTGAGTGCCAATGTGTTGATAAGTTCCATGATGGTGTTTCCAAACCTGGCCCCTGGTCCAGATGGTCAGTAGAGGAGGGCTCTGCCCAGGTTGGTGTTGTTAGAGATGTGTAGTTTAAAGGCCAGCTGTTCCAGGTGGCCGTCGGAGTTGTAGAGGTAGTGGAGCAGCTGATGTAGACTTTGATGATGATTGCAAGTCCACCTCTGGGTTTGCTGGTTCTGTCCTACCTTGTTAACTTGAAGCCAGTGAGGGCTAGCCACAGCGATATCGGTGACCGATGTGAGGGTGAGCAAGATTTTAGTCACAAAGAGAAGGTCCAGTGAGAAGTCAGTTCGGAGGTCCCATTTTGTGATGGCGTGTTTGACTAGGGAGAGAGTATTGAGGAGTAGGTAGGACAGTGTGGGGGTATTCTGTATGTAAGAGTGTTGTACAAGGTGAGTTTGTGAGTGTACAGCGCTACAGGAGGCGGTTCAGGATGTAGCTGACACATGAATCAGCAGGTAGTGCAGGAGAAGGCTCGTTTTGTGCAGGCGGGGAAGGTGTGGGTACAAAGACGGGGAGGACGTCCCAAGTTCTGGGAGCGGAGATCAGAGACAGAGTAACACTTGGGGTTGTGGCAGGAGTGTGAAGGACCAGGAATCCTAAAGCTGAGCATGGGCGGGGCCCTGATAGGCAGAGACTGGCTTGCCTTTGACATGCCTTTGTCTCGCCAGCGTCATGTCCATGCTGTGGCTGCCAATAAGTAGGTCCGGAAGGGGAGGAGAGCAGGTGGATGGAACTGGGTGTGGTCAGTGTTGGAGAGCGTGGCTGTTAGACCTGACAGCCTGTGGTGTGGTCTTCTCCCAATCCCTTTTGCCTTTTCTCTGTATGTTTGCTGAAAATCAGTTATGTTGGCTTTAAGACTCTGTGTGCTTTACCATTGCTTACCAGTGCTAAAGTGCTTATGTCCACTCTTTTAAATATGGTGAAATTGGCTTATATCAACTGGCACATTTAATTTACTTGTAAATCCCTAGTAAAGTGGCACTAAATGTACGCAGGGCCTGTAAATTAAATGCTCAATTGCAGCCTGTGTCCTGGGTCACAGAACTGTGAATAGTTGGAAGTTGACTTGTGTGTATTCCTCGCAGACAGTGAGACAAAGGCGGACTAGGGGTTGGAAGGATTGGCCAACCTGCCAGGATGGGTGGGGCAGAGCTGTCCCCTGCCCCAATTACATTTCAAAGGGGCTGTCTCTAGCCAGCACACTCACAAAGAACTTAAAACCCGTCTTTTGTCACCCTAGATCTCTTGGAGCCTGGGCAGGGGAAGGAGGACATTTCCAGAAACCAGATATCGAAGGGCCTCGAAGTGTCTTTCACTTCAAAGGCTAGCACCAAGTATAAATATTGGACCCTCAGGCCAACTCTTCAGTTCACTCCTGGACCTGCAGAGGACCCCCAGAAGGACTGACTTGCACTTCAGAGGACTGCCTTGCTATTTGAGTCCTGCTTCTTACTTCAGAGGACTGCCCTGATGCTACCAAAGTACTGCCCTGCTGCTTGAAGGCTTTCTTGTACCCTCAGAGGACTGCCCCGCTGATTGAAGTCTACCTTGCACCTTGATCCCAGGACTACCAGAGTGACTCCAAGGGCTAGTTGGTTGGTCTCCTTTTCTGAGCTACAAAGATACAAAAATCTCCAACAATCTTGAACCCGCACCTGGACCCTGCTTGAAGTGAGTCATGCCCTCCAAGTGGTGCCCCTCCAGTCCTGGACCCTTGGAAGTCTGACATTTTTCTTTGAAATGTCTTCTACATTAGAAGGTAAGCCGAGACCAGGCCCAATCAATCTCGTGTATCCGAACCGTGCTCCATTGCGGTCGGTCATAACTATTGACTTTTCCCCAGTCTTGCACGACTAGATGCCTGCGGTTGGCACTTTGATCTTTTAAGTGCTGTTTGTCAGTTAACACTTTAAAAATTCATACCTCCGGTTCCACTGATTGAATTTACTTCGATTTGGTGTCAAACCATATATTAAATATTTCTCTATTTTTCTGTGGGATACTTTGTGTTATTTTTTTCACTTTATTATCATTTGCGCACTGCAGAAATACTGAAAACATTGGCTCTGAGTTAAGCCTGATTGCTTTTTGGCCAAGCTACCAGAGGTTTTAAACACAGGTTAATTTAGTGACTCTTGTGGTTCACCCTGAGAAGGATTGCGGTTGTGGCTTGAGAAGGGTTTTCTCCCCCCTCAATCAAAAACCCAATTTTCTGCAGTGGGAAAAAAGGCAGGAAGGCCGTGGCAGGGCAAAAGTGCGCAACAAGAGGTAAGAAGTGAGGACAAGGGGACAAAAGAGGTTCAAACAGGCACAAAAAGCAGGGAAAGGTGCAAAAGGCAAAAAGCAGTGGCACAAAGATCAATGGAAGCAAGAGCGAATGTGTGAGAAAAGGGCAAAAACAGGCAAAAAGATAACTAGAAGTAAGGGAGAGAGGGTGAAAAAAGGGCAAAAACAGAGGCACAAAGATCGAATGGAAGAAAAAGGTCAAAACAGTGGAAAGCAAGAGAGAGGTTGTGAGAAGCGAAACCGTTATTAAAAAAACCCACAAACAGCACAAAAAAGAAATTGTGAAAAAAGAAAGAAACAGAGGCAAAAGGGAAATAGATGCAACAGAGAGTGTGAGTGTGAAGGAGAGAATCAGAGAGAGGGTGGTGACAAACGAGTGAAAGCAAGAGGATGTGGCAAGGTCAGAGCTGCCGACTTTGAAACTGGGGAGCCAGGTTCGAGTCTCGGCGTCGGCTCAACATTCTGTGATTCTAGACAAATCGCTTAATCTCCCGGTGCCTACCAAAAATAAATGCATCCTTGTGTAACGTAACTGGTGCTCATGTAAAGCGCTCTAATACCTTCCAGTCGAGTTCTCGCTATATAAAACCTCCAGGAAAAAAAAAAAAGAAAGAAAGTGAGTGAGAGAGAGAGAGAGAGAGCAACAGCAGAGAGAAGCATCAGGAAGCCGAGGTTGGGAGTCCCCACTGCATAGGAACGGAGTCCGTGAGGGTCGGACCTGGTTGGAAGACTAGGCACAGAAAAGTCCACATTTAGGGCCAGGCAGCGCCTACTTAATTATTGGTCTGCACTATGGCTGTCATTGAGTAGGTCTGTGAGGGTGGAGGAGCGCTGGGGGCAATGGGTGGGGCTGGGTTTAGTTGGTAAAGAGGCATGTGAGTGGGTGAGCAGGTGAGGGTGGTGAAAAGGTGGGAAGGACGCTTCGGGGCAAAAGCACGCCAGAAGAGGAAAAGATTAAGACGCTATAGATGAAAGCCACACAAGTAGGCTTTGATTGTGAGCTTGTAGGCCTTTGTGATTTTTGCATTAAGAAAAAGAACAGAAGATGTTTTTTGCTTGTGAATGGGCCTTGGGTGGGCCACAAAGCTATCTTGGGAGGGCCTGGCCCACTTGGCTCACCCTCTAGAACCGGGCCTGATGTAAAAGAGGGTCAAACAGGCACAAACATCGGGAAAAGGAGCAAAAGGCAAAACATAGTGGCACAAAGATCAATTGATGCATAAAATAAGTGTGTGTGTGTAAAAAAACAAAAGCACAAATATCAATAAAAGGAAGAAGGAGAGTGCGAGAAAGGTGCAAAAACAGAGGCACAAAGATCAAATGATGCAAAAGAGAGGGTGAGGAAAAGGGCAAAACGGTGGCACATGGATGAAGGGAAGGAATAGAGAGAATGTGATAACAAAAGCAGTGGTAAAAAGAATGCAAACAGCTCAAAAAAGAAACAGTGGCAATTGATAAAACAGAGAGAATATGTAGGCAAACAGATGCAGCAGAGAGTGTGAGTGCAAATCAGAGAACCGGAGAGAGGGTGAAAGAGGACAGAAGGCGATAAACTGAGAGGAGAGAAGCAGTACGAGGCTAGGAGCCTCCACCGCACAGATGCGGGTTCCGCAAGGCCCAGGCGTGGTCAGAGGACCACGCACAAGTAAGGCCACAGGCAGGGCTTTAAGTGGGGGGTCTCTCAAAGGGGCGTGCCAATGTAATTAAGGGCGTGGCTTAAAACATGTATGCTAAAAATCTGTGCTTAGCGTAGTGTGCCGCCCGACTTGTATTTTGCTGTTTCTGTCACTGCATCCAGATATATGATACAAGTGACATCACACCTACAACAAGTCAGGACTATTGGCTTTGTCAATGGTTGTTAGTTGCATAAGATAAATAAGCAGCAACTATGGATTGTATATAATATTGAAAAAGCTTCCACTTAAAGCCCTGGTGACACCACAACAATGTTCCTGAGTTTCAAAAAGAGAAGGGAAATACAGAGAGAAAATGACTCTCTTTAAAGGATTTCCCTTCCTCTACAATGCTGGACTGGCATGACGTCATGCAGTAACTTCTACACTTGTGAGAAGTGAGCAGTGTGAGCACGCGCACATGATGTGCATGCTGTCACTGCAGTCCAGAAAAAAACGGACCGCCTGTGCCAGGGCACAAAACACAGCCCGATAGAGACCCGTTTCAAGGCCCCCTTTAAAAAACTACCAGTGCTCAGCACCGATGAGTCCCGGCCCACTTAAAGCCCTGGCCACAGGCAGAGCCAGTCAGCGCTTACGTCATGGATGGTCCTTCCTGCAGCCACCATTAAGTAGGGCAGGATGGGGTGGAAAGCCAGGGCTGGTGGTTGGGTTTTGGTGTGGTCGGTGTAGGGGCTGGGACAGTGGGAGAATGTGGCAAAAAAGGCGGGAAATCCGCTGCAGGGCAGAAGGGCACAAGAAGAGGTGAGTAGCAAGGGGGAGGCCGCAAACAAGGGTCAAACAAGCACAAAATCGGGAAAAGTAACAGAAGGCAAAATCAGTGGCACAAGATCAATGGAAGGAAAAGAGAGAGTGTGAGAAAGGGGGGAAACAGAGGCAAAAAGATAAACAGAAAAAGAGAGAGAGTGAGAAAAGTGCAAAAACCAAGGAACAAAGATCGAAGGAAGAAAGAGAATGAGAAAAAGGGCAAAACAGTGGCACAGATATTGAGTGAAGCAAGAGAGAGATTGTCAAAAAACAAACAGTGGTAAAAAGTACGCAAACAGCTCAAAAAACAAATAGGGGCAAAAGAAAGAAACAGAGGCAAAAGACAAACAGATGTGCCAGAATGTGAGCTGGAAGCAGACAATCAGAGAGTGGGTGAAACACGAGTAAAAGCAGCGCCTAATTTGTTTAAAAAAATAAGTGCTGGGGCCCTCGTCAGGAGGCCATTGCAGCTTGCACCACTCATTGCCTCTCCAGCACTGCCAATGACTGTACCAACATAACTACTAATCAGCACACTCTTAAAAGTGTGACAGTTCCAGGCCCCCAAAGCTATAAAAACGGCCTGGATGGTGCGTATTAGACATTTTTATTGTGTATTGAATTAATAAACTGTTGTTGTGCTTAATTCTGAATTCAACTGACAGCGCCACCATATGGCAGACTGTCATAACCGCCGGTGTTGACAGTTAAGGTCCGGTGCCGAGCACCGGAAACCACCCGCTCAAATTAAGCACTGTGGTAAAGCAAGAGAGCGACAGCTGAGAGAAGTCATAGGAGGACAATACTGGGAAATGCCACCACACAGGAATGGGGTCTGTGAAGGCCGGGCCTGGACGGAGGACCAGGCGCAGGTAAGTAACCAGGTAGGGCCAAGCAGTGCCTGTGAGAAAGTGGGTTATTAGTTGGGGTACTTGTGAGAACTCACAAAGTAATAATGTCACTATTCTATATCAGGTCCAGTTAGGTTACTTTAATTTAAACCCTTGTTCAGTCCTGGGTAACTGTGGCACAGAGCTGTCAGGCTCAACTCAACGGAACAAGTGGAAAACATTTATCAGTACCAAAACAGTTAATATGGTGAAAACACAGCACAATAAAATCCCACTCCACTTGATAAAAATAGTATAACGTTTACTGAGGAATAGGCCCCAAAACAACAAAAATCTAATGAGGGGAACATTAGATATGATTTTTTGGAGTTGTTGAGTTTTCTTGCACCAAAAAGCACAAATTACCCATTGCAGGTATATGGTTGAACTGGATCAAAGTCAATAGTTAAGGCTGAGCATGATAGAGCGTAGGTCAGATACAGAGACCAGGTTCGTCCGTTGAAAAGTTTATCTTCTGATTTAGGTGCCCGTTGTTCCGTCAGACCAACAGAGTAAATGACTCCATCGCCCTGTTGGAGGACCACCTGCCAGATTTATGAATGACCGCCACACTGGTGGTCATTTCTAAAGCATTGCCAGGAACCGCCCTTATGGCAGTTCCTGGCAATGAATTTCGCTCTTTGGTGCAGGGCTTCGTAAACATGATGGAGCCCTAAACCAGTTTTCTTTTTTCTTTTCAAAAACAAAATCCCAAAACAAGATTTTCTTTTTGAAAATTAAAAATAAAATGCTCCCCTCTCTATGGGAGTTCTCTCTCATGGCGAGGGGAGTATTTAGCAGTTTTCACTGCCCCTTACCACCAGGGTTTTCCTGACGGTGACAGACAATGAAAACTGACCTGTAATTCTGCCCATCTAAATTGGGTAGGCAGAATTACAGGTCTGCCTCTGATGGTCCTTACTTCACAGGGCAGTCGGAGGGGTTTAATCAAGGTGGAGACAGAGTAGTCTCTGCTGTGATTTAACCTATGATCTGCACACATCTAAATTGGGTGGGCGGACCTTTATCTTGGTGAAAGAGATAATGTGTCGCCATTGCGATGGTGTATCTATACAGCCAAGAAATGAATCTGCCCTTTTTTTCTGGAGTATGTCCCTCGTAGGCAGGGCCGCCTACCTGCTGAATCTGTTAGGGGGCTCGAAAACAACAGGATGCTGCTCGGCATTGGTTCAGATGAAATGCTCCATTTGGGACTAAAAAATGTTTCTGGAAGTTGAGCTGCTTTTAGCGAGGCAAACCAGCAAGTTGAGTCCAACCTATGATCTGCACACATCTAAATTGGGTGGGCGGACCTTTATCTTGGTGAAAGAGATAATTTGTCGCCATTGCGATGGTGTATCTATACAGCCAAGAAATGAATCTGCCCTTTTTTTCTGGAGTATGTCCCACGTAGGCAGGGCCGCCTGCCTGCTGAATCTGTTAGGGGGCTCGAAGACAACAGGATGCTGCTCGGCATTGGTTCCGATGAAATGCTCCATTTGGGACTAAAAAATGTTTCTGGAAGTTGAGCTGCTTTTAGCGAGGCAAACCAGCAAGTTGAGTCCAACTGGCAATGTAATGTTAGTGTCTGTAGTTCAGATGTGGTCCTATAGTAGACTCTGGTTCTTTTGTGGAAAAGTTCTGGAAAAGTTTCTAATTGTCCACTTTTGCAATCTTGAGAGGAGAGAGTACACATTAACACCAGCTAAGGCCAAGGGTCCAAGACCTTTGGGGTACCACATGGTGAGTTAGGAGTCAATCTCCCACACACCACCAGCAGGGTTGTTTTTTGATGCAGGCTTCTTGCAGGTTTTGTGTTCCTGCAGCTTAATAGGAGGTGCAAACTAGCCCTTGGAGTCCACTCTTCTGCCCTGGGCTAAAGTGGGAGCAGGTCCAGCCCTTGGGGCTTCTCTCCACAGGTAAAACAGCGTTCTAGATATTTGGTTGCTACGTTTCTACTACTGTCTTCTTAACTATATAAAGTAAGTGGTGATTAGGCTTCCTCCCTGTTCAATCAGTAACTCTCTTTACCACCTCAGCATTCCTATCATACTGTCATGGGATTGACTAACCACAGGTAAAGGCCACACTTCTCTTGTATTGAAGATAATCCAAATCACCATTCCAAGATTTAGATCTCATAATCTCCTATCACAGCTCATTAGACCTGGAATACCTTGCCTAAATATCATCTGGTTGCATACTCAAACCAACATCCCACCTCAAAATGTCTCTTTAAATCATCTCAGGGGACATCAAGGGAATAACAACCCCCATTAAACAACTGACAATTGTAATCCTTTTATGGCAACTAAATGCTTTGACTTCCATCTGACAAGAAATTTACCTCAATGAGGAAGAATCACTCAAGACTAAAGAGAAATTGTATACTCTGAAGGGGAAAAAACGACAAATGTCATTGCTATTCTCTTCCACAAACAATTTTAAACTCAAAATCATGTCCACTAAGGATGAAAATGAGGTTAGACCTGGGCAGAATTTCAACTTCGCCAGAGAAATTGAGTTAATTTTGGTAAATCTGTTAATTAAGAGTAATTTTGGGGAAAAAATCCAATAGCGAGAGCACATCACACTCTCTACTCGTGTTCTGTTGCATTTAGTGCTGTTTCTTAGGGCAAAATGCATCCTCGTGTCCCCTTTGGATGCACATGTGTATTATGAGATAAGATAATAGCGCTAAATGCCGGGAGTAATTTGGGGGAAATCCTACCCCAAGAGCCCCTTTAACGAGACAGGGTAGCTGCTCGTGCACACTATACGTGCTCTGTTGTATTTAGTGCTATATGTTAGCGCAAAATGCATTCTTGTGCCCACTATAGACTCAAAGGGGCATTTTTTGCACTAAGAAATAGTGCTAAACACAGAACTACTCTTTTCTTGTAATTATGCGTAATCTCTCCAAATTCCTAAGTAATTCTGTGTGATTATGCTACACTGAATTATGCAAGTTATGCACGCCCCTAAACTAGGGTAGATGGTTCTATGCCTCTAAAGAAGTGGAAGAATGTGCTCACTCCTTGATCAACATATATGCTTCAACATCTGGTGACACTCATTTTTGGAAGATCATGCAAAGCTTAATTGGAACTGTCCCTCACTGTTGCTTGTTCTGCTTGAAAGAGCCTATTTCTTATTTTTCTTCTGAACAGTTGTTTGTCAGGTGACTTTCTAGTAGTGCTATGTGGAGGGCCTGGTAGTGTATCTAAGAAATGTACTTTTTTTTTAGTTTGGTGACCTACATGGCCTTCTTCAAAGAGTTTGATGCCATTTGCCTGAGGCGACAGAGGAGTCCTTTTCCGGTGATGGTTCCCTAA
Organism: Calotriton arnoldi; assembly: GCA_963921515.1. Taxonomy (NCBI): domain Eukaryota; kingdom Metazoa; phylum Chordata; class Amphibia; order Caudata; family Salamandridae; genus Calotriton; species Calotriton arnoldi. The sequence continues at coordinate 1,983,923 of CAWUFW010002767.1, read as the reverse complement.
GTACCTAGCAGAGTCCCTGAATTTCTTCTCATTGAATGGTGGGGAAATTATGGATTTCACAACGACTTTAGGCATGCTAATTATGAAGATCTTATTGAGGACTGGAACCATGATATTAGCAGAAAAATGTTCAATGTCTATGGCCTCTGGAGATCAGCAGACCTTGTCCATGATGAAAAGAAAGTAATTATGAAATCACCTTCCATCTCTTTACAAATGCCATTTGGAACTGTTCAGGAGATGGGGGATTACTAATGTTTTGGCATGCACAACAGTTACCTAGCATATATTCAAGAAGTGTATAAAAAAAGAGTAACCACGCTTTATAGCTCAATAGTCATTTCTTAGCTAAAGTCCCTCAGTGGCACTTGTGGGCACACTCTATAAAACTGTTCTCTCCTGGATTTGGTGATGAACAGCCAATTTTATCTAAGTAGAATTCTTTTATGTTGAGAAGCTAGTTCTCCTTTGTTATGGTGAATCTTCTGTGCGACTGCATCAGGAGTTAAACCTCTTGACCTGGTCCATATCTCATCATTGTTGGCTGAAGATGAACTTGTATACAGATTCTAGAATTGGATCCTCAGCAATGATTTGCAAGATATTCGCCCTCTGAAGTGCTATGGGCTGCTCTTGTTTGATCATACATTGTATATATTCCACTGCAATAGAGGGCAAAGGGGTTATGAGCGCTGGTGTATACCTCGTAAAGAAGTCATCATTGTTGTGACTCTTTTCTGGCTTATGAACTATGCAAAAACATTTGCCTTGTAGTCTCAATCCTCACAGCTGGTAACAGAGTTGCATTTTTTTTGTGATTGTCAAAGATGATGACAAGGGCATGGCGATCAGGGAACGTTTTGCGTTCAGGTATAGGTGAAAATGCTCACAGGACTAAACTACTTCTAAGCTCGGCTTTGAGCTTGCAGGCATACTATTTCAGGGTTTCCGGACATGTGCTAGCATATGCTGAGATGCATCTTTGCGATTCTGGGCTTGGTACATGTTGGATGAGTATAAAACTCAGGCTAACTGGACTTGCATCAATAATAAGGTCAGCCTGTTGTACAGGGTCAAAGTAAGTTATGTTGTTGCCTTCATCAATGCATGTTTTGATAGCATCAAATGCTGCTTGACAACGCTGGGACCATGAATTTGGTTCTCGCTTCTGTGTGAGTGTTCTCAAAGGAGCACTGAGTGTGGCTGCTGGAAATTGGGTTACTGGGGTGAAATCCTCCTCAAGCAGCAACCACAATCTTTGTCAGGGTGAAACACAAGCAAACCCATATTTAACCTGCCCTTATCCCTCTGGTAGCTTGGCACAATAGCACTCAGACTCAACATAAAGGCAATGTGTAAAGTATTTATGCAGCACTTCAAATAGTAACAAAGGGAATAGACAACACAATAACAATTCCACACCAATTAAGAAAAGTAGAGTAAAATGTAATAAATTACTTGAGATCTAATTGATAAAAAAATCCAATTAGTAGAACAGGAGATATGCAATTTCAAAGTAGTCCTGGGTTCAAGTTGTAGGTCCAGTCCTTTTCACTCAAGCAGCAGGGCAACAGAGTAGCAGCCCTTCTTGCAGAGCAGCACAGCAGTCCTTCTGAGTCTTCCACAGGTCCAGGGGTGTACTTAAGAGGTGGGTCTGAGGGTCCAATATTTATACCTGGTGCACACTTTGAAATAGGAGAAGGTCCTGGAGGTTTCCACCCCCATAAGTGTCTGGAATTTCCTGCCTCCCTGCCCTGCCCCCGGCTTGACTGGGGTCACAAAAGGCTAATGTCAAACACTTTGTGAGTTTGCAAGTGTGTTAGGTGACAGCTCCTTCCTCTCATCAAATCAGACATGATCCAACCTGTGAACATCTATTCCCACTTTGTCTCACTATGAGGGAGCAATACACAAAAACCAGCTGCCAGCTGCACCTAGTCATGTGACCCAGACACCCAATGGATAGGACAAAAAAAATGCCAACCTTCTAAAAAACGTATTTTCAGAATTGTGACTTAAAATCCGACTTAATATTAAAGAGGGTTTTAAATTACAATTCCTTAGACATCAAACTCTATATTCCCACCTGCTCCCAATGAAAAGTTATCACTTATTAAGTGAAATAAGTTAACCCAATGTTATCCTGTGGGAGAGGTAGGCCTCACAGTAGTGAAAAATGAATTTGGGAGTTTTTCACTACCAGAATATGTAAAAACTTAAAAGTATGTGTCCAATATTTTAAATATACTGCACCCTGCCACGTGGGCTGTTTAGAGCCTTGACTGGGGGTGACATATATCTATTAAAAAGTGAGGTTTAGGTCTGGCAAAAAGTTTATTTTGCCAAGTTGACATAGCAGTTTTAAAACTGCACACTCAGGTTGAAGTGGCAGGCCAGGGACAGGTTTTTGAAGAGCTACTTAAGTGGGTTGCACAATAAGTGCTGCAGGGCCACTAGTAGTATTTAATTTAAAGGCCATGGGTACATAGAGCACCATGCTATTAGGGACCTACAAGCAAATTAAATAGGCTGATTGTGTGAACGCCGGTTTTACCATGTTTAAAGGAGAGAGCACGAGCACTTTAGCACTGGTTAGCCATGGTGCAATGCACAGAGTACTAAGGCCAGCAAAAGCGAAGTCAGTAAAAACAGGAGGATGGAAGGCAAAAGGTTGGGGGGAAACCACGCCAAGGATGTCAGGTCCAACATGTGTTCTCCCAGCTTAGAGCAGAGAGAACTACTCTCTCTCTTGGGAGTTCTCACCACTAAGGTGGGAGAACCTGGATAGACCATCAGCATTGCAGATTCTCTACCGTAAAGTCCATTCCTTGTAGGAAGATGGACCACCTTAAAAGTTTGGGATTCTCACTCCTCATCTGCATTAGCAATTTGAGGGGTCTTTGGTCTGTCTGAACCCAGAAGTGAGCCCCAAACAGGTATGGTCAACTTGTTCAGTGCCCAGACCACTGCAAAGGCTTTCCTTTCTGGTGCACTCCACCTTTGTTCCCTGGGAAAAAAACTCCTGCTAATGAAGGCTACTGGTTTGTTTAGGGCCTCTTTGTTTAGCTGTGGGAGCACAATGCCATGCTCTGAGGCACCTGCATTATGAACTCTGAGAGAAATCAGAGGCCTTGCGCACAGGTGCCGGTCACATGCCTTTCTTCATGGTGTCAAAAGCAATCTGGCAAGCCTGCGGCCAGATCAATTGTCTAGGTTGCTTCTTTTAAGTTAGCTTTGTCAAGGGGACAACAATGGTGCCATACACCTTGACGAATCTCCTGTAGTTACCCGGTGAGGCTCAGGAAGGCCCTAACCTCTGTCTTGGTCTTGGGGGGTCCCAAACCAGAATGATCTGAATTTTGGCCTGGAGGGGCTGTGCCTTGCCCCCTCGAACCTGGTGAGCACAGTAGACCACTGAACCCTGCCCTATCTGGCACTTACTGACCTTGATAGTCAAGCTTGCTCTATGCAGAGTCTGCAGCACTTCTCTGAGGTGGCACAGCTAGAATTGAAGATTGCAACTTCGTTTAGGCAGGAGGCACTGAAGTTCTCCAACCCAGCCAGTACCTGTTTGATAAACCTCTGGAAGGGGGCAGGGGCGTTCTTCAACCCAAAGGGAATCACCCAAAACTAGAAGTGACCTTCTGGGGTAGAGAAAGCAGACCTCTCTTTGGCCCCCTGGCTGTACTCAGGTGTTAAATCAAATGTGCTGAAGAACTTGGCATCCCCTAATCGATCAATGATTGGGGCAAAACCACACCAAGGATTTCAGGTCCAACAGATCCAAGTCCTAACTATATCAGGCACCATAATTTGCCATGCTTAAACATAATCTAAGTTAATAATTGTCCAGAGGAATGTGTGTAGATGTGAAAGCCTCTATTTTTTTCAAGGTCTGGTCCCATGCCCTCGTGTGAGAACATATATGGTCATATATTGTTAGAACTATTATGGAAAAGTCACTTTTGCCCTTGATTAATGTCAGATATGTTTGTGTAAGTGCACTGTAAACTTTTCCAGATTCTTCCTGTGTCCTTCCCGGATCCTCCCAAAGACAAAATTATCATTGCTTTAAATCAGACAGATTTGAGTGCACAAGATTATCACTGCTATAATTCTGACAGCTTGGAATGGCCTCTATCACGTTTTTTCTTTAAAAAAATGTCTGCCGTATGCAACTGGAACAATTGGCAAGACCTATGCCAATGGGGTGGATCACGTTATTGGCTCAATGACATCTTGTATCAGTAAGCAGAACATTTGTGACTCCATATTTTGCTGAGCATTCAATTGCAGTCTCTGTAAATGATGATATGTGAGAATAATTTATTATCCAACAGGATTAGGCACCCTCATTCATTCAGCACTCTCAGGAGATAATGCCAATGGATTCTAAATCCCAGCTCGAGAGGGGGAAAAAACCTTGTTAGGTTTATAAAAAGTCCTTCACCCACAATTTGTTTGTGGCATTGTTCATCATTGGGATCCTCAATCAGAGTGGTGGCACATCTGAGTGGGCTTAGCCTTGTTCTGGTAGTTTGTAGATATTGTAGGGATCAAAGTATTGAAATTTGCTAGGGTGTAGCCCGCAGGACTTGATTTATTTATGGGTTTCCTGATAAGGTTAAAATCAATGGCTCTAGTGTGTACCAAAGTGGACACTTAGGGGCACATGCATCAAAGGTTTTTGCGATCGCAAACGGTGCGATTCGCAAAAATCGGCCGTTTGCGACCGCAAATTGGCCTTTGGAGATGCATGAAAGTAGTTTCTATGCGTAATTTAAGAATTCGCAATTATTTGCGAATTCCTAAATGTGATTGCATTTAAGGAATCGCAATTTGCGATTCCTTAAATGCAATGCTAGAAGCACTTTCAAATAGCGATTTCAGCTATTTGGGACCGTAAATTACAGACAAATCAAACTTGTCTGTAATTTGCAAAAACTTTGAAAAATGCACTAAAATGCATTTTTTAAAGTTTTAGATTACACACACACATGCCCTTGGGGCATGTGTGTGCACAACATGGGTGCACATCACAATTTCAGGGTGCAACAGGGTGTCCTTTGACACTCCCTGCACCCTTGAAATTGCATGCGCAATTTGTGAGTACCTATTGGTATTCGCAAATAGCGCTCAGTAATTTCCCATTCATTCCTATGGGCCTGTAGGCCCATAGGAATGAATGGGAAGCCATTCCTTATTTGCGACTCGCAATTTGCGAGTCGCAAATAAGGAATGTGAAGGAATCGCTATTATTATAGCGATTCCTACATGCATAGGCTTTTGCGATTCCTTAATTGCGATTCCTTAATAATCGCAATTAAGGAATCGCAAAAGCCTACCTTGATGCATGTGCCCCTTAGCCCCTTAACTGCTGGGCCTTTTCCCTCTCAGTGCTGAGCCCTTTTTTGGCTATTTGTAGTAGTTCGTGATTAGGCCTCTGTAACGTTTTGACCACATAAGGTATCCACACCAAATTTGCGTCCTTTTCTTCCAACATCATGGGGATTCTAAAGGTACCCAGGGTTTGTGGATTCCCCTGGAGGGGTCCCAGATTTTAGCCAAAATACAGCTAAATTTTGGTTTTTGGGGGAAAAATGGGGAAAAAGTCCCGCATATGAAAGCGTCTGGGTTTTTCCCTGCAAATGGTATCAAAAAAGGGTTTGTGGGGCTGAAATCTCCATTTTCCCAGCTTTTAGGGAATGACAGACTTTTGTCAGAAAACAAAATAATTTAACACAGTTTTGGCATTTTTGCTATTTTTTGTGCTTTCAACCTCCTTCCAGTTAATGGTAGAAATGGGTATGAAAGCAATAAGGATCCTGGAAATCTATACATTTTAGAAAAGTAGATAAAATGCTGAATTCAACAAGGGGTCATTTGTGTAAATCCATCAAGGTTCCTTTATAGAAACTAACAGTTAAATATAGGAAAAATGGAAAATTAGTTGAAAAAAACAGCCTTTTGTGTCAACGTTTTCACCTGTAACTTCTTCTAATTATGACATCTCTTTGAAAGCAATATACCGTTACATCCACTGGACCTTACTGGTTGTGGGGATATATAGGACTTGTAGGTTCACCAAGAACCCGACGAACCCAGAGCCAAAAACTGAGCAGCGTCTTGCAATGGTTTTTTATTATGTACCGGGTATATAGCAATTATTCTGGGAAAATGTATACATGGAAAATTCGGTATGAAAGACTCCTATGTATTTCTGAAATGGGAACAAAATATAGAGTTTAGAAACAGTAGATATTTGCACATTTCCAAAATTGGGAATACTCATACTAGCATGAGAATTTTCGGTCATTTTTCAAAATGACTTCTTTTTTACACATTGTCTTTCATTTGGAAGGCAGAAATGCATTGAAAGTCAATAGGTAATAACAGTTGCTATACAAATCTGAATTACCCTAAGTGTCCCGATAAAAATGGTACCTCACTTGTGTGGGTAGGCATAGTGCCCACGACAGGAAAGGCTGAAAACGCAACGTGAACACACCACATTTTCATAATGAAAAATTACCCTTTTTTTGCAAAGTGCCTAGCTGTAGTTTTTGAACCCTTGCTCTGCCGGCACCCAGGGAAACCTAGCAAACCTATACATTTTTGAAAACTAGACACCCAGGGGAATCCAGGATGGGGTGACTTGACTGGCTCTCACCAGGTTCTGTTACCCAGAATCCCTTGCAAACCTAAAAAATTGTCCAAAAAAACACATTTTCCTCACATTTCTGTGGTGGAAAGTTCTGGAATCTGCATGGATCCACAAATTTCTACCCACCCCGTGTTTCCCAAAGTCTTCCAAGGAAAATGGTACCTCACTTGTGTGGGTAGGCCTAGTGCCCGCGACAGGAAACGGCGCAAAACGCAAAGTGGACACACCCCAATTTCACAGTGAAAAATGACCCTTTTTTGGCAAAGTGCCTAGCTGTAGTTTTTGAACCCTAGCTCTGCCGGCACCTAGGGAAACCTAGCAAACCTATACGTTTTTGAAAACTAGACACCCAGGGGAATCCAGGAAGGGGTGACTTGACAGGCTCCCACCAGGTTCTGTTACCCAGAATCCCTTGCAAACCTAAACAATTGTCAAAAAAACCACATTTTCCTCACATTTCTGTGGTGGAAAGGTCTGGAATCTGCGCGGATCCACAAATTTCCACCCACCCCACGTTCCCAAAGTCTTCCGAGTAAAATGGTACCTCACTTGTGTGGGTAGGCCTAGTGCCCGCGACAGGAAACGGTGCAAAACGCAACGTGGACACACCACAATTTCACAGTGAAAAACGACCCTTTTTTGGCAAAGTGCCTAGCTGTAGTTTTTTAACCCTAGCTCTGCCGGCACCTAGGGAAACCTATCAAACCTATACATTTTTGAAAACTAGACACCCAGGGGAATCCAGGATGGGGTGACTTGACTGCCTCTCACCAGGTTCTGTTACCCAGAATCCCTTGCAAACCTAAAAAATTGTCAAACAAAACACATTTTCCTCACATTTCTGTGGTGGAAAGTTCTGGAATCTGCGTGGATCCACAAATTTCAACCCACCACACGTTTCCCAAAGTCTTCCGAGAAAAATGGTACCTCACTTGTGTGGGTAGGCCTAGTGCCCGCACCAGGAAATGGCGCAAAACGCAACGTGGACACACCTCAATTTCACTGTGAAAAATGCTTCCATTTCTAACGATAATGGCATTACTCCTAGTCCTACTCCCTCGCCTTCCTTCAGCACAAATGAGGCCCCGCCTCCCACCCAGACCCACCCCCAGTATAAAAACTCTGCCCGCCCCCACCTCCAACTGTACGAAAACAAGCCGAGCTAGCACTCAGTTGAACCGCACCGGGAGGGAGGGAGGGTCCTCGAAGGAAGGCGAGGGAGTAGGACTAGGAGTAATGCCATTATCGTTAGAAATGGAAGCATTACCTCCCGTCCCTCCCTCGCCTTCCTTCAGCACAAATGAGGACATAGCAAGCAGAAGAAAACAGAGACGGACAACTGAGTGATAAAGAACACCAAAATTTAATACAGTGACCCAAACACAGCAGATCAACATCCCTGGTCCCGCATAGAGGACAAGACCCTGTGGCCCAGAACAGTATCCAAACGCTCCAGACTCGCAATTTGATAGAGACGGACAAAAGTAGAGGGAGAAGACCAGGTTGCCGCCCTACAGAATTCCACCACCGAAGCCCCCTGCAACTCAGCCACCGTAGCCGCCATACTGCGAGTGGAACGCCCCTGAACCCCCAAAGGAGGATCCACCCCCTGAAGATGGTAAGCCATCAAGACCGTGGACCGAATCCAACGACTCAAAGTAGCCGTGGAAGGCTTAACACCCTTCCTAGCCGGACCGAAGTTAACAAACAAAGAGTCCCCACCCGGAAGGACTCCACAACCTGTAGGTACCACAGCAAAGCCCGACGGACATCCAAACAATGCAAGCGACAATCCTCAGCCTAGGAAGGAGCAGGACAGAATTCAGGCAAAATCACCTCCTGACTGAGGTGAAAAGCCGAATTGACTTTTGGGACAAAGGATGGAACCGGAACCAGAACCACCCGATCCGAAAAGACCTTACAGAAGGGAAACTTATAAGACAAGGCCCCCAACTCCCCCAAGCGCCGCGCCGAGGTGATAGCGACCAAAAAACAAGTCTTAAAAGTCAAGAGACGCAACTCAAGACCCTAGAGGAGGCTCAAAGGTAGAACCAGACAGGACATCCAACACCAAATGCAAATTCCACGAAGGAAAGGACCGAACAGGGCGGGGAAACAAATTCAACAGACCCTGAAAAAAACGAGGCATCAGAGCCCCGTCATCCCGCAAATTACGCCAGGAGCCCCGAAAAGCCTGAATAGCCGCCGACTGCACCTGCAGAGAAGCCACCGACAACCCCAGAAGAGCCCCATCCTGAAGGAACTGCATCACCACAAAGAGGTCAGCAACTGTGGGATCAACACCTTTACCAGCACACCAGGCCAAAAAGACCCGCCAATGTCTAGCATAGGACAGCAGACTAGTGGATCTACGGGAAGCTTGCAAAGTAACAGCCAACTGGGCAGGAACCCCCAACCCAGCTAAGCCCTGCCGCTCAACCGCCAGGCCATCAGGTGTAACCTCCGCAGAGAACCCAGGGGAAGGGCCGGAAACTCCAAAGGGGACGGAACCAGCGGAAGGACCCACTCCCGGTCGCAACACAGCTCGGTCAGAAGAGGAAACCAATTCGCCCGTGGCCAACAGGGAGCCACCAACAACACCTGAGCACAGTCCCTTCGGACCCGCACCAGAAAGAAGCGGAGCAGCGGAAAGAGGGGGAAGGCGTACAGCAGACCCCGAGGCCAAGGACAGGTCAAGCCGTCGACCCCCAGAGTCCCGGGACACCTACCCAGAGAACAGAACCGGACCACTTTGGCATTCCCCGGATTTGCAAACAGGTCCACCACAGGGAGGCCCCAACGACCCACCAACTGGACGAACACACCGGGAAGGAGAGAGAACTCCAGAGAAGATGGAATGTCCCTGCTCAACAGATCCGCCCGCACATTGTCCACCCCCCGAATGTAGAGAGCTGACAGACCCAGCACCCAGACCTGAGCCCACTGAAAGAGGACGCTGGCAATCAAGTTCAAGGACCGGGACCGGGTCCCCCCCTGACGGTTGACATAGGACTTCGCCACCATATTGTCCGTCTGATCCAACACCCAACGACCCCGCAGAGAGTCCTGAAAGTGCACCAGGGCAAGTCCAATCGCCCTCAACTCCCGCCAGTTGGAGGACCTCCGGGAGTCCAGCAGGGACCAGCACCCCTGAACCTGATCCGACCCCAGCCAAGCACCCCACCCGGACAGGCTGGCGTCCGTAGTCACCACAAGCGGAGCCGGAGGAGCCAGCGAAACCCCGGCCAGAAGGTTACGTCGGCTGAGCCACCAGGATAGCTCCCCCCGGATCCGGTCCGTCATGGGTAGCAGGGACAGCAGACTCTGAGACCCCGGAGACCAACCCAACAGGATCCAGTTGGCCAGGCGGAGGAGATGAAAATGAGCCCAGGGAACCAGAAACACCACGGAAGCCATGTGCCCCTGCACCCTCAGCCACTGGACCGCCGGAGGAGCCTCCCGGGACATCAAGGCCCGAACCTGTGACTGAAGAGAGACCATGCGCTTGTCGGACAAGGTAACATGGCCGAGCAAAGTTTGAAACCGAGCCCCGATGAACACCATGTCTTGAGAGGGGACCAAAGAAGACTTTCCCCAGTTCACCAAAAAGCTGTGCCCCTGAAGAACCTCCAAGGCCCTCCCAAAGTGAGCGAGCAAAAGAGACTCCCCCGCAGCATTCAGCAAGAGGTCGTCTAGATAAGGATGAACGAAAACTCCCCCTGCATGAAGGAGAGCCATGAGAGGCGCCAGGACCTTCGTGAAAACCCTGGGCGCGGACCTGAGGCCGAAGGGAAGCACGCAAAACTGAAAATGGTCGTCCCCCACAGCGAACCTCAGGAAACGCTGAGAAGAAGCGGCAACAGGGATGTGGAGATAGGCGTCCTCGAGATCCACGGAGGCCAGGAAGTCGCCAGGCCGAACCAGAGGAATGATGGCCTGAAGGGTCAACATGCGGAAGTGAACGGGCTGAACCCAGGAGTTGACCCACTTGAGATCGAGGACAGGCCGAAAGACGCCGGTCACCTTCCGAACCAGAAACAGAATGGAGTAGGTCCCCGTCCCCACCTCCTCGACAGGAACCCGGCAGATGGCATCCTTGGCAAGCAAACCGGACACCCCGTCCAGCAGAGCCACCCGGCGGGGACCGGAGACAGGCAGAGGAGTCAGCCGAACCCCAGAATCCGGCGGAACCTGCATGAAGTCGATCACGTACCCATGACCCACAGTGCTCAGGACCCAGCCATCCGAAACGTCCTGCTGCCAACGAGGAAGAGAATGCCGAAGAGGACCACCGACCGGCAGGGAACCGGCCAGACAGTAGTTGTCAGGGACCCTTCTTGGCAGGGCCCTTAGGCGCGGAGGCAGCGTGCGTGGGAGAAAAACGGGGCTGAAAACGTCGCCTGCGGAAAGACTGACGAGAATCACGCTTTGGGGAAGAACGAGGGGCCCTATTCCAAGGCCTGCCAGATGGAGCCGATCCGCCCTTATAGGGCAAGGCATGCTTCCGCTCCTTGAAAGCCTTCGAAATCATGGCAGGCAATTGGTCCCCAAACAGAGCCAGTCCATCAAAAGGCAACTTCAACAGAGCCGCCTTCTCCCCAGGATCAGCCTTCCAGGACCGGAGCCAGAGGGAACGACGCGCCGCCACCAAAGCCCCAGTGGACATAGCCGAAGACTTTATCACGTCCGACGAAATGTCCGCCAACAGCCTAGCCTGCTGCTCCATAGCAGCCAGGAGGTCAGAGCATTCAGACCCCTCCTGAACCACGGCAGCCAATTTCTCGAAATCTTGCACCAAAGACTGCGCTGAGTAGGCAGAGAAAAGGCTAGCCCTCAGCGCCAGGTTCCCAGCCACAAAGGAGCATTTAAGGCCAGAGTCCACCTTCTTATCAGTAGCATCTGCCGGGGTATAATCCTCAGGCAGAATCGCAGTCTTGCCAATCAGAGTGGCCAGGATAGAGTCCAGTTTCAAACTGTGAGGCAAGGGGTCTTACCCCTCCAAAAGGTAAAGCTTCTGAAGGAAGCGAGGGACCTGCAACTAATCAACCTCACGCCACTCCCTCAACACCATGTCCTTGACCGGACCCTGAAAGGGCATGCCCAACTTGGAGGGAGAAGCATACTGAGGAAAAAGACTCCCATCCGTCTCCCCCAGCTGGAATGGAGGGAACCCCAAATTGTCCCGCACATGAGCCAGAACATCCCACCTCTCCTCCCTGGAGATATACTTTCCCCCAGAGGAGGTAGAAGGACCCTCATCATCCGACAGGGAAACCGCCCTCGCAGGATCCAGCGAGCGAGGATGCGAAGGAGCAGCAGGCACCGGACGAGCCAAGAGAACCTTAGCCACAGCCGCCTCAATCATGCCCTGCACCTCCACCTTGGACATGAGAGGCACATCACCCCCAGAAAGGCCCCGACTCCGAGGGCGCTTGGGGGGAACCGGAGAATCCTCAGGAGAGGAAGAAGAAGAAGAAGACACCAGGTTGTTCCTCTTGAACGCCTGTTTGCGACCCATGGCAGCAGAAGAACGGAGAAGCAACTCCCCACCACCTATAAGTAGGGAAAACCCACCAGACACCAACCAATGAATGCCCTGGTCAGAAAACTGCCGAGAACAGGAAACAAATCAACAAAATGCCAGACAAAATAAAAGATCGGGCACAAACCCGTCCTACCAGGTCTCTAGAAAGAGTGCAGTCCGGGAGGAGGCAGCCACGACAGCCCGACCCGGAAACACAGCCCCAGCCACAGGAGGACCGCCCAACAATGCAGCAGCTTCCTCAGCCACCGCTCCGCCCCCATACCACGAGGGAGACGAGGAGAGGAGGCACCGCCAGGAGAACGCTGTCGAGGGCACCGCCGCCGCAGAGAACCAACACGAAGTCTCCCCGGCACCGCCACAGGGAGGAACTGAAGGTAAGTCTCACTAGGGAGACAGAAAAAAACAGGTGGAGGTGGGGGCGGGCAGAGTTTTTATACTGGGGGTGGGTCTGGGTGGGAGGCGGGGCCTCATCTGTGCTGAAGGAAGGCGAGGGAGGGACGGGAGGTAATGACCCTTATTTGGCAAAGTGCCTAGCTGTAGTTTTTGAACCCTAGCTCTGCCAGCACCTAGGGAAACCTAGAAAACCTATACATTGTTGAAAACTAGACACCCAGGGGAATCCAGGATGGGGTGACTTGACTGCCTCTCACCAGGTTCTGTTACCCAGAATCCCTTGCAAACCTAAAAAAGTGTCAAAAAAAACAAATTTTCCTCACATTTCTGTGGTGGAAAGTTCTGGAATCTGCGTGGATCCACAAAATTCCACCCACCCCGGGTTCCCCAAAGTCTTACAATAAAAATGGTACCTCACTTGTGTGGGAGGCCGAAGTACCCGCAACAGGAAACGGCCCGAAACGCAACGTGGACACACCACATTTTCGCAGTGAAAACGGTCCCTTTTTCAACAAAGTGCCTAGCTGTAGATTTTGAACCCTAGCTCTGCCGGCACCTAGGGAAACCTATCAAACCTATACATTTTTGAAAACTAGACACCCAGGGGAATCCAGGATGGGGTGACTTGACTGCCTCTCACCAGGTTCTGTTACTCAGAATCCCTTGCAAACCATTGTCAAAAAAACCACATTTTCCTCACATTTCTGTGGTGGAAAGTTCTGGAATCTGCGTGGATCCACAAAATTCCACCCACCCCGTGTTCCCCAAAGTCTTCCGATAAAAATGGTATCTCACTTGTGTGGGAGGCCCAAGTACCCGCGACAGGAAACGGCCCAAAACGAAACGTGGACACACCACATTTTCGCAGTGAAAACGGACCCTTTTTCAACAAAGTGCCTAGCTATAGATTTTGAACCCTAGCTCTGCCGGCACCTAGGGAAACCTATCAAACCTATACATTTTTGAAAACTAGATACCCAGGGGAATCCAGGATGGGGTGACTTGACTGCCTCTCACCAGGTTCTGTTACCCAGAATCCCTTGCAAACCTAAAAAATTGTCAAACAAAACACATTTTCCTCACATTTCTGTGGTGGAAAGTTCTGGAATCTGCGTGGATCCACAAAATTCCACCCACCCCGTGTTCCCCAAAGTCTTCCGATAAAAATGGTACCTCACTTGTGTGGGAGGCCCAAGTACCCGCGACTGGAAACGGCCCAAAACGCAATGTGGACACACCACATTTTCGCAGTGAAAACGGACCCTTTTTCAACAAAGTGCCTAGCTGTAGATTTTGAACCCTAGCTCTACCGGCACCTAGGGAAACCTAGCAAACCTATACATTTTTCAAAACTAGACCCCCAGGGGAATCCAGGATGGTGTGACTTGGCTGGCTCTCACCAGGTTCTGTTACCCAGAATCCCTTGCAAACCTAAACAATTGTCAAAAAAAACAAATTTTCCTCACATTTCTGTGGTGGAAAGTTCTGGAATCTGCGTGGATCCACAAATTTCCACCCACCCCGCGTTCCCCAAAGTCTTTTGATAAAAATGGTACCTCACTTGTGTGGGAGGCCCAAGTACCCACGACAGGAAACGGCCCAAAACGCAACGTGGACACACCACATTTTCACAGTGAAAACGGTCCCTTTTTCAACAAAGTGCCTAGCTGTAGATTTTGAACCCTAGCTCTGCCGGCACCTAGGGAAACCTAGGAAACCTATACATTTTTGAAACCTAGACACCCAGGGGAATCCAGGATGGGGTGACTTGGCTGGCTCTCACCAGGTTCTGCTACCCAGAATCCCTTGCAAACCTAAAATATTGTAAAAAAACCCCACATTTTCCTCACATTTCTGTGGTGGAAAGTTCTGGAATCTGCGTGGATCCACACAATTCCACCAACCCCGCGTTCCCCAAAGTCTTACGAGAAAAATGGTACCTCACTTGTGTGGGAGGCCCAAGTACTCATGACAGGAAACGACCCAAAACGCAACGTGGACACACCACATTTTCACAGTGAAAACGGACCCTTTTTCAACAAAGTGCCTAGCTGTAGATTTTGAACCCTAGCTCTGCCGGCACCTAGGGAAACCTAGGAAACCTATACATTTTTGAAAACTAGACACCCAGGGGAATCCAGGATGGGGTGACTTGGCTGGCTCTCACCAGGTTCTGCTACCCAGAATCCCTTGCAAACCTAAAATATTGTAAAAAAAACACATTTTCCTCACATTTCTTTGGTGGAAAGTTCTGGAATCTGCGTGGATCCACAAAATTCCACCCACCCCGCGTTCCCCAAAGTCTTCCGATAAAAATGGTACCTCACTTGTGTGGGAGGCCCAAGTACCCGCGACAGGAAACGGCCCAAAACGCAACGTGGACACACCACATTTTCACAGTGAATACTGACCCTTTTTCAACAAAGTGCCTAGCTGTAGATTTTGAACCCTAGCTCTGCCGGCACCTAGGGAAACCTATCAAACCTATACATTTTTGAAAACTGGAACCCAGGGGAATCCAAGATGGGGTGACTTGACTGCCTCTCACCAGGTTCTGTTACCCAGAATCCCTTGCAAACCTAAAAAATTGTCAAAAAAACAAATTTTCCTCACATTTCTGTGGTGGAAAGTTCTGGAATCTGCGTGGATCCACACATTTCCACCCACCCCGCGTCCCGCAAAGTCTTCCGATAAAAATGGTACCTCACTTGTGTGGGAGGCCCAAGTACCCGCGACAGTAAACGGCCCAAAACGCAACGTGGACACCACATTTTCACAGTGAAAACTGACCCTTTTTCAACAAAGTGCCTAGCTGTAGATTTTGAACCCTAGCTCTGCCGGCACCTAGGGAAACCTAGGAAACCTATACATTTTTGAAAACTAGACACCCAGGGGAATCAAGGATGGGGTGACTTGGCTGGCTCTCACCAGGTTCTGCTACCCAGAATCCCTTGCAAACCTAAAATATTGTAAAAAAAAATACATTTTCCTCACATTTCTGTGGTGGAAAGTTCTTGAATCTGCGTGGATCCACAAAATTCCACCCACCCCACGTTCCCCAAAGTCTTACGAGAAAAATGGTACCTCACTTGTGGGGGAGGCCCAAGTACCCGCGACAGGAAACGGCCCAAAACGCAACGTGGACACACCACATTTTCACAGTGAAAACTGACCCTTTTTCTACAAAGTGCCTAGCTATAGATTTTGAACCCTAGCTCTGCCGGCACCTAGGGAAACCTATACATTTTTGAAAACTAGACACCGAGGGGAATCCAGGATGTGGTGACTTGGCTGGCTCTCACCAGGTTCTGTTACCCAGAATCCCTTGCAAACCTAAAATATTATTTAAAAAAACACATTTTCCTCACATTTCTGTGGTGGTAAGTTCTGGAATCTGCGTGGATCCACAAAATTCCACCCACCCCGCGTTTCCCAAATTCTTCCGAGAAAAATGGTACCTCACTTGTGTGGGAGGCCCAAGTACCCGCGACAGGCTAGGGCCCAAAACGTATTGAGGCGACATTAAAATTGCCTATCTCAAAACAACCTGGTTTTGCAAGGGGGGTCACCTCGGGTTTTGGCCCCGTGCTCGGCGGCCAGCTAGGGAAACTTATCAAACCCACACATTTCTGAAAACTAGACACCCGGGTGGTTCCAGGGAGGTATGGCTTGCGTGGATCCCCCAATGTTTTCTTACCCAGAATCCCCTGCAAACCTCAAATTTAGCTGAAAACATCACTTTTTCCACACATTTTTGTGTGGGAAAGTTGTGGCATCGCCGGGCAGACACGAATTTCCTACCACCCAGCGTTCCCCAAGGTCTCCCAATAAGAATGGTGCCTCACTTGTGTGGGAGGCCCAAGTACCCGCGACAGGAAACGGCCCAAAACATTTTGTGATAGGCAATTTTGATGTTGCCTCAATATGTTTTGAGCCCGGGTGTCTAGTTTTCAGAAATGTGTGGGTTTGATAGGTTTCCCTAGCTGGCCGCCGAGCACGGGGCCAAAAACCGAGGTGACCCCCTCGTAAAACCAGGTTGTTTTGTGATAGCCAATTTTGATGTCGCCTCAATACGTTTTGGGCCCTAGCCTGTCACGGGTACTTGGGCCTCCCACACGAGTGAGGCACCATTTTTATCGGGAGACCTTGGGGAACACTGGGTGGTAGGAAATGCGTGTCTGCCCGGCGATGCCACAACTTTCCCACACAAAAATGTGTGGAAAAAGTGATTTTTTCAGCTAAATTCGAGGTTTGCAGGGGATTCTGGTTAAGAAAACGTTGAGGGATCCACGCAAGCCATACCTCCCTGGAAGCCCCCGGGTGTCTAGTTTTCAGAAATGTGTGGGTTTGGTAGGTTTCCCTAGCTGGCCGCCGAGCACGGGGCCAAAATTCCAGGTGACCCCCTCGCGATAGGCAATTTTGATGTCGCCTCAATACGTTTTGGGCCCTAGCCTGTCGCGGGTACTTGGGCCTCCCACACGAGTGAGGCACCATTTTTATCGGGAGACCTTGGGGAACGCTGGGTGGTAGGAAAAGCGTGTCTGCCCGGCGATGCCACAACTTTCCCACACACAAATGTGTGGAAAAAGTGATTTTTTCAGCTAAATTTGAGTTTGCAGAGGATTCTGGGTAAGAAAACGTTGGGGGATCCACGCAAGCCATACCTCCCTGGAACCCCCCGGGTGTCTAGTTTTCAGAAATGTGAAGGTTTGGTAGGTTTCCATAGCTGGCCGCCGAGCACGGGGCCAAAATCCCAGGTGACCCCCTCGCAAAACAAGGTTGTTTTGTGATAGGCAATTTTGATGTCGCCTCAATACGTTTTGGGCCCTAGCCTGTCGCGGGTACTTGGGCCTCCCACACGAGTGAGGCACCATTTTTATCGGGAGACCTTGGGGAACACTGGGTGGTAGGAAATGCGTGTCTGCCCGGCGATGCCACAACTTTCCCACACAAAAATGTGTGGAAAAAGTGATTTTTTCAGCTAAATTCGAGGTTTGCAGGGGATTCTGGGTAAGAAAACGTTGGGGGATCCACGCAAGCCATACCTCCCTGTAACCCCCCGGGTGTCTAGTTTTCAGAAATGTGTGGGTTTGGTAGGTTTCCCTAGCTGGCCGCCGAGCATGGGGCCAAAATCCCAGGTGACCCCCTCGCAAAACAATGTTGTTTTGTGATAGGCAATTTTGATGTCGCCTCAATACGTTTTGGGCCCTAGCCTGTCGCGGGTACTTGGGCCTCCCACACGAGTGAGGCACCATTTTTATTGGGAGACCTGGGGGAACGCTAGGTGGTAGGAAATTCGTGTCAGCCCGGTGATGCCACAACTTTCCCACACAAAAATGTGTGAAAAAGTGATTTTTTTCAACTAAATATGAGGCTAGCAGGGCATGTTGGGTAAAAAAAAGCAGTGAGAGCCACGCAAGTCATTCACCCTTGTACTTCCCCCTTTGTCTACTACTCAAAAATATAAAGGTTTGTCTAGGTGACGACTGAGCTAGGGCAGAAAGTCCCCTGCTACCCATTTTGACAAAAAAAATATCTTACAAACGGACATTAAACCGACACAAATATAAATCTAACACTAATTTGATAAAGCTAATTCACCACTTACACTGGTTGGTTTTAGCACCTCCAGAAACTCTGGCTTCAAAGCACAAATACTTATCAAAGTATATAAATATTGAAGCCAAGCCTTCTGCAGGGGAGCCATAAAGCCACATCACGGTACCAACCACTTTATGGTCCATTCACACGCCATTCACACACCACACACAAGACTTCCATACCTCCAGCCACGGGCCCAAACAACCATAACACTTGCACTCACACAAACATACTGCCGCCATGCAAGGGCCCATCACATTCATATGCCACAAGACATAATGACTTTGACTATATTTTACCACCTGTCAAGTCTCCACCTCCTTCTTCCAGAACGTTACCGAATGCATGCCCAGTGAACCTATACTAATGGCTTCCATGACAGCCACATGAGGCTCAGAAAGACATGTCTTTCATGCACCTTTAGTGCACTCACTATGCTAAATCCAACTCCTTCCAGTTTGTGGATGCAAGTTGGGGGGCGCTCGAGTATGCCGCAAAGCCCATTCCTCGAGCTGAGCAAGCATATCTACCTTTGAAACTAAGGCAAACATGCTGGAAATTTTCAAAAGATAACATCATAAACTATGAACGGATGAATGTGAAACAAGGGTAGTCCGTGACAACGTAGCATATGTCCAATCCACCGTTATGTGCAGTGACTGTAATGCACTTATCATACAGCAAACTGACCATCTACTAAGTTCTAACGGAGGATGAACATGGCAAGCAGCATTGACCCATAAGAACTACAGTAAATTCAGTGTGAGTGTGGCAGCAATGGATTTGAATCCATGGGTGAAGAAGAAGTCAGGACGTGTATCTATACTACCTTTACTATCTGCCTTCTACCTTTGCAATATTCCTCGGAAAGTGTACCTACCGTAAGCTGTTCTAACCCGTTCGTGTGTCTGTCCTCAGAGTCCTGACTAACCCTGTCCAATTGTTAAGAGACCCTATACTAATGCCTTCCATCTCTAGCTACTTGAAGCTTGAGTGAACATTTCTGTCACGAGCTATCAATGCTCTCACAATGCTCTATCCAACTCCTTCCAGTTTGTGGATGCAAGTTGGGGGTGCCCGAGTATGCCGCAAAAACATTTCTCGAGCTGAGCAAGCATATCTACCTTTGAAACTAAGGCAAACATGCTGGAAATTTTCAAAAACTTCCTAAAGAGAACATCATAAACTACGAAGAACGGTTGAATGTGAAACACGGGTACTCCATGACAACGTGGCATATGTTCTGTCCACCAGTATGTGCAGCGTGGGGACTATAATGCACTTGTCAATTGGCGAACAGAACAACTACCACGTTCTGAAAGCAGATAAAGGTGTTGAGAAGTCCATGATTTCATGAAGTAGAGGAAGAAATATCCTGCAGCTGCTTGCGTAGTGAAGGAGTGGCCCACAGACAGTAGGTATCCATTCACACCAATTGAAAGGTTAACCTATTCGCAGCTCCACCTCAGTCAATTTCCCAGAATTTTGCTTTAGTGTGATACAACATAAAGCAAGTAGGAAAACAGAAGGCAGGCTTACTTGGGCACTGGGGACAGTAAACACGAGTCTCCTGCCTCTTTCCCTGCATCGAGCACACTTTACAACGATGACATGGTCGCTCCTTTTGGGTGTTGCAGGAATTTTATCTGCAAAGTGTCGCTCCTGCAGCCTTGCCACGTCCTCCAGAACACATGAAGTGGAGGCTTCTGCTTCTGTAGCAGTAAGACTTTCAATCACAGACAACTGAAAGTCAAGGAAAGACATGAGCTTCCTGTGGTGGTCTCACGATAAACAACATACGCATTGTATGTTGCCATCTGGATCAGTGCGTAAACAGTTTCTTATACCAAGTGCGAGTTTTACGACTCGCATTGTATGGCTGAAGAACCTGGTCGTTCTTGTCCACTCTGCCCATGTACTTGTTGTAATCAAGTATACAGGTGGGCTTGTGGACTTCGGCCATCTGACCCCAAACCGTGACAGGGGAAGTGCTCTCAGCATGAATTGTAGTGAGCACGTACACGTCACGCCTATCTGAGAACTTAACTGCGAGCAGTTCGTTGGAACGCAACGCAGTGCTCTGGGATTTCTGGAACTTCTTTCAAACAAGCTCCTGCGGGAATCCTTTGCGGTGACAACGAATTGTACCGCAAGCCACAGTGCCAGCTTTGTAGAGCTCACTGAACAGCTCTACTCCTGTATAGAAATTGTCCACATAAAGGTTATAACCTTTGTAAAGAAGTGGCTGGACAAGCCCCCATACGATCTTTCCTGTGACCCCTAGCATGGGAGGGCAACCTACAGGGTTAAGAGTTGTGTCCTTCCCTGTATACACTCTCAAGCTGTACACATAGCCAGTCGAGCTCTCACACAGCATGTACAGCTTGATGCCATAGCGAGCGCGTTTGCTCGGAATGTACTGCCTAAACAGCAGCCGCCCTTATACAAGATCAAGGACTCATCAATGGCTATATTCTTTCCAGGAGTATAAACCTCTGGAAACCTGGCAGACAAATGTTCCACGACAGGCCGAATTTTGAACAACCTGTCATAGTCTGGATGATCCCTGGGCAATGCAGCAGAATTGTCATTGAAATGCAGCATGCGCTGCAATAGCAAAAAACGATCTCTGCTCATGTATGGTGCGAAGATGGGGGTTAACCAAACCGTGCGAGTAGACCACTAGGATAGCAAGGTTGGTTTATGCACTACCCCCATTTTAAGCGTGAGGCCCAAAAATATCTTCAACTCCCCTAGAGAAGTGGGAGTCCACTTACGCGCCCTAGAATGAGGCCCAAGAGTTCCTCCTTGCTCCCTCAGAAATTGTTCAGCACGCAAATTTGTTTGCTGCACAATTTCGTCTAGGAAGTCAACACCAAAAAAGAGACGGAAGTAGTCAATTGGCAAAACATTTGCCGTATCTACTTTACATCCAGCGTCACCAGTGAAAGGCGTAATTTGGGGCAGAACTAAATTGGGAGGCTGCCAAGACAGCACTCTGTCTGTGCTTGCGGCCGCACGTGCCTGCAGTCTGGGTTGCTCTAACCTGTTACGGGTGTCCTGCTGCACAGACTGTGCTGGCAAAGGGACAGCACGACTGACATCGTCTCCTTCAGAATCGCTGGACGATGAGTCATCGGATGGAACTGCGCCGACCGAAAAGTCACTCCCAGATTCGGCTCCATTGTCCTCTCCCTCAGATGCTGTCTCAGTATCTGCAGTCTCAGTCTCTGATCCTGCCTCAGAGCTGGACTCCAGAACCAGATTTAGGGCCTGGGCAGCATTCATCCAACGATATGCCATCTCTGCTAGTGCCTAAACTGTCCTTTTAAAACACTATCCTACGTAGAAGGCAGATAGGTTGTTGGTTTTAAAGTGTAGGTGGGTGTGTGCGTGAGTGAAGTGCTTAAGTCAATAATGACGAAGTCACCTTACCTTTGTGAAATCCATACGCTCTCCAAAAAGACTAAGAAAGAGAGAAAAAAGACACAGTATTACTTTACCTTGCCACATACCCATCATCGCAGCCTTTTAGTGCTGGTGGGAGCCAGTGCGACCATCATTTTGGCGCCAAGATGCCTACGGGTGAACGTGTGCTTTACAATTGCACACTATGACCTCCTTTGATGCGCCCACTACCATCCTTGCAAACGTGCCCCTCATCTCTCCATAGCCCCTCTCTCACATACATTTAATCTGTTACAAAGTGTTTCTACTGCGTGGCTTTACTAATCCTCTTAGGTGTCTACATAATACAGGTCTGTTCGTTTCAGCATACCCTTTATGGCGTCAAAACTGCCACTACACAAAAGTCAGATATCTCTATCTAGCAGTAATTTTTTTTTGTACTCTGCAGCAGTACCACACTTTACTGCCTTTCAGGTAACTTCAAAGAGACTCATTATAGTTCTTTCACAGTCTCATAATTTCAGCACTGAGAAATATCTCTGTAAATAAATATTTATATATATATATAACAATTAATTCCCAATGTCAGCGCGCTCAATACCTGGTGCAGGCAGCAACGGGTAGAATCCTTACCCGATATTTAAATTCAGAAACACAAAGGATGCCGCACTCCAGAGACAGGTTTCAGAGTTGCTTTATTTTCACCAACACTACCACCAGTCGTGGTGAAAATAAAGCAACTCTGAAACCAATCTCTGGAGTGCGGCATCCTTTGTGTTTCTGAATATATATATATATATTTATATATATATATATTCACACAACAGGATTGCCCAGATTTGAGACCGCACTCCGCAGTTGGTAAGTATCTTACTTTATTTTCAAAGGCATCCAACTTAACATCCCCATGTAACGTCCCCGGCCTGACGCGTTTCGAATCCTTTGCGATTCTCTTCAGAGGCCCGTGTCAGCAGCTACAATTCAAACACCTGCATTCTCCCGCTCAAGCTTTATTTAATTGGCTTGGCTTCTGGTGCGCCTCCTTGATGGAAACCGTCATTTTTACACTGAGTGCCCTGGGAAATGTAGTTCTTATATTTTATTTCACAACCCTCCAGTGGGTATGTCTGCTAGCACGCACTATGGGACAATGTTTATAGCCCTCCATTGGGCTTCAGGATGGCACTTTGGATGCCTGCGTTCCATGTACCTTCTGCGCCCGTGTCCAGGTGAAATTTTCACTCCTCGGGTCCTTTAATTATCGGCAGTGCGTCGTCTCACGCGGCCTGGAACCGCCGCGATTATATTTACACAACAGGATTGCCCAGATTTGAGACCGCACTCCGCAGTTGGTAAGTATCTTACTTTATTTTCAAAGGCATCCAACTTAACATCCCCATGTAACGTCCCCGGCCTGACGCGTTTCGAATCCTTTGCGATTCTCTTCAGAGGCCCGTGTCAGCAGCTACAATTCAAACACCTGCATTCTCCCGCTCAAGCTTTATTTAATTGGCTTGGCTTCTGGTGCGCCTCCTTGATGGAAACCGTCATTTTTACACTGAGTGCTCTGGGAGATGTAGTTCTTATATTTTATTTCACAACCCTCCAGTGGGTATGTCTGCTAGCACGCACTATGGGACAATGTTTATAGCCCTCCATTGGGCTTCAGGATGGCACTTTGGATGCCTGCGTTCCATGTACCTTCTGCGCCCGTGTCCAGGTGAAATTTTCACTCCTCGGGTCCTTTAATTATCGGCGGTGCGTCGCCTCACGCGGCCTGGAACCGCCGCGATTATATTCACACAACAGGATTGCCCAGATTTGAGACCGCACTCCGCAGTTGGTAAGTATCTTACTTTATTTTCAAAGGCATCCAACTTAACATCCCCATGTAACGTCCCCGGCTTGACGCGTTTCGAATCCTTTGCGATTCTCTTCAGAGGCCCGTGTCAGCAGCTACAATTCAAACACCTGCATTCTCCCGCTCAAGCTTTATTTAATTAGCTTGGCTTCTGGTGCGCCTCCTTGATGGAAACCGTCATTTTTACACTGAGTGCTCTGGGAGATGTAGTTCTTATATTTTATTTCACAACCCTCCAGTGGGTATGTCTGCTAGCACGCACTATGGGACAATGTTTATAGCCCTCCATTGGGCTTCAGGATGGCACTTTGGATGCCTGCATTCCATGTACCTTCTGCGCCCGTGTCCAGGTGAAATTTTCACTCCTCGGGTCCTTTAATTATCGGCGGTGCGTCGTCTCACGCGGCCTGGAACCGCCGCGATTATATTCACACAACAGGATTGCCCAGATTTGAGACCGCACTCCGCAGTTGTTAAGTATCTTACTTTATTTTCAAAGGCATCCAACTTAACATCCCCATGTAACGACCCCGGCCTGACACGTTTCGAATCCTTTGCGATTCTCTTCAGAGGCCCGTGTCAGCAGCTACAATTCAAACACCTGCATTCTCCCGCTCAAGCTTTATTTAATTGGCTTGGCTTCTGGTGCGCCTCCTTGATGGAAAACGTCATTTTTACACTGAGTGCTCTGGGAAATGTAGTTCTTATATTTTATTTCACAACCCTCCAGTGGGTATGTCTGCTAGCACGCACTATGGGACAATGTTTATAGCCCTCCATTGGGCTTCAGGATGGCACTTTGGATGCCTGCGTTCCATGTACCTTCTGCGCCCGTGTCCAGGTGAAATTTTCACTCCTCGGGTCCTTTAATTATCGGCGGTGCGTCATCTCACGCGGCCTGGAACCGCCGCGATTATATTCACACAACAGGATTGCCCAGATTTGAGACCGCACTCCGCAGTTGGTAAGTATCTTACTTTATTTTCAAAGGCATCCAACTTAACATCCCCATGTAACATGGGTTACTTCAGACGCTGCTGCGATCCACGGCCAGGAAACCCTTTCAGGAAGGCCTCGTTTGAAAGGGGAGACTCTCCCTTTCAAACAAGGCCTCCCTGAAAGCTGGGGAGGCCATTTCAGCCAGATTTCCCCATCGGAGTCGAGCGCGGCCTTACCTGCTGCTGTCCTCGGCTCCGGTGGGGAAATCAGTGACGCCAGAGTGCCTCGCGGCGCACTGACGTCACAGATGGGCGGGAGGGGGGGGGCGGGGGAAGACGCGGAAAGCCTTCGGCGTCTCCCCCAGTAAAAAATGTTAAAAAAGGAAACTCCGGTGCGATGCACCGGACGATTAATTAGTGCCCTCCCTGGTGACATCCAATGGACGTGCGCAGCACCAGGGAGGTAGTGCTTGCGTCGGCCATTGGCCGACGCAAGCACCAAAAGGGTTAGAGTTATCTATGACCCTAGGTCTGTCCTGTTCACAGTTGTAAACTTACTATTAACTCGTAGTTTGTGAATAGAAAAAAATAGTAAACTTACACAAAAGTGAAAGTTTTCCTTCGCCAATCAGGCCCAACATGTCCTACTCAATGCCTCATTGCGAGTTAATGGGTAACTGTTTTGGGAGATTGCAGGGCCTGAATTTGAGCACACATCATTGAATGTATTAAGGGTGATCACAAGTTAAACTGGCTGCAATGGGGAAAACTTGTTGGATCAGGAATTATTGGGTCCTTTTATGCAGGTTTTTTCAATTCCGATAGTTTAATCATTCCATTTACTACTTGCTCAAATCAGTGGGCTAAGGTGGGCTGCTTTGCAGGAGCTTTGGGGTGGGGAGAGTGTTAGGGGGAAAGGGCAGGCTCTCATTTAAGCTGTAGTTTGCCTTTCTCTGTAGTACTGGTGCCTCGGTCCCTGGTCATCATGCTACTGCTTTGCAATTCCCTCTACCTTTCTTTCCACACTTTTTTTTTTTAATGGTCTTTTTATTGAACGGTTGCTCAGTGTACATCAATGCTTACAAGATTGAAGGTTCTTACAGAGTCAGTGTGGAGAGAGTTAAACCACAGCAGTTTCTTACAATGAGGATATCACAACAGGAGACATATACTTCATAGGCACGGTATGACTTAGGAACAGTCCCGGTGGGGGACTCCCCACTTCCCGTCCTCCCGCATAACCCCTGACCTTCCTCAAGACTCTCTGTATTGGATCCAATGGCCCCATATTTTCTCCTACTTCTGGGGACAACCCCGACTCTGATAGACTTTCTTTCCACATTTAACTGGAGGCAGTGCTGGGACACTATGTCTGGGACTGGCTTTGGCTTCCTTGACTCTTCTATTGCCTTATGAGAGTCAGGCCTTGTGGGTGTCTGGTCTTTTGCCTCCCTGTTCCTCTGGCGAGCTGGTTGTGCCTCCTGTCTTCCGGAATTCTGATACTTGTCAGATTGCTTTAGTGCTTGCAATTGTGGCTTTCTTGGCTTTCTAGATTCAGACCTTCTGTTTTTGTGACTCAACCCTACCTCTTCGTGTTTGATGCCCTTGTGAGCTTTTGAACCTGCCTTTATAATTCTTCATCATATAAGGAGTGCAACGAGGAAGGAATGAGGAGATAATTCTTTCTATATAAAGAAGGGGAACAAGGAGTGATAAAGGTCCGGCACACGTCCTCCTTGCAATGATCAAAAAATAAATGAGGTGTACAGCTCCTCGTGAAAGAAGACTAAAGTAGATGGTTCCAGGGAAAGGAATATGCTCCAACAGGAGCATGGACCCTCACACACTTGAATGGGTGTCGTGCTTCAGCATTGGGCTAGGTCCTTGTCAGGCCTGCGATGCAGTGCCCGATGGGCACCCACAAGGGGGCTTTTTGCCGGAGATCTTTTAGTTAGCTGATTGGTGAAGTGAGGGAGTGTGGACAAAAAATGTGGAGTGTAGAATGGTTACATAAGTGTGTTAAAATAGGGTCAGTGATATTCAGGATCATTCAATTTAAGGAATGAACCCAATAACCTAATTAAAAGCGAATGAGCTACCTTGGAATATAATGGTCCTAGATAGCCTGGTGAATTAATTGGTCAACATGTTTCTCGTGGAGATAGCCCAATGATTAAAATTGACACCCATTCGGGTGTGTGAGGGTCCGTGCTCCTATTGGAGAATATTTTCCCTGCAGCCATCTACCTTAGCCTTCTTTCACAAGCAACTGCACACCTCATTTATTTTTTTCATTTTTTGAGATAATTCTTTTATCTCTTGCAAGTAAAGTAATAACTCCAATAATTCTTCCTTCTCACCTTCCTTACTGCATGCCCAGCTTTGATTATGGCCTGTTGGGTTGCCTTGATAGTTTAGTCAGGGGTATTCTAAGATGGGTTGGTCATTTACAGGCACACCTGGGTGGAGGAGGAGGTGTGCTAAGACTACTGGCAAGTAACTGGAGCTTGCAAATGGCCGTCTGCAGTGCTCCCTGCACATGTTAAGGTGGTGGATCATGACAACCAGCAGCCAGGTTATGTTAACACCATCACTCTCTCAGCTCTAAGTCTCATTCTCTGCAACCTACAGCTATCCACTGCAATGTCTGTCAAATTCTGTTTCATCGCATATAGGCAATGTTGTTCTGCTGTGTATGCTATGCAAATACACCTAAGCATAAATTTAAGGTCGCCCAAACCCCCTCCTATAGGTGGATTCCAAATTCATGTTTCTATTGTAAGTGTAATTGCTTGATAAAACCATTAGTGTCCTGTGTGCGCCTATGGATATAGCTTCAGTTAAGGCGCTTGTCGCAACCTGTGCGACTTCAGTACTATATATATATGTTGAAGTTTGGCACTAAAATCCTGGTCCAGTTATACAGTTTTTGCCTACTGGTCGTGCCACATTGTGCCTGTCTAAAACCTCCATCTGTTGCTACTCTGCTTTTAGCCAATGTTTGGAATCCGCTCCCAGCTTTCTAGGGCCTAAGAAGGCTATGACATCGTAGTAATTATATGAATACCTTGTCCCACTATGCAGAAGATTTACAAAGTAACTCGATTTAAGTAGATTTTCGCAATATAAATGGTTACATAATGGCTTAGTGCTCACACAAGAGGGTGTTTGGTGTGGCACAGTAAATAGTTTGTTGACTGGAGAGGCGGGGCAGTCAGATCTTCTTATTTTGCAAAGTAATAAAGTTATGATGTGTTCCACGCCATGTTGGCTGACTGTAATAGGGAGGCGGCTGCAGCAACTCCCTTCACCCGTTCACGCCTTCGCATTACCTGGCTCGACACAAATCCTGAAAGACTGGATTCTTTGCAGCGCATCCACAGAGGTGCTTGGACAGGATGCAGCAGTCTGGAAAATGATTCCCTTCAAGAGTGTTTACGTTGTCATGCTCCTCAATCTATATATAAGGAAGTCTGCACTGGTGCACCTTATAGATCACGGATATGAAAACGTAGTGATTGCCATCAACCCCCGGATACCGGAAGACCAGACTATCATCAAAAACATTAAGGTAAGGAGTCAGGTGTGATCAACACGTCTTATTTAGATACAATAAACAGATGGAAACACTTGCACAATACGCATTTTTGTTATGTCATATATCAACTATATGGCACACACCTGCCACAAGCCTGGTATTGTGGTCCTCCACGATGTGGTGAGCAAGGTTATCTTCCTAGCAGATAGTAAAACTGGTGCAGGGAATTCTTACTTTCAAGAGGCGCAGGTTAGTTATTGTTGTGCTCTCAGAAACCTGCATTCACAGAGCATTTTCTATGAGTAATTTGGCTTATTCTTTTGAAGCGAATTACTCCTGAATGTACCCTGCGATATAGAAAGATTATCCGAGCGTTCTCATGGGTTACTTCAGACGTGTTGTTACTTATTTGTGGATTTCCAGGTGTAAGGCAAGCTTTCTCATGGAAGCAGAAACTTTGCGAATTAAGTTTGGGAGTAAACAAGTATTACTCCTAGAAATTCACGAGTAAGTTGATCTAATTGAAATAGTACGTCTGGGAGTGATAGCGTTATATGTACCTTGATAAAAGAAAATTAGAACATAGGTACAAATCATATAGATGTTTTGCAGGCTACTGTAGACTTATGACAATAACAAAAATGTACTACTACTATCATAGTGTCTGAAATGAATCTATGAGAACTGAGTTATTATTTAGGATGGATGGTAGTCCACCACAGGTAATAATGGCACTATTATTGTTAGGTCCAGTAAAGATTTCAGTAATTTAAACCTGAGCTCAACTCCTGGTAGCTATGGTACAGAGCAGACAGACTTAAATTAAGGAAATGTGTAAAACATTTAGAAGGACCAAAACAATAAAAAAGTCAAAAAACACAATACAGAAGAAATTGCACTCCAATCAATGTAAACAGAGAATATTTTAATGAACAAAATGAAACCAAAACAGCAAACATCTGATAGGTGGAATCAAAGATATTAATTTTAAAATTTTTGAATAAAAATAGGGACAACTGGTTAAACGAGACCGGGCCAAAGGTATGTTTTAAGGCTCACCACGATCGAGCATGGCTCGGATACGAGGACCAAGTTGGTCCCAGTCATAGAGTTACCTTTGAACTTAGAAATTTTCTCAGAAGTTGGAATCCTTAGCAAGACAAGGGATCTAAAGATGGGCTCGTCAATGACAGGTTGACAAAGGATGAAGTCTTGGTGAAGCCGTCGATGAAGGCGGGAAAAGTTCAGAATGGGAAAAGTCTGAAGTTCCCACCCAGGAAGCTGTCGACGTCGATCGGATGCTGCTCTGCATTGGGCTCAGTGAAGATTTCTACCTTCCGACTTGGACTATTTCCTGGAAGTGGGCTTTCCTCAGCATGGCAAGGCTGCACTCTGTAGCCGTAGATGGTTCAACATCATAGCATAATGGTCAGCGTCCGACCCGCTGAATAGGATTTGCTGCTGTGGAGAAGAACGTAGTGAGAGTTACATTGAAGTCAGGCCCACGGGTGACGATCTCTCAGTGGATGGGCTTGACAGGTTGGTCCTGGTCTTCTGGTGGCTCTCCAGGTAAAAAGCCTTGAAAGTTTCCATGTTTCCAAGTCCCAGCATTCAGGTTTGGGCAGGAGGAGTACCATCCAAATGTTCTAAGACCTCCGGTATAGCACTTGGGGTCAGGGCTTACTCCAAAGGAAACCGCCAGCAGGGTCTTGGGCAGATCCAGTTGAACCTAGTCTACTAGACACTTTCAGGAGAGAGGGCTTCTTGCAGTGTTTGTGTCCCTATAGCTGAATAGGAAGACAGCCAACTGACCCTTGGAGTCCAATTCTTTGTCCTGGGTACAAGTGGGATCAGGTCCAGCCCTTAGGATTCTCCTCACAGGTGCCAGCAGCAGGTGCAGTCCGTCTTCTATCTTCCATATGTCCAGTAGTGTTCTGAATAGGGTGCCAAGGGGGTGTCACATTTAAGCCTAGCACTAACCTGCGGGTGGGGTGACTCCTGGCCCCTCCCTGAACAATAGGAAAAAGGTTCCAAGGGTAACCCTACCCACTTTTGCCTCAGTTCCTGAGTGCCTTACTGCAAACAATCTCAGTCTTGTTTCTGGGCTACTCTCTGTTGTCTGCCTCTCTTGTGCCAACTTATTTTGTTTTTGTGCCACTCTCCATTGTCTACTTCTCTTGTGCTCTTATGCTTTGTTTTTTTCTACCGTTGTCTGCTACTGTGATGTCTCATTTTTGCTTTTTGTGACTCTGCCTGTTGTGGGCCTCTCATTTACCTGCTTGTCTTATTTGTGCCTTTTGGGTGCCTATAGCCTGTTGTTGTGCAAGCTGTGCTCGGTACCCACTTCTTTTCACGCTCTCCCTCCTCCCCATTGCCTGTTTGCCACTTTTTCCTGCCTGCTGCGACCTCCCTGCAGCCCCACCCCATGTGACCCTCCCAGGACCTACTTAATGGCGGCCGCAGCATGGACCAGTGATTAAGCAGATGACAGCCCAGCTCCCCTGGACTTACCTGTGGCCAGTCTTCCGAATGGTTAATCCCTCTGGACCCAGCACCTAGAGGCCTGCCTCACTCGTCTTTCTCAATCTCATGTTCTCTCTTTCACTGTTCTGTCACACCATCTCATGCTCCTTGCACCTCTATCTATCTCCACTTGTGTTTTCTCTGACACCCTCTGTTGTCTACCTCTCTTGTGCCACCTTGTTCTGTTTCTGAGCCTCTCTCTGTTGTCTGTTCCTGTGCTGCCTCATTTTTTGTTCATGTCGCATCTTGCCAGCATAGGCTTTCATCTTTTCTTTATTAACCAAGTCCTTCATACGGGTTGTGTTATCACCTCCTTCTCTTTTGTTGGTCTATTGAGGTAACTTGGCTGTCATTGCTCTTCCAAACATCAAAGTTGCTGTACTTTCGCCCATGGTCGAGTGATGTGTTGAACAATAGGCTCATAGGGTTTGCAAATTGAACTTCTAAAGCGTTGCACGGTGTACTGTTTTTCTTTCCGTACACATAAAAAGCTCACAAAGTGCAGCCACAAAGGTGTACTCTTCTTATGCTTTACATTCCGATGTTCCAGAAAATCATTGAATTTTCTACTGTTGAACAGCAGGCCATTATCAGACTTCAAAAGGGCTGGAATGCCCCACGTTGCAAAAATGCCATCAAGTCTCTTAATGACTGGCTCATGAGTTGTGGATGAGAGATCCTCTATTAACGGAATTTGAGAGTACTCTTCCACCATTACCATCAAATGATGTCCATTGTCAAGTGGACCAAAGAAATCAATGGATATTCTCTCTCATGCATGATTAGGGAGTTCTGACATGGTAAGAGTATGCTGAGTAATGTTCGTAGAGAGGCAGTTACATAGATAACAGGCCTTGAGTTCCTTTTCAACCCTCTCATCTCAATATGGAAACCAGACTCGATCTCGGAGAGCTCTCTTGGTGGCAACAATACCACGAAGTCCTTCGTGGGCCACTTCAATTAACTTCTGTTTAAACACTCCGGAATTAGGATTCTTGACCCTTCCAGTATAACTGTTTCCTGAGTTATAGACAGTTCATCTTTAACGTTTTTGTACTTTAGGTTTTCACTATCACTGGTGAGAGGTCAAGCATGTTGTTCCATGACTGATGTGTAATTATATCTTTCAATTTCAGCATGTCACTGTCATTGGTCGTGGCAGTGAGGATCTGGTCTAACGATATGGCAGCTGGCGTATTTCACTTTACAACAAGAGTAATGTAGGCTTCAGCCGTCTTGGATAGAGTACCTAGACCTTTTATAGGCACTCTGGAAAAGTAGTCAGCAGGGTTTTGATCCTTCCCTGGATGATGTACAATGGTGTAATCATACTCCTGTAATCGGTGACTCCAGCATTCAATGAGAGGAGGCATTTTGGCTTTGGATTGCCCAAGATAATCAATAAAGCTTGATGATTGGTTACCAGCATAAAAGTCTTTCCATACAAGAAGACATGGAAATGTTCTCAAGTCCATACAATGGACAGATTTTCTTTTTTGGGTTGAGAGTAAGCATGTGCTGTTTAGGACAAACCTCTACCAGCAAATGCCACAATATACCTTCGCAAAATAAAAAGATGATGGATGGAATGCTGAACATTGTCAAACATTCACCCCCAGTCATAGATCTGGGTTAAATCCATTGTTTATTTGCTCACCATGCCACCCCAGTTTGGACCCAGCCATATCCAAATCAGTCTTGACCCTGTTCCCAGTGGGAGTTGTCCGGCCTGAACTGCCAGGCCAGATCCTTCCTGGACCGGAAACAAGTATCCTGGGATCGATTTCAGGGTATCACCCCATATCAGCCAGGCAAGCTTGAATCCAGTGGCACAGTGAGCATGGGACCCACGTCTGGGCACATCCTTCCCACTTGCACAACTATAGCAACACAAAAAGATGATGGACGGAATGCTGAACATTGTCAAACATGCACCCCCAGTCACAGATGTGGGTTGAATCCATTTTTTTTGCTCACCATGCAACCCCAGATTGGACCCAGCCATATGCAACTCAGTCTTGACCCTGGTCCCCATGGGAACAGTCCCGCCCGAACTGCCAGGCCTGGTCCTCCCTGGACTGGAAACAATAACGACAAACCTCTCCCTATGAAATAATGAATACATTAGTGATACATCCTAAATTAGAAACAACATCATTGTCCCACAAGCCAATATTTTTTTCTCTGTTTTATATTTATCAAAAAAGCTCTTTTTTATATAATTTTATATATAAATTCATTTGTATAAAATTCTTTACTGTACACAATACAAGTAGAAGAGCCCCACAATAACATGACACACGATATACAAAAACAATATGACACCATCCAACACACAAACCCCAAACATACCATACATAGCTCAAATGAAAACGACAATACACACAACAAACTATATACGAAATAAATTACAAAACATGCAATTCATAAATCATTTCAAAGCAACAAACAGCGCCGACGCGCGTTTCGGAGTGGAACTTTTGCCAACGGTTCCTTCGTCAGGGCGCAGAAGATGCAATTCACTGGGTGGTCAGATGCCATCCATAGGTCATAGACATATATTTAAAATGTGGTGTGAGGGGCACCTTGTCACAATATAATCATGCGTATACACATAATTTGGTTTCTGCGGCAATGCGGATGCAAAACCTCAGGCAGGGTCAAGTTGTCATAAAAACGTCATTAATGTCGGGGAAACGAAATTTTGAAAACAGACGGAATAAAGCAGCGAAGAAGCTTCTAGCTGCAATGCCAAGGTACTCTAAGTTTCACGGGCGTGTTAAGCGCTGGATATGGACCACAATAAAATCCAGTGAGTAGGGTCGAATTAAACTAACAGATGATATGGGCAACCTGAATTAAGGACGTCCCGGATGAATCATGGCCAAAACTTAAAAATCCTTCTTGGTCGCACAACAGGGGGGTCCCTGCCTCCGTCAGAGTCAGTGGACTGGAAACAAGTATCTTGGGACTAGTTTCGGGGTATCACCCCTCATCAGTCTGGCTAGCTTGAATCCAGTGGCACAGTGAGCACAGGACCCTTCCCACTTGGGCAACTATAGCAACACAAAAAGATGATGGACGAAATGTTGAACATTGTCAAACATACACTCCTGTCACAGATCTGGGTTATTATGCTTTCAAACATGGGGGTGTCCGCTGTTCTGTGCCAGGATAGTGCCTAACCCGACAGGGCTAGTGTCAACAACAACCTCTGTGTGAAGCTTTGGAATGAAATAGGGCATTTCAGTAGCAGTTTCAATGGCTTGTTTGATTTTCTTGAAGCTTCTCTCACATTTTTGTGACCAGGTGAATGAAACATCTTTCTTCCTTAACTCTCATAAGGAGCGCTTATTGTCTCAAAGTCTCATATGTATCATGAACAGTAACTGGCCATGCCAAGAAATAAACGTGTTATAGAAAGGTCTTGAGGGGGATCAGCATTAGACAGCACTTGTACTTTAGCAGGATCGGGTTTCAAACCCCCATCAGAATAAAAGGGCCAAAGAATTTTAATTTAGTCTTTGGGAACTCACACTTGTCTGCATTCAAAGTCAGGCGTGCATAAGTCAGTAAGTGACATACTTGAATGAGAGATTTATCATGCTCCTTTTTTGTAGCTCAAAAAGTCAATATGTCATCGCTATAGTTGAATGCATTTGCACTCGGCTGCATGACACGTCAAATGACATCTTGGAAAAGTTCTGCAGCCGAAGACACACCAAAACAGAGGGCCTCATTTATGAGGTTTTACCGTAGGGCAGCACCGCAGGCCTCTCTGCTGCGCTGCCCTACGGTAAAAGAAAAGGGCAGGAATGCAGAGTATCTATGAGATACGGCGCATTCCTGTCCTTTTCCCTTGAGCCTGCACACAAATGGGCTGCCGTGCGTCAACGCAGGCACATTTGCACCATGGTGCAAGGGTGCCTGCGTTGCGGGTATGATTGTGCAGGAAGGGAAACCTTCCTGCAAAAAAACAATCACAAGAGCAGTTTTCCTCTTTCTATATTTGCTGCAGAATGCAGCACACATAGAAAAAGAAAAAACGAGGAGAAATAAAGAAATTTCTCCTCGTTGTGCCTCCCTTATGCCTCCCCTGGGGAGGCGTACATTTTTGGCGCTGCCTCAGATTTACGATTTCTCGTAAATCTGGGGCAGTGTCAAAATGCCATGGATGTTGCTGGGAACGCCCCCAGCAACACCCATTGCACGCTCCTTCAATGCAGAAAACTGCGTTAAAGAGACAATATTTACGAGGCAGCATTAAGCCCAAAAAAGTGGCTCAGTGCTGCCTGATAAATATCATGCAGGGTCCTGCGCCACGGAACGTCACAAAAAGTGACGTTCCAACGGCGCAAGGGGCCTCATAAAAGAGGCCCAGAGTCTTTTATATCAAAACAGCCCTAAGTGTGTAGAAAAGGTTGTAATATACCTGCAATCTTCTTTGAGTTCCAACTGCTGACAACCTTTATTTAAATCAAGGCGAGAGAAAACCTTTGCACCATTTAATTGCGTTATCATGTCAGCAATATGTGAACCTGGATGTCGTTCTCTTTCACTTGCCTTGTTTGCTTGGTGCATATCAGCGCATATGCATACAGCTCATTCAGTGTCCTTTTTGGGCTCCACCACAATGGGAGAACCCCATGGCGTCAGACCAGTTCAATGCTTAATAATGTTGTGCTTAGGTAAGGATTCAAGTTCTTTTTCAACAGCTTCTTGTAAATGAAAAGCAACTCATCTATGTCTCTGAGCAACAAGACGGCCATCGTCATTAATGTGTAACTTTACTTTCATAGTCTTTAACTTTCCCAAATCAGGAAACAATGAAGGAAATTGACTTTGTAGTGAGCATTCAGGTTGTAATTCACAGAAATCAGTCCCATATCAGCAGCGGTACTGAAACCAAGCAGACAGGCACTTGCTGCTGTACCTTGGAGCAAATGGATGGGTGCTTGCACCTTTGTTTTCTTGTGTTTCAATGTTAATGCAGCCCAGTGTACACTTTGGTTTTCGATGGTGTAAGTCGAGGTAAGGGAGTCAATTCAAGATATTTCTCTTCAGGCATTATATTTATCGATGTGCCACTGTCGATGATGAAAGGTATCGAGCAGCCATTTCTTTTTAATGTTATTTTCGGATAGTGTTTGTATGACGTTGGTGCTTTGTCATGTTGACTTTTCTTTGACTGACATTTTTCCTCGCATACAGCCAGTCCGACATGCACTCTTTTCTCTGATGTAAACATTGACATGGGACAACCGTCTTCCACGCTTTCACTAGTTGCTGTGGCAGACGAGCTGTTTGATGATGATTTAGATGACAATCGACTTTGTTCAGTGTCAATTTGCATCAATTGATGTCGCCACTTGGCCTTGTGGGGTCCATAGTTGCCTCTGGAATGTTCTGGCGGCCATTTTGTCATCGCGTCATGACGCACTTGCTTTTTCCTTCACTTTACAAACTGTTGCAAAATGATTCTCTTTCCCACAGCCTTTACATATCTGTCCAATGGCAGGACATATACCTTCATGTGGAAACGGAAATCCACATCAAAAACATAAAATTCACTAGTAGACAGCACTTTGCCCTTCAGTCTTTTGCTTTGGCTTACTTTTTATGCTCATGACTGATTCACTCTGGACACCTCCGGCCTCCAGGTCAGTGGCTTGTCTTTCAACATGCTCCTCAGCTCTGGCAGCGATCAACACTTGCTCCAGACTAAGAGTTTCTCTCAGCATTCGTTGTCTGAATGAATCTGACACGCATCCATCAATAACTCTGAGTCGCAGAGCTTCCTCATCCTTCAATTAATTGAACTTACAGTGTTTGATGAGCGTATCAAGTCTCTCCACTAATTCATCAATGTTTTCTACAAGTCTTTGGCATTCTTGACTGAAAATATATCTTTCATAATCAATGCTTGGTACTGAATTGAACTTTAGGTTCCGCATTTTTTTAATCTGACAATATGTCATTTCTTCATCAGTTCTCTGTATTTTCTTTATGACTTCTTTCACACCATAATCCGCAAGATTTTTGAGTACTTGATAATCTTTTTGTTATCAGTCTCTTCAAGTGCATTAATGAATTCATCAAGGGTCTCTACCCACGCAGACCAAACTTTCGCCAGTATTTTGCTTTTTGGCACTTTCGAAAGGTGGTGGTGGTTTCAGGTTTCAGGACTACAGCAGCATTGTAGACCATCAGTGCCGGCTCCTCCATTAAGTCAGAATTAATCAATGGGGATACCCAGTAGTGTGCAGAACCTGGGGACTATTACATTAAACGAGCAGTGGTTCTGCCACAACGCACTAACTGAAATAAACTTATTTTCTTTCTATCGCCTTCTACCGTGGGATTTCATTAAATGTTATAAAAAATAAATTGTCTAAACACGTATTTTGAAAGAAAAGGCACAAACTAATTGTACTATTATGAGGCGTATTTAAACTTTATATGAAAAAATCATGTATCAATATGAAACAGGACATATACACATGAAATTCTAGTGTAATTACAAAAGTGAAACATAGAGGGAGTGAGGTGTATTATACATATATCACAACATATTACAATAGGTACATAGAAATTACCACATGTAAACAATTACATTTAGGCACAGCGTGAAAACATGGTGGTAATCTCAGCGGGACCTTGAATTTTATTCCTTCTATTTATGATGGTAGCGCTTCTAATTATACGTCAACGTTTCAACCCTTGGATTATTGTGCAATTTATGAACATCAAACTAGGGTCTTCCTCAGGACAAGAATGGACAGTCTGTGTATAGCCTGCATGAAAGGAAAAAGTTTTACTCATGTGTTTAGACTATTTTGTGTGAAGCTCTTCTAGTTTGCTCACCTTGTGAGTTGGTCCCGGATGGATACCAACAAATGAAAGGGGGGCTACTATATGGCTTCCTTCTGGAGCTATCCTCACTAAACGCTCCTGGATAGGTTGAAAATAAGGGGCGGGCACAGCGTGCTCTCAGACCATCTGAAACAATACATAATCACCCATTATTTAATCAGCATATTATTGTGTTTTATAAAATAAATGAAAAGTGAAGGAAGAGTAAATAGTCCCACTGACCTCTGGCGCCATGCGCTCAGAGACATCAATCAATACCGATAATGTAGGGGCATCCAGCCTCCGTACATCTCACTTGGTCCATTTTCAGAGAAAGCCAAGTGCAGGCGAAGCGAACTCTTGGACCATCTACAACAATATTATGCAGTCACCAATTGTAATATTCTTAATAAATACGGGCGGCCAAAAGTGAGGGATAAGATTCCAATTGTTACTAACCTCCGGCGTCATGCGCTCGGAGTCGTCACTTAGTTCCACTGAAACTGCAGGGGCACTCCACCTCCATGCACAACGAACCGCTCAGGTTCCGGAACAATTAGTTTCCGTGGACTCTGTAAGGATATAATTACGATGCTCAACTAAAATATTGTCACAATGGAAATGAAAGCATTCGTATTTCCTCCAACTGGGAATACAGCTTACCTCTGACAATGCTCGCTAAGAGCGTAGCAATGGAGCGTCTTCTCATGGTAAATGACCGCTCTCATATGGAAAAATGTAAAGGAAACCTGCAACGTGCAGCCGGTGTCCTCGTGTGCGGATGGCACGCTAGGAATGCAAATTCCTACGTGCTTGTCACAGTTGCAAGAAAGGGTGATACTAAAAAGTATCGACACGGTTTCATTAGGGACTATGTCAAAAGAGCCTATCGAGACTGAATTTCACGTTTCGATGATCTAACGTGTGCCACTGTTAGCCTAAGTCCAGAGTAATTAATAATTAAATTATCTTGTAGGTCCGCGGGTGAAAATACAAGATATGTGTACATCTCAACGGTTTATAAGAAAGGAAAAAGGATCCTTGTGAAAATCCGGTCCTCGGTTGACCTACTTCCATTTTTCTGTTCGATTTACAGTTATTAGGTGCTTACGAAGGTGCATTACGGCATATGTCAGTAGTATTGCCATACATAAAATCGTAGGTGAAGTCATAAACTGGTAAACTACATGATATTTACAAATATTAACGATTGCAAGAGAGGAAACAGATTGACCTACTCTCCTATTTCTTATGTCCACATTACAGTTATTGCATGCAATCGATGTGTGGAATACGAGATTTGTTCATAATATTACAGTAAGTCGGAAATAGTATCTACATTTGTACCCTTGACACCATTCAAAGTTACATGTGAAAATTAACACATTTCAAATTTCTGACATGGAAAACATTACTCAATTTAAACAGTATTGTTATAGCCTTCCCTCAATTATTATACCTCACATACTATTGTGTTGTGTTCTTCCTATTTGGTATGTTCCTTTTCCCTTGACGGTGTCGCTTGCCAGCTGTCTTTCTACGCTGACAAGCACAGCTTTGCTTGTTGGTTTCCCTTTTTGAGGTAATCACTTCGCACCCCCACCTTTCATTATCTGGAATTGCCTGCCAGCTGTACATCCGCGCTGACAGGCACAGCTTTGCTCAAGTATTATAATATTATATCTGCAGCGCTGCCGCCTTTTCTAAGCCTGATTAACCATGATCTGCCTGCCAGCTATCCATCTGCGCTGACAGGCACAGCATTGTTCAGCTCCTACAGCCTATAT
Organism: Calotriton arnoldi; assembly: GCA_963921515.1. Classification (NCBI taxonomy): domain Eukaryota; kingdom Metazoa; phylum Chordata; class Amphibia; order Caudata; family Salamandridae; genus Calotriton; species Calotriton arnoldi. Next base: position 1,944,813 of record CAWUFW010002767.1, on the reverse strand, counting down.
TATTGTTGCGTTTGCTATCCTTTCCAACAAGAGGAATTTTACGTCTAATACAGGCGCTCCAGAGTTCTATGTTCTCTATGGGCACATGCTTCTACGTTGTTTGTAGTGCTCATTTACGCTGCAACTTATTGTAACTGGAACTTTTATCTTGTGATAATATTTTTCAGCAGAGAAGGTTATAGGCATAGTTTTCCTCTTTCTGTTGCCCATCATATTCTGTGGTTTTTCATTCTCCGTTATTTTGATTTCTATTTTGGTGTAGCTTTTAGTGTAAACATGTCTGTGGCTAACATGAATCAACCGCCTCCATTTTTAAATGATGAAGGGGAACCTGAGATTCCATGGGACAGGTGGGTCAAAATACTTCATTCCTATCTAATCGCCATAGGAGGGGAAAAGTTTTCTTCAGTAAGAAAACAACATATCTTGTTACACAATCTGGGTGTTCATGGGAGGAAGGTGTACGAAGATCTAGCTGATGGAGCAGGGGAGGATGGTGAGGGTGATATTGATGTGTTCACTACCACTTTAAGAAAATTGGGTTCTCATTTTAAGGATAAAGTAAATGTTGTATTGGAGAGACATACATTTTTCCAAAGAGTTCAAGGTAAGAACGAAAAAGTCACAGCATACATTGCTTCTTTGAGAGGGCTCTCTGCCACTTGCGAATTTGGTGCACTGGCAGATTCTCTCATCAGGGACCAATTGGTCCGATGCACTAATGATCATAAAGTACAGGAAAGGCTGTTGACCCAAAATCCTGATTTAGATGAGGCTGTAACCATAGCAAAGAGCATTGAGCACACAGCGTATTGTGTAAAAGAGATGAAAATTAATAAAGAGTCTGCAGCAGAGGAGAAGCATGTCAATGTAATTAAAGAAGATGAGGAAATACTGAAAGTAGTGAGCAAAAGTACTGTCAGACCGAAGCTTAAAAAGAAGTTTTCAGATGTTACAGATGTGGGAATGCTAATCATCTAGCCAATTTCCCCAAGTGTCCTGCTAGAGGTGTAAACTGCAGAAAATGTAACAGAGTGGGACATTTTTCAAAAATGTGCAATTCTAGAGATGTGAGCAAAGATGTACATGTTGTTCATGATCAAGCCTTATACTCTGCAGATAACAAGTTTATCTTTCAAGTTCATGGTCAAGGGGTTGATGAAAATGTTAATTATCCTGTTTGCGAAATACAATTGGATGGCAAGAAAGTTAAGGCTTTTGCTGATTCCTGCTCCCCTTACACCTTAATAGAATTAGACACCTTCCAAAGCTTATTTAATGATGGTGAATACATTCTGGAAAAACTGGATGTACATCCGGGGGGGTACAACAAGGACCCCATTCCTTTAAAAGGGATGGTTAGCATGCGCATCACCTTTAAGGACAGACATACCTTTGGGAAGGTTTACATCACGGAAAAGGGTAGCAATTTATTAGGGTGGAAGCACCAGAAGAATCTGGGCATCACTCTTGATCCCAACAATGTTGAACAAGTATTACTAGTTGATAGATCCTTAACAGGAAAAGGGATTTGTGACGAGTTCCCAGAGGTCTTTACTGAAGATGTAGGTTTGTTAAGAAACTATATGCACAAAATAAAACTCAAAAATGATGCTGTCCCAATCGCACACAAAACTAGGTCCATTCCCCTGGTGATGTGTGAACCTTTAAAAAAAGAGTTGGAGAAGCTTGAGAAGCTTGGCATTATTCAGGCAGTGGGAAGTTCAGAATGGTTGGCTCCCATTGTTATAACTTCAAAATAAGAAAGCAATGATATCCGCATGTGTGTGGACTTGAGAAGTTTAAACGCCAACATTTGGGTAGATAGGTACCCGCTTCCAAAGATTAATGAAATGCTTTCTATAATTAATGGTGCCAAGTACTTTTCTGTATTAGATCTCACTTCCGCATATCATCAAGTGGCTTTACACCCCGATTCTCAAGTCCTCACATCCTTCACTACACCTTTTGGCACTTATACATTTTTAAGAATGCCTTTTGGTCTGGCTTCGGCCGCAGCGGCTTTTCAAAGAATAATGCAACATATCCTGGGTGGTGTGGACAAATCCATCTGTTTTCAAGATGACATTCTTATTTACGGCTCTGACGAAGAGGAACACAATCATAACTTAAGAAGAGTATGTACTAAACTCAGTGAAGCAGGTTTCACTATCCAGAAAAACAAGTGCAAGATAGGAGTACCATCTGTTGAGTTCCTGGGACACACTTTGTCCAGTGAGGGCATGAAACCCAAGATGAATCTAATAGAATCGGTGGTAGAAGCTCCCGTTCCTTCCAACAAAGAAGAGATCAAATCATTCCTGGGTTTAGCTGAATATATGTCCAAATTCATAAAACATTTCTCAGATATGGTACAACCTATTAGAGACTTACTCAAGAAAGAAAACAAATTTGAATGGTTACCCATACACAATTCTGCATTTGTTAGGCTCAAAAGAGCTATTGCCTCAGCACCATGTATAGGGAATTTTGACAGTACTAAAGAAACATTCCTCACCACTGATGCCAGTAACAGAGGCATTGGTGCTACCCTGTCTCAAGTGCAAGAGGGAAAAGAAAGAATCATAGCATTTGCCTCCCGAACACTCAAAGATGCTGAGGTTAACTACTCAACTATTGAAAAGGAGGCTTTATCTTGTTTTTGGGCAACTAACCATTTTAAATATTTTCTGTGGGGCATACCGTTCATACTCAGGACTGACCATAAGCCCTTAGTATCCTTATTCTCTTCTAAGGACATTGAGAAAACTACGCCCAGGATTGGGAAGTGGCTAGTGTCCCTACAAAATTTTAACTTCAAAATAGAGTATGTTTCGGGCAATAAGAACCAGGTTGCTGACTGCCTCTCTCGTTTACCTCTAAATAAGCATATGGAAGATAATATAGAAGATTTTGAAGTGTTACAAGTCACCATTCCTGCTATTCTAGAGGAAGAGTGGAAGAATCTCATGTCAAAGGATGTCACCCTACAAACAGTCAGAGAAAAGATCACGAATGGTTGCCCTAAGAAATGTTCTAATCTTCCGTGTGAGTTGCAGCCATTTTGGAATGTTAGAGATGAACTGTCATTTGCAGGAAATAACGTGTACAAATCTGACAAGATAGTTCCCCCTGAGGAGCTCAGAAAACGCATTTGTGAGATAGCCCATGAAGGCCATCTAGGAAGAAGCCTAACCAAAAGCAAACTCCGTTCAGGATATTGGTTCCCTGGTATGGATACTTTTATTGAAGATTTAGTCAAAGGTTGCCATGCGTGCGGCCTTAGTGATAAAACTAAAAGCACAAGGAGGATACCACTGGAACCAGTGCAAGTTCCCATCAAGGCATGGGAAAAATTAGGCTTGGACATTATAGGTCCTCTACAGATAGTTGGTCTACAAGAAAGGTTCATTATAGTTCTAGTGGACTATTTTTCAAAATGGATCACACTAAAGTTTGTCAACAAAGTGGACACTAAAGTTATAAAACTCTTCCTTTCCGAGGTATTTTCTAATGAAGGGGTGCCCCACACCCTCATTACTGACAATGGCGTCCAGTTGGTTTCAGAGGAAATGAGAGAATTCCTGGTTAGTCTAGCCATAAAACATATTTCCACTCCCTTATATTGTCCACGTGCCAATGGGTTAGTGGAACGCTGCAATAGGATGATCAAGGATGCCCTACAATTAGCGATGGTTGCTAAGAAACCCATGATTCAATCCGTAAAAGACATGATATGGTCGTATCATATTACACCCAACAGTGTGACTGGTTACTCTCCTTTTTGTCTCCTAAGAGGGCGCAAACCTGGATCCAAACTTACGCCTAATTGGCTGTTTGAAGATAATTCCTTTACTTGGGATGGCCAATTAGCCACGAAAAAGATTGAGCGCTATCAAGAGAAATACAAACAAGATTACGATCACAGATGGGGAGCCAAACCACGTGATCTCAAAATAGGTCAATGAGTCCTCGTCAAAAGACCTGATAACACTTTGAACAGGTATAACAAATTCTATGGTCCTGCTAGGATTAAAGATGTAGGAAAAAATGTCGTCACTATGACCGATGGCAGAATGTGGAGCATGGACAGAGTGGTTCCATATGCAGAACAAAGTGGTGACGGCAAGTTGATGGACGATTCTAACAGACAAATCAACATGCCAGCAGTCAAACGGAGTGACAGAACTGTAAGGTCACCAAATTGGCATGGGGATTATGTTATGAAATGACTTTCAGAGGTGTTCGCACACAGTTTATTATGTAATGTTTTCGGTTTACACAAAGTCATTAAGTAATGTTCATGCTGCTGTCTCTTCTTGCCTTTCCCCTCTCAGGCTGCATGCATCTCTACTCATATCTCTCCTTTAGTCTTTTCTTTTGTTTTCCCTCCCCCTCTCTCTACGTCTCTCGCTCTTTCTGTCTCCTTCTCCTGTTCTCTCCTTTTCTCTCTCTCTCTTGTTTCTTTCCTATTTCTCTCTCTGATCCTTGGGTAAGGAGATGTGTTATAACCTTCCCTCAATTATTATACCTCACATACTATTGTGTTGTGTTCTTCCTATTTGGTATGTTCCTTTTCCCCCCTCCCTGGATGGTTCCTCCCTGAGAATGCAAGCAGGAGTGGACCTTAGAATGTTGAGATTCCTTCTTGAGGAGCGTTAGGCTAGGCAGTTGGAGGAACTGTTCTTTGAAATAAACCCACTATTTCTCCAAACTTATGCCTCTTGGATTCTTTCTTAACAAGTATATATATATATATATATATATACGTGCATTTTGAGATTTCAAAAAATATATATTTTTGCAACATTTCAGCAGGTTCATTTACTTTCTTATTTCTTATGTTCAGATCGCAGTTATTACGTGCAATCGAAGTGCTCAATACGATATTTGTTCAAAGTATTACCGTATATGAAAATTCCCAGTCATTACTTGAAGTCTGAAATAATATCTGCGTTTGTTCCTTGACATCATTAAAAGTTACATGTAAAAATTGACACATTTCAAATTTCTGACATGGAAAACATTACGCAATTTAAGCAGTATATATATATAAGTGCATTCTGAAATTTAAAAAAAATATATTTTTGCAACATTTCAGCAGGTTCATTTCGAGTTGGCAAAGAACTTATCACATTATACAGTCTTACAGATATTTATGTTATCTAACCAGTACATAGCAGAGAGATTTGCCTGGAAATCTCTTCGGATTCATTTAGGCCCCTTTGGGCAGAGTCTAGAAGATGGATCCACTTACACTCTCTAAGATTCATGGTAGATGTCAAGGATCCCCCCCCTCGGGTTGGGTTGAATCTTTTCTAATACCCACCATTTTAGGCTATCATAGGAGTGATGCATCTCGTTGAAGTGTTCCACCAAAGGGGCACCTTGTACCTTGCAACGAATTTGAGAACAATGTTGCAAGATTCTTGTTTTGATCTTTTGTTTGGCCTGACCAACATATACTTTCTGACAGGGACATCTAATGATGTATATCACGTCCTTCGTGTTGCAATTGGTTTGATGGTGTAGGGTAAACTGCCTGCCATTGTGTGTAAATTCTTTTTGTTTGACAGTTAAATCACAGGCTTTACAAAATCCACATTTAAAGTGGCCCTGTAATGGAGGTAACATAAGTAAAGCACAAGGTGTCTGGTACTGGTTTGTCTTTTAGGTACGAACTGACCACACAGTCCCTGATATTTCTTCCTCTTTTGAAGGCAAAGAGAGGGTGGTCAGTGGTCCCTATTTCATCCGCCACAAGAGACCAATTTTGATTTACGATTTGTTTGATTTCATTGCTCCTATTGTTGAATGTGGAGCCACATACAATCCTGTCGTCCTCAGTTTTTTTATTTTGGTTAGTCTGCAATTGTATGTCTCTATGACAATACCATGCTCGTTTCCTTGATTTCTTTAAAAGGCTCCGTGGGTAACCACGTTCTATCAATCTGGAAATAAGTGAGTCAGATTCTTTAAAGAAATCTGCCCTACGAGTACAGTTCCTGCGTAATCTCAGAAACTGTCCGTAGGGCAGATTGTCTCTCAGATTTCTGGGGTGATTGCTGGTATACCCCAGTAACGTGTTCCGTTCAAGTGGTTTCCTGTATAGAGAGGTATATAGCATCTTCTCTTCAGTCTTTATAGTGAGATCAAGAAAATGTATCTGTACTTCACTGTATGCCATTGTGAGCTGTATATCTCTTGATGTGGCTTCGCTATACCCGAGCATTCCACAGATAGAAGCATTGGAAATAGCCCATGAAGTCTTAGAACGTAGGGAGAGACCACACTGGGTACCGACAGATTTAATTATTGGTCTATTAGAAGTAGCCATGACTAAGAATTTCTTTACCTTCCAAAAGGAATTCGTTTACCAAACCAACGGAGTAGCTATGGGGGCTGGTTTTGCCCCGGACATAGCCAATCTGTACATGGACCACTATGAGGACAAATACATCTACAACCTCGGTAACCCTTTCATAGAGAATATCACTCTGTGGAAGAGGTATATCGACGATGTCCTCATGGTCTGGACAGGTAATTCCAATGCCCTAGAGGAATTTTGTGGGTCGCTCAATGCTAGATCAAGGAGCCTTTTAAAGAAATCAAGGAAACGAGCATGGTATTGTCATAGAGACATACTATTGCAGACTAACCAAAATAAAAAAACTGAGGATGACAGGATTGTATGTGTCTCCACATTCAACAATAGGAGCAATGAAATCAAACAAATCATAAATCAAAATTGGTCTCTTGTGGCGGATGAAATAGGGACCACTGACCACCCTCTCTTTGCCTTCAAAAGAGGAAGAAATATCAGGGACTGTGTGGTCAGTTCGTACCTAAAAGACAAACCAGTACCAGACACCCGTGCTTTACTTATGTTACCTCTATTACAGGGCCACTTTAAATGTGGATTTTGTAAAGCCTGTGATTTAACTGTCGAACAAAAAGACTTTACACACAATGGCAGGCAGTTTACCCTACACCATCAAACCAATTGCAACACGAAGGACGTGATTTACATCATTAGATGTCCCTGTCAGAAAGTATATATTGGTCAGACCAAACAAAAGATCAAAACAATAATCTTGCAACACTGTTCTCGAATTCGTTGCAAGGTACAATGTGCCCCATTGGTGGAACACTTCAACGAGATGCATCACTCCTATGATAGCCTAAAATGGTGGGTATTACAAAAGATTCAACCCCACACGAGGGGGATCCTTGACATCTACCATGAATCTTAGAGAGTGTAAGTGGATCCATCTTCTAGACTCTGCCCAAAGGGGCCTAAATGAATCCGAAGAGATTTCCAGGCAAATCTCTCTGCTATGTACTGGTTAGATAACATAAAATATCTGTAAGACTGTATAATGTGATAAGTTCTTTGCCAACTCGAAATGAACCTGCTGAAATGTTGCAAAAATATATATGCACTTATATATATATATATACTGCTTAAATTGCGTAATGTTTTCCATGTCAGAAATTTGAAATGTGTCAATTGTTACATGTAACTTTTAATGATGTCAAGGAACAAATGCAGATATTATTTCAGACTTCAAGTAATGACTGGGAATTTTCATATACGGTAATACTTTGAACAAATGTCATATTGCGCACTTCGATTGCACGTAATAACTGCAATCTGAACATAAGAAATAAGAAAGTAAATGAACCTGCTGAAATGTTGCAAAAATATATATTTTTTGAAATATCAAAATGCACATATATATATATATATGTAATCAAAAACGCCCAGAAGCTTGAGGCCGCACACAGCTGCAGGTGAGTTACAAACTCCATTTGAACCAAGCAGGCAGCTTAACATCCCTTTGAAGTCCATGGCCTGACGCGTTTCGATGCCGCTGTTTGCATCTCCTCAGAGGCCGTGTCAGCGGAGGTGATTTATGGCTGCCGCATTTCCCCTGCGTGTTTGTGGTTAGTGAGCTATCAGTGCCATGGACTTCAAAGGGATGTTAAGCTGCCTGCTTGGTTCAAGTGGAGTTTGTAACTCACCTGCAGCTGTGTGCGGCCTCAAGCTTCTGGGCGTTTTTGGTTACATATATATATATATATATATACTGTTTACATTGAGTAATGTTTTCCATGATAGAAATTTGAAATGTGTTAATTTTCACATGTAACTTTGAATGATGTCAAGGGAACAAATGTAGATACTATTTCTGACTTACTGTAATACTATGAACAAATGTCGTATTGCACACATCGATTGCATGCAATAACTGTAATGTGGACATAAGAAATAGGAGAGTAGGCCAATCTTTTTCCTCTCTTGCAATCGTTAATATGTGTAAATATCATGTAGTTTACCAGTTTATGACTTCACCCACGATTTTATGTATGGCAATACTATTGACATATGCCATAATGCTCACTTCGTAAGCACCTAATAACTGTAAATCGAACAGAAAAATGGAAGTAGGTCAACCGAGGGCCAGATTTTCACAAGGATCCTTTGTCCTTTCTTATAAACCGTTGAGACGTACACACATCTTGTATTTTCCCCCGCGGACCTACAAGATAATTTAATTATTAATTACTCTGGACTTAGGCTAACAGTGGCACACATAGTCCCTAATGAAACCGTGTCGATACTTTTTAGCATCACCCTTTCTTGCAACTGTGACAAGCACGTAAGAATTTGCATTCCTAGCGTTCCTGCCGCACACGAGGACGCCGGGTGCACGTTGCAGGTTTCCTTTAAATTTTTCCATATGAGAGCGGTCATTTACCATGAGAAGAGGCTCTGTTGCTACGCTCATAGCGAGTATTGTCAGAGGTAAGCTGTATTCCCAGTTGGAGGAAATACGTATGCTTTCATTTCCATTGTGACACAATTTTAGTTGAGCATCGTAATTATATTCTTGCAGAGTCCACGGAAACTAATTGTTACTGGACCTGAGCGGTTCGTTGTGCATGGAGGTGGAGTGCCCCTGCAGTTTCAGTGGAACTAAGTGACGACTCCGAGCACATGATGCCGGAGGTTAGTAACAATTGGAATCTTATCCCTCACTTTTAGCCGCCCGTATTTATTAAGAATATATACAATTGGTGACTGCATAATATTGTTGTAGATGGTCCAAGAGTTCGCTTCGCCTGCACTTGTCTTTCTCTGAAAACGGACCAAGTGAGATGTACGGAGGCTGGATGCCCCTACATTATCGGTATTGATTGATATCTCTGAGCGCATGACGCCAGAGGTCAGTGGGACTATTTACTCTTCCTTCACTTTTCGTTTATTTTATAAAACACAATAATATGCCGATTAATTAATGGGTGATTATGTATTGTTTTAGATGGTCTGAGAGCATGCTATGCCCGCCCCTTATTTTCAACCTATCCAGGAGCGTTTAACGAGGATTGCTCCAGGATGAAGCCATATTATAGCCCCCCTTTCATTTGTTGGTATCCATCCGGGACGAACTCACAAGGTGAGCAAACTAGAAGAGCTTCACCTTTAGTTCTACACAAAATAGTCTAAACACATGAGTAAACCTTTTTCCTTTCATGCAGGCTGTACACAGACTGCCCTTTCTTGTCCTGAGGAAGACCCTAGTTTGATGTTCATAAATTGCACAATAATCCAAGGGTCGAAACGTCGACGTATAATTAGAAGCGCTACAGTCGAATCTGACCATCATAAATAGAAGGAATAAAATTCCAGGTCACGCTGAGATTACCACCATGTTTTCACGCTGTGCCTAAATGTAATTGTTTACATGTAGTAATTTCTATGTACCTATTGTAATATGTTGTGATATATGTATAATACACCTCACTCCCCATATGTTTCACTTTTGTAATTACACTAGAATTTCATGTGTATATGTCCTGTTTCATATAAAGTTTAAATACACCTCATAACAGTACAATTAGTTTGTGCCTTTTCTTTCAAAATACGTGTTTAGACAGATTATTTTTTTATAACATTTAATGAAATCCCACGGTCGAAGGGGATAGAAAGAAAATAAGTTTATTTCAGTTAGTGCGTTGTAGCAGAACTACGGCTCCTCCATTAAGGCGGAGGAGCGTCGCCCCACTGTTTTTTGCAGTGAAAAAAAAGGAAAAATAAAATAATAACTTGCGTTATTATCATTTTATTTGTTCCTGCTGCGGCGTCTCGGCGGGGCAGATCTGCTCTGCTCTCAGAGCAGGGGGAGGAGTGGTGAGCACTATGTAAGTGCACATAAATGTTTGACCGGCCCTCTTGGGCCAGCCAAACATTAATGCGCACTTTGCATGTTCTCCATGCAGGCAGCATTACAGCCTGTGTGGAGAACATGCCCAGGCTCCCATTCCCTGGCTGAGCGCCAAACCACAGCGCTCAGAGCAAACACAACGCTGCATAGCAGCGTTGTGATTTGCAAAAGGGAGCCTGGGTGCTTCCTGCTTCCTGTTTCCACAGAAGAAGCCAGGAAGAGCAAGCAGGAGAATCAGCGGCGGCCAGCCAGCCGGCCAGCAGGTAAATGATTCCCCTCCCACCCCAAAGCTGCTTCCTGGGAGCAGCCGCCACTGTAGACCAGCGTGGATCTTACTGACATCGCTGGTGGTTCCTTGTGACTTGGGGTTTGTGATTCTGTGAGACCTTGTGGCGTGCTAGCCTCCAATTCATTTTTAATGAGAGCTGGATACATGACTTTCTTTGCAGCCATTTGAAAAATTTCCCTATTTCGAAAGTCGTTCTTGGATCTTTATTTTACGAAGACCCGTTAAGTTGTTCTGAGCCCCACTCTGCAACTTTGTGAGTGAGCAGCTTCAGGTATGGACGGCTCCGTAAGCACAACCCCGAGCACTTCTCCTTGAGCCACCTTTGCCGAGTGCGGTAGTATGAGGACTCTATTCAGGGCATTCAGTAAGTCATTTTTCTTTTGTCTAAATGTCAATTTGTTTTTTTGCAACACCTGACTGATCTCCACCTTGCAGCACTTCTGTTCGCAGCATTGTTATGATTATTAGCAGCTGTACTTCGTAAACCAAGTTTAATCCACTTTCAGAATTATCACTCCGTATAATGTACAACTTTATCTTGTTTGGCAGCACAGTACCTTTATGTATGGCTTGGCCATCAGGTTCTTGACAATCAATATGTAAATTCTTTTCAACACTTCCGTTGTCTTTATGTGCTTTGCAGCGGCTGGAGTTGCGCTTTGATTCCATGTGCATGAATCGTCGACTCCGATCTTTGACAGCGACACATGTGGCACAAACGAGCAGTGTGCTTGGACCACGACAAACTCTCTGGGAGAGCACAGTCCTTCTTCGGGTCACTTATCCCCTATCTTGTTGCCATTTGTAGCATCTTCACAGCCGGGGTACCCGCCAACCACGCCAATCACAGAGCTTAGTATTATATGTCTTTATTCTGCTGCGTGTAACTGTGACCTCAACATTGTAAACCATGATTTCATGCCATAGCGCTCGGGCACCTACATCACAGCTCAATGGAGTCTGTTAGGAGCCAAAATGGTTCTGTTCTAAAATATCATAAGACACTACAGAAACCCCTGTCCTCTTGCTTGCAAGAGTGACAAATAGAAAAAAACATTGCCAAAGAAATATTTTTCACCTTTTAATGACGCTACCCAGCCTTGTGACTTTGCGAATCTTTTTGCTGATGCTGTTCTTCAAAAAGAAAAATGCTTATTTGCTGGGCGGAAAAACGCAGGCAAAAAGAAGTCTACTAGAGCATGATGACGAATACACGTACATGCAACACCACGTATGTGACATGACATGCCTGCCTTTTTTATCTTTTAATTTACAGTTCAAGAGTGGCAGTGACCGATCTTAGACTTATACTTTAAAAAATATCTGCAAAAGTGCATCAAAGAGAAGTATGAAATTGCAGTTGCTTGCCCCTCTGGCTAAAAAAGTAAAAAACATTATTTTAAAATGAAAGCAAAGGGAAGGGAGCAACAGGGTAGCGGGTTAAGGGGTGAGTGGGTGGAGCAATGGAGGTGGAGAAGCAACAAAGAAGCTGGGTTGTGTCAATATTACTAGAAAAAGCAATTTCTGTGTAGGGGCCAGGTATGCAATGGATGAGGTGGGATGGAGGTGACAGCAGCACGGGGAGTCGAGGGGGAGGACTTGGGGGGGAAGGTACACAAGATGGTTACAGCAAGAAAACACATGCATTCCAATGGAGTGCAGAAATCAGGAGAAAATAGTCGTTCACTAAATGTAAGCAGCACATCCATTCAAAAGGATGGTAAAGAAGCTATGCTTCAGAGGAGGGAAAACACAAGAGGGCCAGGGAAAGCCACAGAATAGAAACTAAATAAATGTGATTAACCAGAAAGCCAATCAATGTTAAAAAATGAGCTGACCCAACCCGCTGTCACTGTTCACAATATGACTTCAACAACAGACTACTAAAAGCTGTCTGTAGGCGAGACCTAAGAAGTTCCTTTCTGGTTAGCCATTTCTAAATTAGGCAGCTCTGCAGGCACCAAATACTGGGGCAGACCCTCTTCTTTGAGAATAAATTAAACAGCAGATGAAAAGAACACAATCCATTGCCATACCCTTTAAATAAATGCCCTTTAATTTCCAAATCCTGAAACTCCCAGAATCTTCCCTTCTCTTAGTTCTGTTCGTTCTAGCACTGATAAGCACAATTTCCCTATAAACCATCGTTGTCAGTTTCGCACCTGGACAGGAAAATATATTTCATTGGATGCCAGCAAGACCGGAGGGAGTGGGGTATGGCATATTTACCAAATCTGACAATGCCATTGAAGCTAAGGAAGTGGTGGCCATGGCGTAGTAGTGTTTCTTTTAAGTTTGTTTTCTATTTAAGCTTATATTTGACTGAAAGAGTTAAGATTCATATAAAAAGGATACATTCAGCCACTGCAACCAACTCTCTTTCAATGCCTGCACTAAAAATGCACTAAATATGAAAGCCATGCTTTAGCTACCGTAAACAATCAAACGTTACTCCTTTACTTCCTTTACTTCACCTTTAGTTCTCTTACTGTTTATATATGTTGCTAAATTGAGTGTGACATTTCTGTACCACCCATAGACAGCTTGAAGGGCTGATATAAAATAAAATTTAAGTTCTGTGTATTAGGATAAATATTGCCAGTGGCGGCTGACATCATCTACGAGGAGCGGGGCACGCTCATGCAAATAATAATAAAACACTTACCTACACGCTCCAGTCCGGACCTCTTCTTTCGCCTCAGGAACTAGAACTGGATGCTGCAACTCCCTTGACCAATCCTGGCACTGCTCACAGCATGAGAACAGCGCCCTGATTGGAGGGAGTGGCCTAACTCGGCGTTCCACAGTGCACTTGAGGCCTGCAGTTACTGTCAACCCACCTGTCTTAAGACAGCTGGGTTGAGAGATTTAAAGTGCCCATGTGTGGCTGGCCGTCTCAAGATAGCTGGCCAAAGGGATATGCACACTTTAAACAGTGCACAGACAGCCCATCCTCCTCTCTGCTGCAGGTGACACCCAGCAGGCCCGCTCCGTCCCTATGCTCTGTTTGGGACAGGTGGATGAAAAACAAAATTGGAATAAATTACCATTTTATTTTTCATCTCTGGGGCTTTGGGGAGGCATTTAAGTGGGGCGACGCTCCTCCGCTCCAATGGAGGAGCCACCCCTGCATATTGCTATCAAAAGGCTCAACAGACCTGAAAACCTGGAGTCCAAGCACACATTTGACCACAAAACCCATTCTTTAACAGGACGTGAGATGCTCATTCACCAAAGTGGCATGCTTCATCATAGTATCTACTCCTCACCTTGATATTTGGATGTTTTATAGATTGAGGCCATGCATTTGTTTTTGGAGCTTGAATCTGACTTGTGAAGTTTTCTGCTTTGGGGTGTGACTCCTGGCTTTTCTCTAACCAATGGGGTAAAAGTTCCCAGGGGCAACCCTACCTTGAATTATTACATTTCCGTATACAAAACGGAGACGGTGTTATGTTCCATATAGGTACCCTAATATAGGCTCAGGTAGTCACCTAACCTTCCACCTATATTCTCCCTACCATTACACTACATAACGGTTCTTAGTACTGACCTTTTACCTAGTTACGATAATGTCCAGAGATGACATGGGGTTTTCTCCGAACAGTTTAAGCCTCATTCATTATGCATGAGGATTCTTGGACAGCAGCAGGCCTACCATCTCCTGCATAAAAACTATGTATAAGGGTCATTCCTTCCGTCATCCCAGTCCGACATGACACAGCAAGGTATATCTCCAGGGGGTACCACTTTGGGTATATATACATCATCTCTTGCTGAGATAGTCAGAGGAGCAAAGGACTTCAATGCTGACACACTGACGCGAGTCGCTGAGGCTCCTGCACGCAGATACTCCAGCTCGCAGTGGTCTGACATCCCTTGCGGGGTGTCCATCTCGAGACCAAGACGGGGTCCCACAGTCTCTCACTTCAGGTAATGGGGTTGACTTTATCCTAGAGGGGTTCTTGGCTTTACACCCACATACATGCTAGGTACACTTAGGTACATCTAGTTAGGGTTGCATCGTAGGAGTACGCATTCTATTATCATGTATTTTATATACTTGCCTGTATTCATTGTTTTAGCACAATGGTAGAAATCCATCATCCTTTTACTCTGTTAGTCCTTATAATCATTTATATCTGTTACTGTCTAATGGTTGTTTCGGCACACCTATTTTACACTAGAATGACGCTGGTTCAACAAATGCTTATTGAGAAACGTCCCCACCGTTTATTCTGTGTATCTATCTGAGACAAAGTGAGCACGTGTGACTGAGCGAAAAGTAGTACACTGTTTCCATGATCCCTGATGGGACAGGGTTGTCATGTTCGATAGTTGCCAAGAACTATTCTCTCCTTGGTAAGAGGGGTTTCTAGTGGCACTGTGAGCTAGCTGGTGTACAGGCCAACATATTCGGTAGGGGTGTCTAGAATCAGTCTGACTCCAATCCTACAGTATATGTTGTCTAAATGCGCAGATCCTATGTAGGTTTATAGGAACTACACGACAACGGGTGGTGCCACACATGGCCCTTTCAGGTAGGGGCCCTTTCAGGTAGGGTGTCCTGAATTTATGATTCCTGTAGCTATGATTGTAGATCACATCTTCCTCAAATTACTATTAGAAGAATACATTGAAGAGATTTGACCGACACCACAGGACTGTGGTAGGTCATATTTGTTGGAAGCAGTTTAAAAAAAAATCCAGACAACTGACTGGTGACAGTTTAATATCAGGCCTACGGATGAACCACAGTTGACGAAAAGGAATTTACCTATTATTGATGGCTACACTGCCTATTACTCATGTTGGAGAATAATATTATTTGCTGCATTCCAGTTGTATATTTTTTCATGCCCTGATGAAGCTTTTTTAGGTGAAATGCGTTGGCTGCGCTCCTTAGAAAACTCACAATAAAGCAACAGAACTATTTCTACAATGAAGATCTACAAGTATTGATCTAATGTCATATATCTATTGTGGAATGTATTTTATGTGAAGTATCTGTGTTGCCTCTCAAATATCTTTTGTATGAGAAATGTCTAATGTATGGTCAATTGGCAGCTGACCATTGAGGTGTGCAACATTTTCTGTTAAATTTATTGTGGTGACTATATCAGGCAGTGCAGCTTTAAACTCTCTGGCTGCTCTCTTTTTTGTTCTAGCAACCCTACCTACTTTTTCAGTAATTCCTTACTGCCCTACTGCTAAGAATCCCACAGTGCACCTTATTCCCAAAATCCAAGAAGAGGAAACCTGTCTCTCCTTGTGCATAGCCTACCAGGGTAATGAGCAGTCCCCCCTTTTGTGTTCACTCAAAACTGGTTCTGGGGCTAGCTTCCCTCCCACCAGGTTTGGTGCCAACCTGACAAAGGGGATGAAGGCTGCTTCCTCCAGATCTCCCTTTACATTTATTTGTGAAAAGGAAACCCCCTTTCGAGTTAATGAAGTTCCAGGGTCCACCCTAAATGGTCTTCCTGCAAGGGGAAGAAAAACACCTCCCACACTCAGTCCATTGTGTCTGCTCAGGGAGCAGTTTTTGCACCTTTTTCCCTCCAAATTCAGGGCAAGTACAGACTGGGTAGATGCTGGAGAGCTAATGCAAATTAGCTTCCAGCAGCTTCAGGGAGGGTAAAGGTCAGTATCTAACAGTTACATTTCGAATATTTTTTTTCTGACTTCACTATTAGATTGGGGTTTTATTAAATATAAAAAGGAGTCTTTGATTGGAATCTGTAGCTGGAATAAGTCAAAATGTATGGATTAAAGTGTAGAATCTAATTTTGACTTTCCTTGTGTGCCAGTTACAGCCTGACAATGCCGTTTTGGGCCTAGTCACTGGTGGGCTATGCCATTTCTAATGTCACACATGTTCCACTCTTAAGTATTCTGCACCATACCTTGTTGGCAGCAGGTAGTGGTTAGCGGTGACTTATTTAATATTTAAAGTCAGGTTTTCCTGCCTGTCAAAAGGGGGGTTTCACAGGTCTATGCAGCAGGATTCAGGCAGCTGCTGTCAGGCTACACAAGTATAACCTGACAGCAGCAGTGGGTGATATAATAGATGCTACATTCCAAGGTGGCATTTATTTTTTCATGCCATGGGTGTAGTGTCCACACCATCTATTATTGCTTTATACGAGAGTTAAGTCAACCAACCAGGGATTAGTAAATTTTTACATGTGTTATGGGGAGAGCACACATACTAGGTACTGGAAAGCGGTGTCTAAAAAAAGCAATGAAATTCAGCAAAAAATGGGGATGACCATGCAAAAGAGGCATTTTCTCACACTCAAATTATTTGAGAATGGGATACCCAAATAGGTTATTTGAAAGGGGCTGCATGTATAACTAAAACTTGCAAAATAATTTTCAAGGCACAATTTAGAAAAGGGGAGTATTTCAGTTTTGTCCTGATTGAGCTTGTGTCCAGAGGTAGAGGGTTAAAGTTGTGTTAACCTAGAAGGTTAAGGATTGAGTGTTCTGGATTATTTATAAATATAAGAATACTGTTCGCGTAGGGACATAGTTTGTGTTCTTGTGTTTTTATTTGGATGTGCTCAGTATTTTGATTTAGTCTAATTCTTGTCATAAGTGGTTCAAGAGCTAGGATGAACAGGAGGAGAGAAAGGGGACACCCTTGTCTAGTTCCTTTTGTGATCCAGAATCTTTTTGATATAATTACTTTGACTAATATTGAATATTGTGGGTTGTCAACTAGAGTTTTAATGTAATTTATTAATTCTTCAGGATATTATGCTATTCTAAAGTTTTAGGAAGGCTCATTCAACATGATCAAAACATTTCTTAGCTTCTAATGCAGTACCACTTCAAGTATTATGTACATCAATTTGTTGTGTTATGTAATGTCTATTTGTAAAGCTTACTATCACATGCAAGGGTATCCTGGAATTGAGCAGGTGTGTGTGTCTAGCCCTACCTTTTGGTAGGTTGGTTAATTGAAAAGCCAGGTCTTCAGCTTTTTATGGAATTCAAGAAGAGAGGGGAAGGCTCTGATGTGGAGTGGGAGTTAGTTCCATGCTTTAGGAGCAACGCAAGAGAATGCCTGTCCTCCTGATCTCATTCTGTATATGTGTGGGATGGCTTGTAATCTTTTATTGAGTTGCTTAGTGATCCTGGTGTAGAGGGTGGTCCCGTAGTCCAACCTGCTGGTTACCAGGGTGTGAGTGACAGTCTCTCTAGTGTTGCTTGGGAGCTGTTTAAAGATCTTACTCAGCATCATCAGGGTGTTGAAGCAGGATGCAATGATGGCGTTGACTTGCGCAGCCATGTCCAGTTTGCTGTTGATGATTATTCTGAGGTTCTTGGCATGGGTGCTGGGTGTGGGTCCGAGTTCATCTGGCCACCAGCTGGATTCCCATGGTGAGGTGCTCTTGCCAAAGATCACTGCTTCTGTCTTGTCGGTGTTGAGCTTGAGACAGTTGGCTTCCATCCAGTTAGCGACTTCGGTCCTGCTGACAGTGAACTTTTTTCTTGTGTTTGAGGTGTTATCTGAGAGGAAGAGTATGAGTTGTGTGTTGGTACAGGAGAGGATATTCATGTTGTGTGCACGTATGACATTGGCCAGAGGGATAATGTATGATTTGAAAAGGCCGGTGTTGTGCATTGAAACTTGTAGCACTCGGCAGATGAGCTTGCGGCTTTCGAGGAGTAAGGTGCCAGGCTGACGGCTGACGGCTTGTGTTCTATCCATTAAGAAGGAGCAGATCCAGCAGAGAGTCTTGGAAGCTAATCTTGTGCAGGCACATGATGAGGATGAGGTGTGAGACTGTGTCAAATGCTGCAGAGAGGTCCAGGAGAATGAGGGCCGCCGTGTCTCCTTTGTCAAGGATCGTGCAGATGTTGTCTGTGGCAGTGATGAGTGCTGTTTCTGTACTGTGGCTGGGCCTGAATCTGGACTGCGTGGCATTGAGGAGCTGGTGATTGCTGAGGTTGTCAGTGTGGCATCGGTTGATTAATTTCTCTAAGACCTTTGCTGGGTATGGTAGGCGGGTGATGGAGCTGTAGTTGGAAATTGTGGCTGAGTACGCAGATGGTTTCATAAGCAGGGGCATGAGTGGCATATTTCTAGGTGTTTGGAAATGTGGCTGAGTTGATGAAGTTGTTGAGGTTGAGTGTTATTGCTTTACAGGTGAAGGCATAGTAGGGGCAAGGGTCATATGGGGTCTCCGAGGGGCTGCTCTTCATGGGAGCAGTGATTTTGGTGGTGTTGATGGCAGGCCACGAGGTAAAGGTTCGATCTACAGCTGTGATGTGAAGTTGAGCTGCGGTTATGATGGCTTGCAGTTGAGGGTCAAAGTAACTGTTTATGGAGGTGATTTTTTTAGAGAGGGATTCTGAGATATTGTTCCAAAGGTCTTGTGAGGGGGTGATGTTACTGGAGACAGCGGTAGGCGCAGTGAAATCTTTGATGATGGTGAAGATTTCCTTGCTGTTGTTAGTGGCGGCGTTGATGTGCACTTCATGTTCCATATGTACTGTGGTAGCAACTTATGGCTGATTTGAAGATGTCTTTATCTGCGGTGACTTGACATGTTCTCCATTTGCGTTCCAGTTGCTTGCAGTGGTGTTTCATTAGTCTGAGTTCTTCTGTGTACCAACTGTCCTGTAGTCGGGCTATTGCCGCTGGCTTGTGCTCGAGGGGAGCTAGGATTTTGGTACATGCAGTGAGCCAGCTGTTGAGGTTCTTGATGGTGTTCAGCAAGCTGCTGGTGTGCTCATGCCAGTGCACGGAGAGGGTGATGCTTTTCCAGCTGCCGTGGGCAGAGATTCGGTGGTGGTAGGTCTGTGGTGGTGCGGGATGGGTATGCTGAAACTGACAAAGGCATGGTCTGTCCAGGTCAAGTTGCCGGCTTGAAAATGAGGTGTTCCAGGTAGCTGGAGGAGGTGTCTTTGTAGGTGGTGCAGCTGATGGTATCTTTGAATATGATGGCAACTCCACCTACAGGCTTGTGCTGATGGTTTTACCTGGCGATATTGTAGCTGGCAGCGATGGCTGTAGTGATGTCCAGTCCTGAGGTTGGATTTAGCCATGTTTCTGTGAAGAAGAGCAGGTCCAGACAGTGGTCGTCCAATATGTCCCATATCTCTATGGCTTGTTAGGTGAGTCAGTGCCTGTTGAAGAGCATGCATGTGAGTGTGGCTTGTTGTGTGGGAGGTGTATGGTTTGTGTGAGCGAGTTGGGTTCTGGATGCTGTTGGTGCAAAAGTGTTGGGTTTGGGGTGCGGAAGGGTGCATGATATCTTGGAGGAGGCACTTGTGAATGCTCCTTCTGTGTTGTGTGGTGGGTGTGGCAGCAGTTCAGTGAGTGGTGGCATGGTAACGGTGAGCAGGGGGAGCACCAGGGTTCCTGTCGCTCAGCACGGTCCAGGCAGGGACAGGTGCAGATGGGTTTGCCTTTGGTGTGCCAGTGGCATGTCGGCTGCATGCCTCCACTGTATGACTGTGCTGCAGCTGGCATTAAGTAGGTCCTGGGAAGAGGGAGGAATGGAGAATGCCTTAGGCAGGAAGTCAGTGATGTTACTTCCTGTGCAGATGTATGATGGGAAATCCAGTAATTTAACTTCCTGTACAGATGGGTGAAGAAAATCTCGATTTCAGCTTTTGATAGGATTTTTGCAAGCAATCTGGCATGGGAGGCCAAAAATCTAACATTAACAAATCCTATTTTATCAGAGGGGATCATGGAAGAACTGACAGAGTTTAGACATTATCAAATATCTTGCAGTCTGTATTGATTAATGATATGGAACAATAGATTTAGCGTCCTATGTATTTGTGTCTTTTTTATGAAATGATGTAATTGTTGCGTCAGTAAATGTGCCAGAGGGCAGAGATGTGTTATTATAGTGTTCAAAGAGTAATTAAAGTTTTGAAGTAGGTTTTTCATGAACACTTTGTAAAATTCAGATGGGAAGCCATGTGAGCCCTGGAGTTTAATTTTGCTTTTCTTATTTTTTTCTTAAGACCACAACTACTTTTCTTAAGTTTTTCAGTTGAGATTTTTCTTTTAGAGGTAAAACGTCTGGAGGTTGCCTGTGTGTATGTGAAGGCTTTGGTATTACTAAAAAGAATTGTTTCAAATCTTCTGTTGTGGAATTTTTTTCGCTGGTAAAAAGGTTTTCATGAAATTCTTTGAAGATTATTACTCTCTCAATGTCTTTGGTTTTTGGAAGACTGTTTATTTTTCATGGTAATTATTTTTGATTTCGCTTTCGTGGCTTTAGTGCAGCTAGCAAGTGGTTTACCTCCTCATTATCATCTATGTGGTATTTAGATTTTGTAGCCAGTAGGATGTGGTCAGCCTCATAAATATATATTGTGGATTCAAACGTTTAACTTAAGTGGCTCTGTATATGTGCATTTATGTTGCCTTTAATTTTTCAATTCTTTGCCAACTTCTATTTTTAAATGGTAAGTAGGGCGATAACATGTAGCTTTATGAGCATCCCTGATAATTTCTGTGGATATTGACTCTGAGGTGTTACTGCTGAAAAATTATTCTGCAAAATTTGTGAGATGACTTATGATGTCTGGATTGTTTAGAAGACGTTTGGTGTTAAGCCACCATTTTGAAGTAGTGATGTTGGTCACCTTTTTCTTGAATGTAATTGAAATCGTGGTATGATCTGTTGAGGGATTTCCCCAATGTCAGTTTCTGTGATGGTGTTAGAAGAACTTGGAAAGTGAAAAATAGTCGATTCTCATTCTGAATAACAAAAAAGTACATTTATGTCTAGTAGGATTTGCAAGGCTCCCAATGTGTGCATAGTTCTTGTTTTTATTGAATTTTTGGAAGGCCTTTTCAGAACTACAATAAAAGTACTTAGCAGTTGTTGGACCTGGCCTTCGCTGCAGGGTCACCCACAAATGTTTTGCCTTCACCCTTTCTGTTTTCTGAACCTGTTTTTTTAGACTTTTGGACTTTGCGCACTTCGCTTGTGCTCTATCCTTCAAACACGGCAAAATTGGCTTACACCCAATTGGCCTTTTTAATGTATACAATGGTGGATGGCAAGTTGTTCTGCAGCACTTCATTCAGCCCCTTTCCATGTCCCTGTAGGAAGGTGGAATCTGACTATATGGTTGCCCCCACTTTTTTTATGGTGTTTTGCTGGTTTATGACTTATTTGGACTGGGATCCTGCTATTCAGGGCCCCAGTCTATCTGCTTTCTCTGTAAAAAGGTTTCCATGTGCCTTAGGCACATCACTGATTGGGATCTGGAGTGCCCTTATAAGTCCCTAGTATATGGTATACTATGTACCAAGGGCATAGGTACCTCAGAGGCCTGCCAGGGGCTGCAGCATGTATTATGCCACCCCTGGAAGGCCATCCAAACTGACACCACAGGTCTGCTACTGCAGCCTGGGTAAGGTGGTGCCTGCACCCCTTACTGTGGTATAGGTTACCTATATCACTAAATACATACACACATATAAACCTATAAGTCACTCCTAAGGCAGGCCTTATCAATCCTAAAGGCAGAGTGCATGGTTCCTATGTGAGAGGGTGCCCCTGCATGAGCAGGGCCCCTCTGCAGCGTTCGGAGACCATCTCTGATGCTGTTTGTAGTGCAGCCTGACCATATACTCTTAAGCGCATTATAACCTCGCGGTAAAATGCTAACTTTGGAATGGCTGCACCTAAACATGTCGTGTTTGGTGTCAAACATCTTGGAATACTACCCCCCCGCCAATTCTGGCGGCGGGGGTAGCATTCCACCCTTCTAGAGGGAAAGACATGTTAACCCTGGCCTGGCCGGTAACTTCTTTCTAAAGCCTGGCATCACAAAATGGATGCTACTGCCACAGACACAAGTCTGGCCTCCTGCTGCTGGAAGAAACTCCGGCAGGGGAGGCCTGGACAATAGGTTTCCTGTCCCAGGGAGGTGTGACCACCTCCCCAGACAGGATAATGTGTATTGGGGCTGGGCGGGAGCACTTTCTGGTGCTTTGAAGTCCTGCACTGGGGGCACACTTGGTGTCCCTGTGCATACCCCAGTTCAAACCGGATCAGGGGCTTGCAGCCCCTGCTTTGGCGTGAACTGGACAAAGGGAAAGGGGTGTAGCCACCCCTCTGCCCTGACCCACCCATAGGTGGGGCCACAGAGTAGTCCAACCCCTATCCTTACTATAAGTATAGGAACCCAGTCCTTAGGACTTTAGATTATCCTTGGACGAAACTCTGAAACTGAATCCTGGACCTTCGACGCTCTACTCACGATTAGAGGACAGAAGAATCTCCCTTGGGGTCAAGGAGTGACTCCCCTGCTTGGCAGGCACCAAAGAAGCATCTGTCCGGTTCGCATTTCTGAAGCTCCCGCCGGACGCCGAAGTCATCGCATCACCAGAGGTGGATTCTCAGACTTCCCCGAGGCTACCCTGAGTCCCCAGCAAAGCTGAGGCCCGTGGCTATCGTGGGTGACTTGAGACCGTGACCCCTGGACACCAAGCACATTTGCAAGTGCATCCTCTTCTGGGTCTCCCAAGAAGTCGTGCTTTGGGCTCCGAGTAGCCCTAGCCTCCAGCACCAACTGCACCGAAGATCACTGGCCCCCACTCCACGAGTGTCCTGTAAGCCAGATCCACGTGCGGCGTCATGATGCTCCTTCGTGGTCGCTAGCCTGTTGGCTAGTAGCCCTTAACGAAGGCCAATCTTTTCCTAACTTGGCATCCTGGTTGCTCCAGTCCTGCCCTCACTTACCCTTGCTGGGTGAGTTCCCCAGACCTTGCTAGTCTGCACCATCGACAATCTTCCTCTGCATCGAGACTTGCCGTTGCCAAGGCTTGTTGGGTCCAATCCGGTCGCCGACACCTCAGCACTCGACAGACATTGTGTATCAGCCCGAATCCTGCTCCTGGTCGCCGACAACGCCTCTTGGACCTCGTGGCTGAAGAGTCAAGACGACCGTCAACGCACCTGAAGCACTCGACATCGGTGGGCATCTGTCCATCGCCTTCCTGGTCACTGGCTAGTGACCCAGACTCTGACCCCTCTGCTTTCAGGTTCTTCAGAACTCTGATCCACTCTTGGATCCACCCGGACACTTTTCACTTGGTCGCCAGCAGCACTTTGCAGCAGATCGCCATTCAAATCGACGACGAAACCCGACCCCGAAAGGCACCTATGCACCCGGCTTCCCTGGGTGAGGTAACACGAGTACTCCAGTGCTCCCGTGGGTAGAGACTCTTCAAAGTCCTAGATCTCAAAGGGTTTGGTCCAAGTCCTCTTTTAAGTGTCCCTTTTCTCTAATTTCCCGATCACGACTTTCTCCATAGAAGTCAACGGCGTATCGCGGTTGTGTATGTACACTGCACGCGTCTCCCGTGGGTCCCCTGTGTCACTACCTTGGGTGGTTCCTTGTGGTCCAAGCACTTCTAGAGGCTCTAGGCCTAGTGTCTAGTTCAGTCGTGGTTCGCATACCACTTTATTGGTATATGGTTTGGTACGCCCCTAGGGCCCAAACGTGTATTTGTGCTATTACTGTGTTTAAATAACTTCTAACTTTTGTACTTCGAACTCTAGCCTCATAAAGAGACTAGAGGGGTGTGTTTAGCAATAAATACATATATTTTGAATATATACCTGGTGTGGTGCTCTTTCATTTGATCACTCAAGAGATTATAGACTGGTAAAACAAGCTGCTTTACATTCCTTCAAGACTTAGCCTGAAGGCTGCTCTCCATAGCTACCACTAGGATAGCTTTCAATAAGGTTGTCTTTAACCTATCTCCAATAAGGGGTTGTTTGGACTGGTGCAAGGTGCCCACTATAATTAGTGGACAGCATATGCCAGGCCAACTTCTCACAT
Source organism: Calotriton arnoldi (assembly GCA_963921515.1). Lineage (NCBI taxonomy): Eukaryota > Metazoa > Chordata > Amphibia > Caudata > Salamandridae > Calotriton > Calotriton arnoldi. The sequence goes on along the minus strand of CAWUFW010002767.1, from coordinate 1,920,459 downwards.
TGGTGTGCAGCGTGTGGGATTCCAGCTTGCTATTGTTTTACCAGATAATCTCAATTGAATTGATCAACTGAAAACCACTAAAGGTACCTAAGGTACATATAATTTAAGCTTAGAATACAGTAAGTTCTACTGAACTTAGAGTTGTGTGTTAAGGGATAGCACAACCCTTTCTACAACTCAAGAGAGTTTAGTAGGCCACACTAGAGTAGGTAGTGCATACACCACACCACACTAGTAATGTCTTTAAGGGTAGGATCTAAAGAATCCTTGCAGGAAGCCACTGAGCTTCCACCCTCCAAGTATGATACACTCCCATTCTTGGAATTGAGAGCTTTATGCAACTTGAGAAAAATAAGGACAGGCCAAAGCCCCACCACCCAACACCTCAAGGAGTTGTTGGTGGCTTATGACCTTAGTAGGCCCTTGGGGACTGAAGGGGTAGGAGCTGAGGGCGGGGCAGATGATGAGGATGGGACCAGGGGTACCAGTACCCCCAGCCCCCCCTCTGAAACTGGCCAGGAGGGCGACAATGGCCCTGACCTGGATAATCCAACCCCTCCTGAGGAAGATGAAGAGGAGGATCAGAATGATGCTCCCTTTGTCCCCCAGGAAGGATTGTGAGTGTGCCCAGAAGGTCTAGATCTTCTTCTCAGGAGTCTAACCACTCTGGCACCTCAATAGGGAGCTCTGTCTCATCTCATAGGAGGGAATCCTCTCATGAGAGAAGAAAGAGGCTGGTTCTATATGAGGAAGCTCAGCTTGAACTCAAAAAGAAGCAACTAGCCATAGACAGGGAGTCCCTAGATCTCTTTAGAGAGAGAAGAAAGTTGGGACTAGAGTCCCATGGTGGCAGCAATATCCCTAGAGATAGGGAAAGGTCTTATGACCATAGAAACCTAAACAAGATTGTCCCTCCCTACCAGAGTGGGGATGACATCCACAAATGGATAACTGCACTGGAGAGGGCCTGTAAAGATCAGAAGGTCCCCCAGAGGCAGAGGGCAGCAATCTTGTGGCTCTCCTTTGCAGACAAAGGTAGAGACAAGCTCCTCACTGTAAGAGAAGAGGATGCTGGCAATTACACAGTCTTGAAGAGTGCTCTGATAGATGGGTTTGGCCTAACCACTGAACAGTATAGGTTGAAGTTCAGAGACACCCAAAAAGCTCAGACTCAAGACTAGGTTGATTTTGTAGATTGTGCTACAAAGGCTCTGGAAGGTTGGATACATGGCAACAAAGTGCATGACTTTTTAGGATTGTACAATTTGATTATGAGGGAGCAGATCCTTAATAATTGTCAAAACCAGCTTTTGCACCAATAGCTGGTGGACTCTGATCTGACCTCTCCCCAAGAATTGGGAAAGAAGGCAGACAAATGGGTCAGAACCAGAGTAAAAACTAGAAATCAGGGTGGTGACCAGAAGAAAGATTCTACTAAGTCCCAAGAGAAAGGTGGGGATAAATCTAAGGATAAGTCCCCTACAGGGCCCCAAAATTCCTCTTCTGGGGGTGGGTCCCAAACTCCTTCCTCTCCTGAAAAGAAACCATATTGCCATGTCTGTAAAAAGCCTGGGCACTGGAAAACTGATCCCAGTTGCCCCAGGATTGGCAATAAAGAAAATGTTCCTCCCACAACTACTACCACCCCTCCTGGTACTACCAGTAGTAATCCTCCAGTTGGGAGTAGTGCACCCAAAAAGTTAGGTGCTTTTGCAAGAGGAACAGAGGTGGGCCCTAGTTTAGACGGGGACCCCTCAACAGACTCCTCTGACTCTGATGGTGGTATAGAATTTGCCACCTTTACCATGGGTCCCATAGCATTGGGCAGGTACAGACTGGAGCCAATGATTAATGGTCAGAAAGCTGTGGCATTTAGGGACACAGGGGCTAGTGTCACCATGGTGGCAGGGAAACTAGTCCCCCTCACCAGCTTTTACCTGAGTTTAAATACCAGGTGACCAACATTGATGGTGTCAGAACAGATCACCCCATGGCCATAGTCAATCTCAACTGGGAGGGGGTCACAGGCCCAAAGAGAGTGGCAGTGTCCCCCACCTTACCTGTAGATTGCCTAATGGGCAATGATCTGGAGATTTCAGCCTGGGCTGAAGTTGAACACCAAACCCACCTTAGGATGTTGGGCGTCCCTGTAAAGGTTAGTGGGGCTGTAATGGCCACAGCCCCAGCCCAAGAATTTGGAGAGATGGAGCCTGAAAGAATGGCCCACTCTCCCCCAAAAGAGAGCACAAGGGTTGAAGAAAAGTCTTCTTCCCTCCAGACAGTAGGTAAGGGTCAGCCTCCTCAGGGAACTGACTCTACCCCTAGTGAAGGAACTGCCCCAGAGGTAGTCAGGCCTGGCCTGGCCACCCCCTGATGGCAGAGGACCCTTCCAAGGTGGTACCCAGTCTGGAGCAGGTAACCTGCCCCTCTCTACCCTGTCTCAGCCAGCCCAGGGCTGCAGAGGTCAGGGAGGTCAGTGGACCCCCAGGGCCCCCTGTCCAGAGGAACCCCCATCAGCAGATTAGGGGCACCCAGTCTAGTAGCCCTAGCCAGGTGAAAACTCCTCTACACACTGAGGGATCCCCCATGCCTTTATGTAGGGACCTCCCCAGAAGGACTCTGGTAGGCAAGGGCAAACCTGGGACCTGAAGGTTCCAAACCTGCCCTGTCCCTCCAGTAGTCCATCCAAAGGGACCCAACCCCCAGCTGTAGGCAGCCAAAGGTTGACCCTTAGAGCAAAGTGCAACTCAGTCATGGAAAGACAGGCATACATGGTGACCAGTGATCTGAGGAAGCTGAGGCCAACATTCCTAGGGCCTCACTTCCCTACTCAGACACCTCACCAGCCTTGTACTTTACCTAAGCACACCACAGGTAGTGATTCCCCATGGTGGAGACCCTCTCATACCCTTAGGGTGAGGGATTGCTTAGTGGGCCATAAGACAGGGGGCAACCATGCTAGTGCAGGTGCTTCCTTATATGACCACTTAGTCAATGAAGGCTCAACTGGCCAAGGTTAGCCTTATCTCCTTTCGTTTGGGGGGTTATGTAGGAAGGTGGAATCTGACTATATGGTTGCCCCCACTTTTTTTATGGTGTTTTGCTGGTTTATGACTTAGTTGGACTGGGATCCTGCTATTCAGGGCCCCAGTCTATCTGCTTTCTCTGTAAAAGGTTTCCATGTGCCTTAGGCACATCACTGATTGGGATCTGGAGTGCCCTTATAAGTCCCTAGTATATGGTATACTATGTACCAAGGGCATAGGTACCTCAGAGGCCTGCCAGGGGCTGCAGCATGTATTATGCCACCCCTGGAAGGCCATCCAAACTGACACCACAGGTCTGCTACTGCAGCCTGGGTAAGGTGGTGCCTGCACCCCTTACTGTGGTATAGGTTACCTATATCACTAAATACATACACACATATAAACCTATAAGTCACTCCTAAGGCAGGCCTTATCAATCCTAAAGGCAGAGTGCATGGTTCCTATGTGAGAGGGTGCCCCTGCATGAGCAGGGCCCCTCTGCAGCGTTCGGAGACCATCTCTGATGCTGTTTGTAGTGCAGCCTGACCATATACTCTTAAGCGCATTATAACCTCGCGGTAAAATGCTAACTTTGGAATGGCTGCACCTAAACATGTCGTGTTTGGTGTCAAACATCTTGGAATACTACCCCCCCGCCAATTCTGGCGGCGGGGGTAGCATTCCACCCTTCTAGAGAGAAAGACATGTTAACCCTGGCCTGGCCGGTAACTTCTTTTTAAAGCCTGGCATCACAAAATGGATGCTACTGCCACAGACACAAGTCTGGCCTCCTGCTGCTCGAAGAAACTCCGGCAGGGGAGGCCTGGACAATAGGTTTCCTGTCCCAGGGAGGTGTGACCACCTCCCCAGACAGGATAATGTGTATTGGGGCTGGGCGGGAGCACTTTCTGGTGCTTTGAAGTCCTGCACTGGGGGCACACTTGGTGTCCCTGTGCATACCCCAGTTCAAACCGGATCAGGGGCTTGCAGCCCCTGCTTTGGCGTGAACTGGACAAAGGGAAAGGGGTGTAGCCACCCCTCTGCCATGACCCACCCATAGGTGGGGCCACAGAGTAGTCCAACCCCTATCCTTACTATAAGTATAGGAACCCAGTCCTTAGGACTTTAGATTATCCCTGGACGAAACTCTGAAACTGAATCCTGGACCTTCGACGCTCTACTCACGATTAGAGGACAGAAGAATCTCCCTTGGGGTCAAGGAGTGACTCCCCTGCTTGGCAGGCACCAAAGAAGCATCTGTCCGGTTTGCATTTCTGAAGCTCCCGCCGGACGCCGAAGTCATCGCATCACCAGAGGTGGATTCTCAGACTTCCCCGAGGCTACCCTGAGTCCCCAGCAAAGCTGAGGCCCGTGGCTATCGTGGGTGACTTGAGACCGTGACCCCTGGACACCGAGCACATTTGCAAGTGCATCCTCTTCTGGGTCTTCCAAGAAGTCGTGCTTTGGGCTTCGAGTAGCCCTAGCCTCCAGCACCAACTGCACTGAAGATCACTGGCCCCCACTCCACGAGTGTCCTGTAAGCCAGATCCACGTGCGGCGTCATGAGGCTCCTTTGCGGTCGCTAGCCCGTTGGCTAGTAGCCCTTAACGAAGGCCAATCTTTTCCTAACTTGGCATCCTGGTTGCTCCAGGCCTACCCTCACTTACCCTCGCTGGGTGAGTTCCCCAGACCTTGCTGGTCTGCACCATCGACGATCTTCTTCTGCATCGAGACTTGCCGTTGCCAAGGCTTGTTGGGTCCAATCCGGTTACCGACACCTCAGCACTCGACAGACATCGTGTACCAGCCCGAATCCTGCTCCTGGTCACCGACAACGCCTCCTGGACCTCGTGGCTGAAGAGTCAAGACGACCATCAATGCACCTGAAGCACTCGACATCGGTGGGCATCTGTCCATCGCCTTCCTGGTCACTGGCTAGTGACCGAGACTCTGTCCCCTCTGCTTTCAGGTTCTTCAGAACTCCGATCCACTCTTGGATCCACCCGGACACTTTTCACTTGGTCGCCAGCAGCACTTTGCAGCAGATCGCCATTCAAATCGACGACGAAACCCGACCCCGAAAGGCACCTATGCACCCGGCTTCCCTGGGTGAGGTAACACGAGTACTCCGGTGCTCCCGTGGGTAGAGACTCTTCAAAGTCCTAGATCTCAAAGGGTTTGGTCCAAGTCCTCTTTTAAGTGTCCCTTTTCTCTAATTTCCCGATCACGACTTTCTCCATAGAAGTCAACGGCGTATCGCGGTTGTGTATGTACACTGCACGCGTCTCCCATGGGTCCCCTGTGTCACTACCTTGGGTGGTTCCTTGTGGTCCAAGCACTTCTAGAGGCTCTAGGCCTAGTGTCTAGTTCAGTCGTGGTTCGCATACCACTTTATTGGTATATGGTTTGGTACGCCCCTAGGGCCCAAACGTGTATTTGTGCTATTACTGTGTTTAAATAACTTCTAACTTATGTACTTCGAACTCTAGCCTCATAAAGAGACTAGAGGGGTGTGTTTAGCAATAAATACATATATTTTGAATATATACCTGGTGTGGTGCTCTTTCATTTGATCACTCAAGAGATTATAGACTGGTAAAACAAGCTGCTTTACATTCCTTCAAGACTTAGCCTGAAGGCTGCTCTCCATTGCTACCACTAGGATAGCTTTCAATAAGGTTGTCTTTAACCTATCTCCAATAAGGGGTTGTTTGGACTGGTGCAAGGTGCCCACTATAATTAGTGGACAGCATATGCCAGGCCAACTTCTCACAGTCCCATTCAGCTTTCCTTTATATGACTGTTAATTGGGCATCCAAAGGACTTGCGGGGAGTCATGGCAAGCCACAGTGTGTCACAGTTAGTCACCCTAGTGGAGTGGTACTACAGGTACCCAGGGACTGTACATTAAATGCTACCAGTGAGCATTTAGCATTTGTTGTCCCACCCATTTAAATAGCACTTTAAAACATATCTCCAACCTGCCTTTGCAGCCTGCGTGTGCAGTTTTAAACTGTCATTTCAACCTGGCAAAATAAACCTTTTGCCAGGCCTAAACCATCTTTTTAATACGTATAAATCAGCCCTAGGGTAGGCCCTAAACAGGCCATAGGGCAGGGTTCATTGAATTTGAAACGTTGGACATGTACTTTTAAGTTTTACATATCCTGGTAGTCGAAAACTCTCAAATTCATTTTTCACTATTGCAAAGCCTACCTCTCCCACAGGATAACTTTGGGTTACCTTATTACATTTACTAAGTGATAACTTTTGATTGGGAGCAAGTAGGAAAGTCGTGTTTGGTGTCTCCGGAATTGTAATTTAAAGGGAGAGGATGTAGCCTTACGGCTAGAGCGCTTGACCTCGAAGTTGGGGAACTGGGTTCGCGTCTCGGCAACGACGCTCAACATCCTGTGATTCTGGGCAAATCACTTAATCTCCCTGTGCCTAAAAAAAATGAATGTGTCCATCTGTAACGAAACTGGTGCTCACGTAAAGCGCTCTGATACCCGATATCTCGGGTCTAGTTCGCGCTATATAAAACTAAACAAAGAAAAAATGGCAATGTCTGAATTTAAATCACAATTCTGAAAATGCAACTCTTAGAAAGAGGACATTTTCTTGTCCTAACCATTTGGTGCCTGTTTCCTGGGTCCTGTTGCCCTTTGTGTATTCCGACCAGGCAGCATCACAATAGAGGATGTGGGTGTTGGCATGATGGGCCATGTCTGACATGACAGGGGGCATTGCTTTTGCCTACCACACTTGCACTTCAAAGGCACGGCTCAGCTCACACACAGTGGACTTCACACTAGCCTATTGTGCCCCAAACAGACTGGGACCACGGCAGGAAGCAGGACATTTCAGACACCTCAGTAGGGAGAAAACTCCAGAAGCTTCTTCCTCCTCAAAGTAAGCACCAGATATAAAATGAGACCCTCAGACACACTCTTCACTACACTCCTGGACCTGTGAATATTACAGAAGAAGGAAGCCCTGTTGCCCTGCTGCTTAAGGCCTGACCTGCTTGATGAGAAGGAATGCTGAACCTGCTCATTTTATCACAATCTGAAGTGACCCCAAGGGTCAGCAACTGCCCAGTAGACCTGCCTCAATTAGACCTACTTGAATCTGCAACTGGATCAGCCTGAGGCCTGCTGGCATCTGCTGGAGTGAGTTCCTGATCCCCAAGAGATGCCTCCCAGGTCCAGGACCCATTGTGTGGCACCAGTTAAGGTTTTGAGATGACCGCGCATCGGGACGGACATCCTTTTTCTCGCTTACTCGAGCACTTACTACCCATGACGAGGCATTGAAGCGCTTTACGGGATATTGGCCATATTTTTCTGATATGGCGTAGGGAGTAATAATTGCTTTGTGGCATTACATTATTGTGGCTATCATACCACACAGGCTCCATCTTTGGCAATAAGATTACCTGTGATATTAAGAAAATTGGATGAATAACCAACTTTACATCATCTTTTCGTTTTGATCGGATTACGTATCTGCTCAGATAGATGAGCGGAACGCAAGGGTCTAAATACAACCCCTATTGCAAAATAACATTTGGTCAGGATTATCATCTTAAATTCTCTACATAATTCCTACATTGCCCTGAAGAAGTCCTGTGTTTCAGGACGAAACGCGTTGGCTGTCTGTCTTTTAAAGAAAGAACCAATAAAGGAAAAGAAAAAAACTTGACCAGTGTACAACGAATTTGTGGATCCTTAGAGAATTATTGTTTAAAGGACTTTTTTGGAATATTGCTGCAAAGTGGTGCATCTCCAATTTTTGTTTTTCATTTGGCACCAGTTAAGCTCCTCATAAAAGAAAAGAGAAAAGGAGCAATACAGAAGTTTTGGGCTCTTTGTGGCCACGAATGGGCCCATTCGTGCTAAGATCTTGCCGTCTCCGCGGACCCCCAATGAAAATCTCTGGTGAACCGACTCTTTGTGATATAGCGGCTGTCAGCTACTGCCGTCAACGTAAGATCTGCACTTTGCACTACAGCATCGACAGCCCACGGTGACCAACAACACAAATTTCCAGCAACGGCAGCCTGCAACTCCTGACAGGATCTTCGTGCTACAGAGATGACCGTCCTAAATGCCCGGCCTGCTCTTCACACTACAGTGACGACCATCCATGTCACTCTCCCATTTCCTCATAGGGCTCCTCCACCGCAAACATGACTCATCGTGCTAGACTCTTAAAGGCAACTTTTTCAGCAGGACTAACCTCGTCCCTGTATACGGCTCACACTCCAATGCGGTAAGCCTAAACTTGTCTATTTCACCCGGTCTTACATTGCCAGATAACCGTGGTTCTACTGATTGGATCTTTGTCAATTTGGTGTCAAACAACTTATTACATTTTTATTATTTTTCTAAATTGGTGTAGGATTGTTCTTGTGTTGAGTTTTCACTTTATTACTGTTTGTGTGCTACATAAATACTTTACATGTTCCTCTAAAAGCATCCCTGCTTTTGTGCCAAGGTACCGAAGGGTTAAGCACAAGTTAATTTAGTGACTTTTTGTGGTTCACCCTGACAAGAATTGAGGTTGTTGCTTGAGAAGGGCTCACACCCCCCTCAACCAACAACCCAGTTTCTAACAGCAGTGAATGTCATTTCAAGATAGCATCGGTAAAGGAGTTGCAGTCTCCTCCAAGCATTAGATTTGAATGATGAGGGATAATATGTTGGATTTATTTCCAGAAGTTGATATTCCCAGGAGTAGGAGTGTAAATGTTGACAGGAGAAAGCCATCTCCTATTCTTACCAGATTTCAATGAAACTATGGTTTGCTATCAAGTCTTAATGAAGGAGCATTGAACACCATTCTTTTCGTAATCTGTTTGTGAGAAGATGACATCTCCCTCCCAATTTCTTTTCAGTCATTCAGGTGGATTTCTTGTGTGAAGATCAAGATAGCAATCACTTTTTCTTTAGCTGTGTAAGAATTTTCTGACTCCTGATTGGATTATTAATTCCTTCCACATTCCATGAAATACATTTGATTGACATTACCTAATTGGCGGCGATGAGCTGAATAACAAATTATGAACTGATTGAGCCAACAGCCTTTGTGCAAAACACGTGGGTTGGTTAAGACCAGTGATGGACAGGCATTTAGCAGCCAATATACGAGGCACTGGATGATTTCTGGGTCATGTGTAAACTTTTGGCTAAGAGGTTGTAGATGCATTCATTGAAGAGTGGGAATGGTTCTTGCATCTTGTAACTGAAGAGGGCTATTGGGACGTTTTGCAGTTCCTGCGGTGAGTCATATTTTTTAGTTTTATCATATTATGCAGTTTTGAGGGTCTCATCGGGAAATTTCTTCTTCCTTGCTTTAATTGCTTTTGCCAGATCTTGTAAGGTGAAGACTTGCTGACCACACCATGGGATATTCTTTTGTTTACTTGGTGCTTCTATGATCATAGTGGCCTGAGTAAACTTAAGAATATAAACAATGATCCATTTAAGTTTGTTTATGTTTGAGAGTGTAGATGGTGAGCCTAGTTGCCGGTGCATTGAATGTCAAGAACTTCACCTGAAGGAATATCTAGCAGCCTAGGCATTAAGATGTTTAGGAACAAAGTTTTGCAATTTTTTTCAAGAATGCCATTTAGTCTTATATTATTCCTTCTGTAATTAGTCTTCATGTCTTTCTTGGTTTTTCGAAGTCTGTGAACTTTGAAGTTAAGTTCTTAGACTTTATTATTAGAAATTTCCTATTCTGATAATGTCACATATTTCCTTTTTCATGTTGTCAAGCTTTTCTTCAATTGTCTGTAGCTTATCTGGGGTTGAGATTGGGAATGGCTTTCGTGTTTAGTGATTTGACTTTATTCATGATTTTACTGAGTGTTGGTTTGCTGCTTCACTTCGAGGGGGAGAGCTGATCACATTTTTCTTTGCTGTTGATGGATTTAAGAGTCTTGTTTGTGTCTTTTTTGATAGCAGGGCAAAGCTTGGAGATAGAGAGGAGCATGATCATTCGGTTGTGTGATGGAACCACATATGCCATTACCACGCATGCCTTTACAATGCCGTAAATATAATGCAGGCGTCATTACCAGGCATGCATTTACAACAAACATTTTTACAATGCATATGTCTTTACCAAGCATGCCTTTACCATGAAAGGTTTGTTGTAAAGGCATGGTTGGTAAAGGCATATATATGTGCTCAATATTTGGTATGGGTGGTAAAGGCATGGTAGGGAAAGCAGTAGCACAAAATTAAAGTTTGGGTTAGAAGGATGGCAGGCATGCTAACAGTTGGGGTGCACTGGTGTGGCTGCAGAGTGAACGCACAGGATGCAGCAGAATAAAGCCGGAGGCTGAAGGGAATGAATCTGGGGATACAGAATGCAAGGAGATTGAAAAATACTCTTGTGGACAGTTTTTCCTGGCGGAGTCTTGCCTCCTGAGGAGCCTGCACTTCTTGGTCAGGGAATCATGGCTCTGCGGGGGTGCAGAGAGTCCCCCGCACCACCAGAGCTCCATCTGATGGGCTGCTGCTTCACTAGTTCTGCAACTGCTGTCCATTTATCCAGGAGGAGCTCTGCACTGAACTTCATCCTGGGGGCTCCTCTGCACCCTTCCCCATTGCAGCAGCAACCATCAAGATCATGGCCAAACCAGGAGCCCCCGCCTCCTGCACAGTCTAAGTCACCTTAGGCGGTAATAAGGAGTAGCCTGAATCCTAGTGAACATGGACACATGTGGTGCGCGTGTGACAGGACTTCCAGCAGACATCTTAGCAAGGAGCTCTTGTATGTATTTTCTACACAATAAATTTACTCTTTTTTGTTGCTTTTTTTCTTCACTTTAATAACTCTAGCAGTAGTACAGCAACAACCAATCACAGTCTGTGACGCTGTATGCAACCATGTTTCTATAGGCCTAATCCCTCTTTTTTCCCCTACAAGCTCAGCCACCTCTTGAGTCTGACTTTATTCCTACATCCTTCTCCAACCATCAATCTGGACTTCCTCTTTGTGCCAACATTACAGTTCTTATCCAGTTGCGGTGGCCCTCGATTTCCAGCTTCATCTTTGCCAGCATCGTCCTGATTTTCTCCCACTGTCTAGCAACAAAACCTCAGCAATGTGCAACAAAGACTGACATTTCCATCATAGTTAACCTCTGGACGCAACTTGTGTCCCATTGGCTGCCTCCAAGGGTCTCTGGTCCAGTGGTGAAGTGGTCATCGTGACTGAGGTTTGCGGTCCCTCGTTGCACCAACATTCCTTGATTTTCCAGTTGAGTCCGTGCATATGCCTTTACTATTCTAAAACCTTGACCATGTATATGCCTTTATCATTGGTGTCTTTAGAATGAAATTTGTTGTAAGGGGCATGCGTGGTAAAGGCATATTCGTAGTAAAGGCATGCGTGATAAAGACATGCGTGGTAAAGGCATATGCGTGGTAATGGCTTCTTTGTAATGGTCACATCTGGTAATGACTGTGTTGTAATGGCTGTCTCCAACCTCTATTATTTTGGATTGTATGTCTTAGACCATGTCTCTGATTTTCAGCAGTTGCTGCAATGATTGTAAATTGCAATAACCGAGCTGTTGATTGTATCTGTACTTGCTTACATAGTTGTGCCCTTACTTGCTGTGGTGACAATGGTTTAGATCATAGTGAACTATCGATATTGTCCATTCTTGCTTAATGTGCATTATGTGGTGTTTTAAATGTAGCCTTAAGAGCAAACTTATTGTGGTATTTAATGTGGTCTAGAATGTGGTCATGAGTGCAGTCGTAATATGGTCTTCAATGCAGTTTTTCATGTACACTTTAATCCGCCCTCAAATGTCTTTAATGCAGCATTACGGCTTTTAAAGCTGTACAGTCTTTAACACAGCATGTCTTTACTGCAGCATTCTTTAATGGAGCCGTGCATGCAGTCTAAAGTTCCTCTTTTAGTAGCCTTGAGTTTCGACTACATTGGGCTTAAATGCTTGGTTACATTCTTGTAATTGCAGGTTTAGTAATCATGGACGTGTCCTTTTTTGTGTTTGAAAAGCTTTAATAAGTAAGTAACAATTACATAAGAAAAGGTCATGAAAAACCAAAATATGTATAGTATAATAAATATAAAAACAGACAATAAGCAAAGTAGAAAGCTGTTTCATGTTAGCAATAATAAAGGAAAGAAAAAGGGGGGGGAAGAAGAGGGGGAAAAAAAGGTGGAGTATATGGTACAGTTCTATAATTGAAGAGCATGATATTATATTATAGACTTCTTATAACAATACAATATAATAAGCTTATATACTATTAAACTTATAAACCTCAAAATTGGAACAACAAGCCTAACCAATACACACAAGTGTGCATGTGACGCACCTCCCCCAATATAATCTCCCAAACAAAGAGTCCAATATTCTGAGCCTGTTTGCTCAAACCGTGTGCCCCTCCACCGCTCCTGCTGTTCCCAAGGAGCAGTCTTCACGACCAAGAGTCAATTATAACACCAATGTGGAGTGCACCACCAACAAGCGAAGAAAGAAATTCTGTCCATCCATAGGGTAACAAAATAAGCAAATTCTTTATTCTTCTTTTTGGTTAAAAGACAGCAGCCAAACAGCCGACGCGTTTCGTCCAGATTATGGACTTCATCAGGGCTTGGAAACTTCGAATGGACTGTGCGAGAAAATAGTCTCAAAGGTCAATAGAAGAAGTTGTAAGGCAGAGCTATTCATTGATTTCTCTGCAACTGTACCCTCCTCAATCCAGGGTCAGTCAAAAAGTAAGGCGGCTCATGTGCCGTGGTCCGCTGCTTCCGGGACCCCTGCAACCTTCTGTATGGACGAAACGCGTCGGCTGTTTGGCTGCTGTCTTTTAACCAAAAAGAAGAATAAAGAATTTGCTTATTTTGTTACCCTATGGATGGACAGAATTTCTTTCTTCGCTTGTTGGTGGTGCACTCCACATTGGTGTTATAATATACTATTAAACTTATCTTAACTTATCTTATCTTATGCAAGAGGCAGGCAAATATACAAGCATAAAAAAATGTAATAACCAAAAAGGGGAAAAAATATTGTACGGAAAAAAAAAAGAAACAGTGACCAAATGATCTATGGAGGTTGGAAATTTTCAGAACGATTACGTGATACAGGAATTGAAATCTTAGTTAAATACTTATGATGACCAAAATAAATCCCTATTTACATGTGGTTTAACAGAAGAAGCAAATGCAATGTCTAATCTATGATAATGACAAACGTTGTTCCACCAGGATTTCACTGAAAGTTTAGTTGAACATTTCCAATTAAGTGAGATCTGCTGAAAAGCTAAGGCTAACATTAAGTCAAATAAACCTTTCTCATGCAAAGATAATCTCAATGAATCTGATAAGCTACCCAAAAACAGATTAATGTGTGATGAAGGAGTCTGTAAGTTAAAAATATGTGAGAGGTGTTCCCAAACATCCTTCCAAAATGAAGCGACAGCAGGGCAAGAAAAGAGGAGGTGCATCAAATCAGCCAGAGGAGATTGACAAGACAGCAGGTCACATCATTAGAGTGTGTAAACTTTGCTATGGATGCAGGTGTATAATATAATCTGTGGTAGAGAAAGAACAAGGACTGAGTAGTGGAAGCAGATCTAGAGATCTTCAAAGATCTACCCCATAATTTGTTCCAAAAATCAACGCTCCAATCACAGCCCAAATACGCCTCCCAGGCAGTTTCCACCCTAGATTTAGAGCGAACCAGATCAGGAGAAAGGAGAGATTTATAGATCAAGGAAGCTTTGGGAAATGTAGTTAATACTTTGAGTAGTGAATCTGCTATAGGAAGAGGTTCAGTGGAGGGTAGAGAATAAAAAATATCTAAGATTATTGTCATAAGAGTAGAAAATTTGTACCAGAAGGATCGAGGGCATTTAAAGGTGGTTTGAAATTGGGGGAATGAACATGGAGATAAACCATCAAACAAGTCCTGAACCCATATAATCCCCTTAAGCCTCCAGGATTTCCAAAAAAGAGGTCTGTTATTGAGGGCAATGAGGTGGTTGTACCAAAGGGGAGATTGAAGGAAAGAATTCCTAGAGAGAGAATCCAATCGATAATGAGGTTTTAATAAAGAACAAGTGTGTTTAAATAACGGAAGAGAAGTAATGGTGGTCTTTGTTGAGAAAGCAAGGACTTCCTTAAAAGAGAAGGGTGCAAATAAGAAACGTTCAATATTGACCCATAAAGGTGTAAAAGGGGAGATTTCGGAAAGGAGCCATTTAGAAGCAAATCGAAGACAGAAAGCCTTATGATACATTCGAAAATCGGGAAAATTCACTCCTCCCACAGATTTAGGTTTGCAAAGATGTGTCAAGGCAAGTCTAGATTTTTTATTGTTCCATAAAAATTTAGAAAGGAGGGAGTCAATTTTTTTAAAGTAGACATTTGGGATATGAACGGGAATTATAGAAAGAAAGAGAGGGTTGTAGGAGGAAAGAAGCTTAGAGATACGATCCAGCACATCCTTCATGTTAATTTTAACTGAATCTAATATGGAGTTGTTAAACCAAATACCTAGGTATTTGATTTTAGAACTGCTCCAACGGAAACCAGTGACATCAAAGTGCTGTTTAAAACAAAATTTAGTGATGGGGAGAATTTCTGTCTTGTCAGAGTTGATTTTATAACCTGAAACAAGGGAGAAATCTGAGATTTCTTGCAAAAGAGGAGGGATAGAAGTTTCGGGATGAGATATGAAGAGTAAGATATCATCCACATAGGCAGATAATTTCAAATGTTGATCACCATATGAAAAGCCAGAGATCGACGAATTCTGTCGGATATGCGATAAGAAGGGATCAAGAGATAGAATAAAAAGAAGGGGCGAAAGAGGGCAGCCTTGACCGACACCGCGATTTAGGGAAAAAGATTGAGAAACAAGACCATTGATTGCTACGGAAGCTTTAGGAGCTGAATATAACAAAGATATCAAAGAAATGAATTTAGGACCAAAACCATGCCAATGGAGAGCTTTAAAAAGGAAGGACCAATTAACTCTGTCGAAAGCCTTCTCTGCGTCGATAGAGACTGCAGCAAGAGGATAAGAAAGAGAAGAGGCCTTATTTAAAATGTTAAAAAATAAGCGAGAGTTGTCAGATGTTAACCTACCTTTAACAAAACCACATTGCTCCAAACCAATTAGTTTCGGTAAAAGAGGCTCAAGGCGTATCGCGAACAGCTTGGCAAAGATTTTATAATCTACGTTTACAAGGGATATAGGGCGATAATTTTTACACTGTTTGGGATCGTGGCCATTTTTATGGATTAAGCAGATTGTAGCATCTAAGAAAGTACCCTGTGCCTTACCATTAGTGTGGAAAAATTGAAAGAGTTGTAGAAGTTTTGGAAAAAGAAGATGAGAGAAATGAAGAAAAAAATCTACCGTAAACCCATCAGGGCCAGGTGTTTTATTTTTCTTAAGAAGATTTAGGGATTGAGATATTTCTTGGATAGACAGATCAGATTCCAGAGAGCTAAAATCAAGGTCTATATGGGGTGAAGGTGGAACATGATTAAGATAGGAGTCAATAGAAGAGGGAAGTGGAGAGGATTCTGGGGTATATAAAGTTTTGTAAAACTTCATGAATTCATTTAAAATGTCTTGGTCTTTGAAAAGGGTTTTCCCATCCGATGAATGAATAGAGTCTATCAAAACACGTTCTTTTCAGGATTTAAGATAATTCGCCAGGAGTTTGCCAACTTTATTGCGTCCACCATAATACCGAGCACTCGTTCGGAGTAAAACAGAAGAGGCGTTATCAGTAGTTGTTTTTATTAAAGTCAAGTTTAGCATGGATAAGCTCCTGTACGGAGGAAGCAGAAGAGGATGTATAAAAAAGATGCTCTAGACGTTGAATATTAGCTAGCAAAATGTTTTGCTGATTAAGAATGTCTAAGACTATCGCAGCGCTGCCGTTGCTCTAGATGCTGAGTAAAATACTCTTTCTTGTTTTTAAACAGTTTTTAGCTTTTTAGTCTCACCTGCTGTATTTTGCGCGCCGCACTTTCGACCTGCTAGTACTTGACCCCAGTCACCCCGGTCCGTCACGGCAAGTGCCGGTTGTACGGAGGGTGCTGAGGGCGATTGAGACCATCCTCACTTCCGGTCTCAGGGCATTTCCGGGTGGTGAGCAGGCTAGTCGCTCACGCTGCACACCCTATTTAAATTAATGTCAGAGCGGCCACGGAGTCGGATGTCTAAGACTATCGCAGCGCTGCCGTTGCTCTAGATGCTGAGTAAAATACTCTTTCTTGTTTTTAAACTGTTTTTAGCTTTTTAGTCTCACCTGCTGTATTTTGCACGCCGCACTTTCGACCTGCTAGTACTTGACCCCAGTCACCCCGGTCCGTCACGGCAAGTGCCGGTTGTACGGAGGGTGCTGAGGGCGATTGAGACCATCCTCACTTCCGGTCTCGGGGCATTTCCGGGTGGTGAGCGGGCTAGTCGCTCACGCTGCACACCCTATTTAAATTAATGTCAGAGCGGCCGCGGAGTCGGATGTCTAAGACTATCGCAGCGCTGCCGTTGCTCTAGATGCTGAGTAAAATACTCTTTCTTGTTTTTAAACTGTTTTTAGCTTTTTAGTCTCACCGGCTGTATTTTGCACGCCGCACTTTCGACCTGCTAGTACTTGACCCCAGGCACCCCGGTCCGTCACGGCAAGTGCCGGTTGTACGGAGGGTGCTGAGGGCGATTGAGACCATCCTCACTTCCGGTCTCGGGGCATTTCCGGGTGGTGAGCGGGCTAGTCGCTCACGCTGCACACCCTATTTAAATTAATGTCAGAGCGGCCGCGCAGCGTCCGCGCGCAGCGGGCGCGCCGAAGGCGCGCCAAAGGCAAGCCCGTCTGCGCCCGTCCGCGCCTGGACCGGGCCCAGGGTTATGACCCCTGCTCAAACAGTGGCACAATCTAATAACCTAACCTATTCCAGAACTGAATTGCTTACACTCAGGTCCAAATCCCGCTGCCCCATAATGGATTTGCAGACAGAATCTAAGCAGTGTACGAACTGTCGGTTGATGTTTAAATTTACAAATATCAAAGACCTAACACAACTATGCATCCATTCCACTCGGAACACTACTAATACCATCAAAACTATTAGGGCAGGACTCATTAATGCACGGTCATTAGTAAAACATAATACAGAAATGAAAGAATTAATGGAAACACATAATTTGGACTTAGTTTTTATTACAGAGACATGGGCAGACGACGCGTCAGGTGTGGATCTAGCTCTAGCCATACCAGAAGGTTATTCGATCATCCGAGCAGACAGGAAAGGGAAACGAGGGGGGGGTCTGGCCATCATTTTTAGAGACGAATTGCAAGCTAGGGGCTCGGATCAGGGCAGCAGCCCAGACTGTGAAACCTTATCGTTTCAGATTACTATCACAAACAATTACACATTTAAAGGTCTTTTAATTTATAGACCACCGAGATCAAAAACCCCCCTGCTACAGTTAATAAGCCCGTTCCTAAAATCAAGTGTAAAAGGTTCAGATTTTACCATCTTGGGCGATTTTAATGTTCACTTAGAAAAGATTTTAGATAATAACACGATGACTTTGATCGATACAATGTCTAACATGTTTATGGAACAGATTGTAAAGCACAACACTCATGTGGCCGGGCACACACTTGACGGGATTTTCACCTCAAATACAAAAATCGAGATCTTGGAAGTACTACCCGTCCCTTGGTCAGATCATAAGGTAATAAAATTCACCTTAAAGGTAGAGCAGGCCACAGTAGCCACTGCCTCCCAGCATAGATGTGTTACCTACAAGGACTGGTCTAAGATTGACACTCCGAAACTACAGGAGCAGCTTTCTCGGACCATTCCGGATCTTGAGTTAGATAGTAATGTAGCTGCCGAACAGGTTTGCAGTTGGATGAATTCAGCGGTCGAATTAGCAGTTCCACTGAAAAAGATTTCCTCTAGGAGGAAAAATCCCCCTCAACCCTGGTTCAACGAAAAACTAAAGGCACAAAAACTAAATTGCAGAAGGGCGGAAAGGAAATGGAGGGCTCACTATGAACAACGGACGAAAGACGAATATAGAAAAGCACTGGGAACTTACAAAAAATTAATCGTCGAGGAAAAAAGTAACTATTTTATACGAAAAATAAATGAAGCTAAAAATTCCAGTAAGGAATTATTTGCCACGGTAAAAAAACTAACTAATCTCAATGCTAACAAACAGATAGACGGTAGCATGGAATTTTGTAATACTCTAGGTCAGTTCTTCGTGGATAAAGTTAAGTCCGTGTATGAGTCCTTCATTACGACCAACAAACCTGATACCCTACTTCCATCCTTAGAATATAAACTGGGCCTGCCTATAGAAAGCTCCAATACGGGGTTCCATTTCTGGCCTCCATCAGTAGAACAGATAAAACAGGTGGTAATGACAACGAGGTCTGGTGGCCTAACAGATCCTTGTCCACCCAAGGTGATGCACCTATTTCCAGATTTACTGAGTGACCAACTATCCCTGGTGTTCACTAAGATAATTACATCGAGCTGCTACCCTGATGCCTGGAAAAGACCGCAGTCCTCCCGTTACTTAAGAAGCCAAATCTTGACCCACAGGATCCCGGGAATTACAGACCCATTTCAAAGATCCCTTTTCCAGCAAAAGTACTGGAAAAACTATTGAATAAACAATTGTCAAATTATTTAAACTCCGTAAATGCCCTAGACCACTCACAGTATGGGTTCCGGGAACAACATGGAACCGAAACTGCCCTGATCATGGCTGCGGAAGAACTCAGGAGTGTACTGGATGCTGGAGGAAGGCTGCATTGATCCTTTTGGATCTTTCAGCGGCCTTCGACACGGTAAACCATGGCACACTCCTGACCCGACTAGCCGAAGTAGGAGTCCAAGAGATGGCACTTAGCTTCTATCCTCTTATCTAACTGATAGAACTTTCTCAGTTAAATTGGGAGATGCTGCTTCTAAACTTTTAATTCTCCTTGTGGCATACCTCAGGGGTCTTCGTTAAGACCCACCCTTTTTAATGTATATGTTGCCCCGTTAGCGGCTATAATAAGGAATTGTGGTTTCCTACCAGTCTCCTATGCAGACGATACTCAAATTGTGGTAGCAGTCTCAAACAATACTGACGAGACAGCAGGCAGATTTAGTAATTGCATGAGTCAGATCACTCACTGGATGCAATATAATTGCCTGAAATTGAATGGTGACAAAACCGAGGTTATGTTGCTTGGGACTGATATGAATTTCTGGTCCCCAAAATGGTGGCCAGATAGCCTAGGCGACTGCCCATCCCCAGTGGACAAAGTTAGAAACTTGGGAGTACTGCTGGACAATAAACTATCTTTGGGTGCCCAGATAAACAAACTTTCTTCCTCGGTGTGGTACATCCTCAAACTAATAAAGAAACTATCACCATTTATCCCCCCAGACTCTTGTAAAATATTAGTAACTGCACTGGTCTTATCCAGGTTGGATTATGGGAATGCACTGTATGCAGGGTTACAAATTCAACATCTAAGAAACTTACAGCGCCTACAGAACACTGCAGCAAGGCTGGTGATGGACATTCCCAGATATCAACCAGTTGCCCACAGATTGGGAACACTCCATTGGCTACCTATTGAAAAAAGGATCAAGTTTAAGTCAGTTTGCCTGGCCTACAAAGCCCTTCATGGAATAGGATCCCACTTCTTAAAAACTCATTTGAAACCATATGAGCCATCCAGGAGACTGAGATCAAGCCAGGCAAAATTAATTCAGGTTCCTAAATTTAAGCAAGTTAGGTGGGGAGGGAGAAGCTTCCTCCTACAGGCAGCTAAGACTTGGAACCTTCTCCCTGTTACAATTAAAAACAGCACATCGCTACTTTCATTTAGGAAGGAGGTGAAAACATGGCTGTTTACTTTGTAGTTGGTATCATTCTTCGGCAGACCTAGTCTTTTACAACGATTAGCGCCAAGACGCCCTTGGGCATTCGTGCGCTTTACAAATATACAAATCAAATCAAATCAAGAAAATGTTTCTTTTTCTTGGATACAAAATCTATGATAAAGCCACGGGCAGTAGCCTTAAAAGTATCCCAAAGAAGTGAAGGAGAGATATCAGGAGATGTATTCAAAGAGAAAAATTCTTCTGTAAAGGAAATGAAAGAAGAAGAGAAAAGTGGATCCTGCAAAAGGGAGTTATTAAACCTCCATCTAGAAGACTTGGGATGCTAGGGGAGCAAGTCAAAATCTGCAACAACCGGGGCATGATCAGAAATGACAATGGGTTCAATTGAGGAGGAAATAAGAGTCTGTGTTAAGGCAGAAGAGAGAAAGATATAGTCCAATCGTGTCAGAGTGCCATGTAGAGGAGAGAAAAAAGAAAATTCTGAGTTGTCAGGGTTACAGAGTCTCCAGGCATCTACAAGATGAGTCTGAGATATTGTGGCTTGAAATTGTTTATGTGTCTTGTGGGGAACAAAACGGACCTGGGATTGTCGATCAATGAAAGGGTCCATAACTTGGTTGCAGACACCTCCCAAAATAAAAAAATCATCTTTATGTTGAATGAATTTTTTTGTGATATTAGGCCAAAAAGAAGAGTCCGGTTGAGTTGGACCGTAAATATTAAAAACTGTAAGAGAAATATTATTAATAAGCAACTTAACTAATAACCATCTACCATCTGAATCAGTTTCCTTAGATATAACAGAACATTTCAAACGTTTATGAACAAGAATAATTACCCCATTTTTCTTCGTGGTCGTAGGGGAAACTAAGACTAAACCCACCCACTGCTTTTTAAGTTTCAGAGCTTCAGACTCTGTCAAATGGGTCTCTTGCAGTAAGACTAAGTCAGGGTTATATGTAGCAAGGTGGGATAATATTCTCTGCCTCTTAATGAGATTAATAAAACCTTTTACATTCCATGAAATAACTTTGAATGTAAATAAAATGAATTAAATATAAAATCACACGATTAATAATAATGCAAAGTAATAGAAAGAAAAAAGAAAAAAGAAGGTTGTAAAGTAGAGTCCCCAGTGAAAAGTATAAGAGAAAAGGAAGAATAGAGGAGATGGAACCATTCTCAATGCAAGAAAAAGACCAAAAGTAGAACGCAATGAAATTGACAGTAATGAAGGAGTATAGGAAGAGCAGAAGGCAAAGCCAAAATGTAGAGTAAGATAAATATAGAGATAATTTATGAAGAACAATATGACTGTCAGTAGTGGGAAAAAAGGAAAAGAATAGGAAAAAGAGATAAATATGAGATGAAAAATAGACTGGATCATATACTGGGGGAGAAAAGAGAGGAAAGAAAGAAAAGAGGAGAAAAAGAAAGAGAAAGAAAGAAAGATAGCCAGAGAGGACAGTACATGTCAAGATGACGACTGTAATACGTACCGTTTAAGGGGGGGATTAGGACAACAATAAGGAGTGGCGACAACAAATGAAGACGGCACAACCGACAAGGGAGAAGGCATCACGCCGGGACGCCAACACGATAAAGGGGGAAACAAGTAACTGGATTCCAAAAGGTCTACAAAGGAATTGGCAAAGGAAACGGGTGAGAAAAATCACTGAGCAACCTATAAAGGAAACAAACATTAGTAAAACAGATAGCAAGATTTAGCGTAACAGTCAAGTAACAGTAGAAGGACCAGGAATCTCCATTGATGAAGTAGAGTGCGAATGAATACATTTCCTCAAGTCTGCAGGATCATCAAAGGTGGACGTGTTGTTCTGAAAGGTCACCTTAAAGAGACAAGGATGAAAAAGTCCATATCGTGCACCTAGGGCCCGTAGTGCAGGTCGTAGTTCGAGAAAGTCCTTCCGTCGTTTAGCCGTTGCATTAGAAACATCTTGAGAGATAAACAAGTTAGCACCAGACCAAACGAGACGCTTTTTAGACTTAGCCGCGTTTAGTACTTGGATGAGGTCTGTAAACTGCAAGAAAAGGAGAATCACTCCATGAGGTTTCGATGGAGCCGACGCCGAAGAGAGACGAGGGCCTAATCTGTGAGCACGCTGAATGTTCAAATTAGTTGAAGGTGGAAGATCTAGAAGCTTGGGAAAAAAGGAGGTGAAAAAGGCAACCGGGTCATTCCCTTCAAGGGCCTCCGGAAGACCATATAAACGAAGATTGTTCCATCTATTTCTGTTTTCAATGTCTTCTGCTGACTTTTTAAGCAGTGGAATATCTTTTTCCAACGTCGCTATTTTAACAGCAGCATCCTGAACATCACTGACATGTTGTTCCACCAAGTAGAGCCTAGATTCCATAGATGACCACTTGTCCATCCATCACTTGTAATCGAGTATTAGTCTCCTCAATGAATGGGTGTAACGCACGTATCTCCTCCAAAATAGTATCTAATGATACAGGAGTAGGAGGTTTAGGAGGAGAAGGTGGGTCTTGTTTGAGGCGTTTAGTAGCTGTAGGCGTTGTCTGCGTCTTGGAGGCTGACAAAGGCAGAGGTACTGAGCTAGAGGAAGAAGACTGAGCCATCCCTACTGCAGAGAGCGAACTGTCCATCGAAGGAGCAGTAAGTGAGGAGTCAGTCGTAGAGGTCTTAACAGTTTTACTTTTATTTGAGTGCAGTAGGTTTTTACTTCTGCCCATAGAAAACCTTGAGAGACGTTGAGAAAAACGCAGAGAAGAAAAGGATGCAGCCAACAGTAAAAATATAACGCCTTTCCCAACCTCACAATGCCAAGGATAAACAAGATATATCCAATTAATGAGGAGAGAGGTGAGGAGTATGAAGAGCGTGCCACAAAGATTATACTTCTGAGGAGAACAAAGTCCTGGAACACAAAATGGCGGCCGCAGCACAGGCTTAGCATTCAGTTCTCCAGAAAGTAAGAAAAAGATCCTCAAAAGGCATAAAAACGTTGCCAAACAAAGCAGAGCATGCTCCGCTCATAATTTCCTGCCTGTTTCCGGGTCAATGAATGACTTGTATTCAAGTGCAGCAGATTTTAACTTCTGCCCATAGAAAAATGTTGACAAATATTGTGAAAGCGCAGACAAGAAAAAGATGCAGCCAACAATAAAAACATGTCGGTGTTGTATTCTGACAAAGAAGAACCTCTTCACTGCTGCTGTGTGCGAGCCCGAAATCTCCACATTCAACTTCCCCAAACTCTCAATGCCAAAAATAATCAAGATAAGTTCAATAAATGAGGAGAGAGGCGGGAAGTATGAAAAACGCGCCACAGATAACTCACTTCTGAAGAGAGCAAAATCCTAGAACAACAAAATGGTGGCCGCAGTACAGGCTAAGCATTCAGTTCTTCAAAAAGCATGAAACCGTCCCTCAAAAGGCATAAAAACGTTGCCAAACAATGCAGGGCATGTTCCTATGGTGATACCTGTCTGTTTCCAAGTTAATTATCGTCGTGGAAGCCGCATATATTTATCGGCGTTCCGAAGCGACACGGAGCTCCAGTAGGCAGCGGCCATCTTGAGCGCTACCGCGCGCGCCTCCCTCATGGACGTGTCCTAATGTGAGAGGGATAGTGTTCCACCGTAGGGTGCAATGATGGGTGGCAAGGTGTTCTGCAGCACGTTATTCAGCGCCTTTTCATGTCCCATTCAGCTTTCCTTTATCTTACTATCAATGGGACATACAGAGGACTTGGGGGGAGCCATGGAAAGCAACAGTGAGTCACGGTTAGTTGCAAAGTTTGGAGTAGAGCTGGCGAAGGCGTTAGCTATAGCTCCCACCGGTTGGTGATCCCTCAGTAACTCCCTTATTGGTTGTTTCTTCATTTGTCTCCTTTGCTGTTTTCAATGCTCAGGTATGCGAGAAGCAGCGGAAGATGTCTTTCTTGGGAAAAAGTTTGGGCCACACGGTTCAACTTTTCATAAGACGGCTGCAGCACTGCAGCG
This sequence comes from Calotriton arnoldi, assembly GCA_963921515.1. NCBI lineage: Eukaryota > Metazoa > Chordata > Amphibia > Caudata > Salamandridae > Calotriton > Calotriton arnoldi. Next base: position 1,896,505 of record CAWUFW010002767.1, on the reverse strand, counting down.
CTGTAATGTCAAGTACGACATGGAAGGAGGCTCCTGCTTTCAAAGATTAGCAATTCCGTAGCCTACGCTCGCACCTCCAGTGGCACAGTTAGCAATCAGCGTCAACTGGCACTATTGACTATCATTTGCACTTTGTGCTTCTTGGCGCTACTCCTACTTAAAATTTAAAAAATTCATATCTCCGGTTTACCTTATTGAATTTTTCTCATTTTTTCATTTTGGTGTAATTTTGTTTATTATGTTTTACTCTATTTTTCTAATTCAGTTTGCGATTTTTTTATCTGTTTTATTTCGACTTTATTACTGTTTTGGCACTACATAAATGCTTTACAAATTTTCCTAAGTTAAGCCTGACTGGTCTGTGCCATGGCTACCAGGGGTATTCCTTGAGGTAGGAAGTCACCCTGTCCAAATAATAATACCATGTCTTACAGTGTCCCACCCTTAAATACCATGCATGATGCCTTGTGGGCTACAAGTCCTATACAGGGGTGACTTAAAAATAATTGCAAGGGACGTCTTTACCTGTTGGAAAGAGTTATTTTGACAGATCCCACTGCAGTTTTTACACTGCAGCAGTCAGGCTACATAGGTTAGGCCTGTACCTATGTTTGAACTGCCACTGTAGTGAATGGCACATTAGGTGCTGCGGTCCACAAGTTGTTTTTAACTTCCTGACCCTGGATGCACTTTCTACACAGTATTCTAGGAATTTAGAGGCAAGTCAAATATGCCAATTAGGAATAAGCCAATTTAACCATGTTTAAAGGGGGAGCACAGGTGTTTTACTCCTGGTTAGCAGGGGTAAAGTACACAGAGTTCTAAAGCCAGCAAAGCAGCTTGGGCACAAAATCCTAGAGGTGCATCATAGAAAAGATGGTAATTTCCTATACACCCCATGGATTTCAGGTCATCAGGTCTATCATACCTTGTGTAGATGCCATGAATGAGAGGCTGTGTGATAGATATTTATTGTACTTGCTCTTGCTCCTCCTTTGTTTGTAACAATGCCCACAAACAGCCAGATGCTTTAGCCAATTTTATACTTGAATACATACATTTCTCCAATTTATAATACATTTTAATATTTGTATCCACCTTGATTGCACCCAGTTAGGGGGCAGTTGGAACACAACATATTCATGGCTACTGTTCCAGTCAGATTCTGTACAACACCGTATTATTGTTTGTAAAAAAGAAGTGCAAACTTGTCCTAGCTTTGCTGACAGTGAGATCCATTTTCCTTTTGCCATTACTTTCTAGGAAATGGTCACCGATGCTTCATTTTACATGTTCAATGCCACAAAAAGAAGATTTGTTTTCAGGAATGTAAAGATATTATTACCAGCTAATTGGAAACCAGAGAACTACCAGAAAGCGAAATATGAAACGTATGAAAAGGTGAGAGTTAAAATTAAAACAGAACTCACATAAAGCATTACCTGTCATGTTCAGATAAATAAAAATGAAAGGTGTGATAACTACAGACATATTTGACAATCGTCATACTTTCGAAAGTATGTGGTTCCTTCTAACAAAGAGGTCGCTGGGGGCCCTGCTGCACATATGGTGCACTGTCCCGGTCTGCACCATAGAACACCTTTATCTGGGTTTGCTGGGCTCACACTTGGGCAGCGCACCCTATTTCAACAAATGCCCTGTTCCAAGTGCAGGTACAAACAAATCCACGCCAGCACTGGGAGCAGCACGTTAGTGAAGAGTGGACCAGCAGTTTGAAGTTACTAGTCTCCATTTTGCTTCAGGCAGTGAACCCTTCTTCCCCTCGAAGGAGAGGGTCTTGCTCCTTCATATGAAAAAGATAGTAAGGATGGAGACGTGGACAATAAAAACAGAATTTGTAGTGTGAAATTAAAGACCCCAAAATCAGTTAACAATTTGTTGCAAAAACCTTTTAGAATCAGTTTAACGTAAGTCAGATTAAAAAGGCTTTATTTCAGAATGAGTAGTAGCATGCAGTGAGATACTTTCTTTCCTATAATCAGTCCACAAAAAAAGCATGTTGCCATAACTTTCTAGACTCTTCCCTCTTGTATTCCTCCTTTATCCTATTAAGTCCAACGAACGGACTCACATGTCCACTGCTCGAATTAACAACTTATATTTCCCCATACTAATCCAACACTAATCTATTTTAGGTTCCGTAATAGTGTGCTACTCACCGAAAAGTGCTTCAACGCTTCATCAGGGGTAGTAAGCGCTATAAAAATACAATTACAATTACAATAAATATCTCATATAAGGCAACCCGGTATTCCTGGGAAGCTGGGTATTATTAACAAATGTTGTAAGCAATGGCTCATTTGGAATCACTTAGTAATAACAAATAGTCTGAAACTACCTTTATTAATACATTTAAGGCGTTCATTATATGGTGTGTGGTGTGAATTGTTTGTTCAGAGGTTTATTGTTGGGTTAATGTGTAAAGGTCATCTATGACAGTGGATAGTTTGCAGGTAGGATTTTTTAAATCAAAGGTCTGTAGATGTGTGAAACTGGTGTCAGAAAGTGTGGCTGGATGATTTTACCAATTGTTTGCATGGTTTTTAGGTCCTTTTTCTGTTGCCCAGAGGTTACAGATAGTATGAGCTTACTATTACTTTCTGCATGACGCGGTAGAGCTATCAATCCTGATAGCCAGGGATATGGCTGTTTGAGCTGTGTTATATCTATCAGGGCTATTCTGTTGGATGTTTTGTCCCACAAGCTGTGTATTGCATTGGTTTCCTTAATGTGCCCAATTTATATGTCTTATAATTGCAGGCAAACATTATTGTAGCAGATCCTTTTCTAAAATATGGAGATGATCCATACACTTTGCACTATGGACGATGTGGAGAACGCGGGCGATACATACATTTCACTCCGAATTTTCTACTGAAAGACAGTTTGCTCCCTGTTTATGGATCACGAGGTAAATTCTTGTATTTAGTTACTTGTTTTCACACTCACAGCACCTCACACACTAAAGGCAAGTATGGCCACTGGATAGTAATGTCACAGAGCGAGGTCCTAGGATTGCCTTTGAACAGATATGGAAATTGCTGTGCACAGGCAAGGAAATTGTGTAAAGAGGTGATGGACCTTCACTTTCATTGATGGAGCTTTGGGGCAGGGTATGGAGTTGTAGGCTTCAATGAAATATCTATAGAGGGAATTTGGGAATGTGACACTGTGTCACTAATGTCCAAAGTTAATTAATAGTGGAAGTCAAGAAAAGATCGCAGGTTGCATACTGAGTAAAAACTGTATTGGCCAGTCAAAATTGCAAGATCTACCTTAGAGAGGAACCTGTATACGGAGTAAATCCTAAGCAGTTCAGGAGTGCAAGTGGTGATACATCAGGAACTGGAGACTATATTCATTGAGATCAAATTGGTATTGACAACGGCTAGTTGGCTTGTTGTGCGCTCTCCCTCATTATCCAACATAAAAGTAGCGCAAGCTTAATATCTTAGGTTCAGAGCTGCAGGAAAAGCTATTCTTGAACCTGTTTGATGTGCTCAGAAATCACAAGACTCTTCAGTTGAAAGGATTGATATCCTCAGTTGCTTAATCTGATACATGATGTTTAACCTGGTGGTCTACGTGGGAAATGCCATAAAAAATTTATGATATTTACATTTCTTCAGATGACTTTCATACAGATTTGTGTCCATAATATCCTTAGTGGACACCCTGACAATTCGCCCAAGCCTCAGTAACATGGATTCCACCCTATTGGCATTTGGCTTGTGATAGCAATCGGTCCCTGTCCTTTCCCCGCCGTGTTTTCCTTACTGAGAAAACAAAAGTCCAAAAAGTGCATAGGTCTCTTGGGTGTACCAACAGAACCCAAGTAAGTTACATTTTTTAAGCATATGTGGCAATTAAGGTAGTAATGACCTGAGGGAACTCCAAGGTTCACACAGATAAATATGGCTTGGGCTATCTGGTGACACTTTAGTGATGGATCATACCACTGCATTCTTTGCTCAGGACTGGCAAACACCATAGGACATCATATAAGATGCGAACTATGTAGTACTAAAACTTTTGTGCTTTTGTGGTTCTTCTGGTACCGTTGTCAAGCCCATGTGACACTAATGATGACTCCAGCTACCCCACAAGGCATGTTATATCGGCTCGTGATTATTAAAAGAAGTTAACAGACATTGTTTACTCTTTATTTGATTAATTAGTGTGATTGGGGGCCATTATATGGGTTTGTAAGGATTGGTTCTCTACACTTGGAAGTTCAAATTCAGCACTGAAACATTTAAGGCCCTCATTGAAAACCTTTAAGCACCGATCCTATTCATGTGATATGGACAATTTATACTTTGCAAACTGTAAAATATGCCCCGACTGTGAGTGTTGCAGGAGTAGCTGGCTCCCACCAAGCCCTCTGACCCATTGGAATAAGAGTAAGATAAAAAGGACCAAAGAAACAAGAACAAACAAAAAGGCTCTCAAATCCACACCTGTGGTATCAGTGACACCTGATAAGTCAAATGCATCTGTTAAAATTGGGTTTATGATTGAGGGGGGTGAAGACCCCTCTTAAGCAACACCACAATCCTTGTTACGGTAAACCACAAAAATCACTCAAATAACCTGTGCTTAACCCTCTGATAGCTTGGCACAAAAGCAGTCAGGTTTAACTTAGAAGCACAATGTTATGTATTTATGCAGCACTCAAATAGTAATTAAGTGAAAACACAACAGCATTAATTTAGAAAAATAGAGAAAAATGTAATAAATTATGTGACACCAAAACACCAAAATTCAAACAGTGGAACCAGAGTTATGATTTCTTACAAACTTTAGTAGAAACTAGCGCATCAAAGTGCCAACTGCGGGCATCTAATCATGCAAGACCAGGGCAAAGTCGAAAGTTATGGCTGACCGCATAGGAGTGCGGCTCAGCAGGGCAAGGCTGCTGGTGGGGTCGGAGGAGGAGGAGGCATCGATGTCGGGGCACCGCTGGATGAAGTTGTGCTGAATGTTTCCACATTTGGACTTTGTCAGTTATTTGGAAGTCGAAAATCTCCAGCAGAGCGAAGCTGCAGGCTGTAGCCAACGAAGGCTCCATAAGGCTGGATACCCCTTCTGCGAAGAACCAGTGAACAAGATTTGCTGCTGTGGAGAAGGACGTGGTGGGAGCTACCGCGAAGTCAGAACAACTTGCAATACTCCTTAGGGGGATAGGCAAGCAAGTAGGTCCTGGTCTCCTGTCGGAGCTTAGAGCACTTTTTGGCTGAAAATGTTTTAAGTCCCAAGGCTTGGGTTTTGACTGTTTTGGCACCTTTAGCACCACTTCCAGTGGTCGAGGACTGGGTGGACACCACTTGGAGGGTAGGACAATGTCATAAATTCACCCCAGTACAAAGATCTGGGCCTAAATCCATTGTTTTTTTGCTCCCCATGCCATTCCAGTTTGAACCCAGCCATATGTAAATCAGTCTTGACCCTGCGCCCAATGGGAACAATCCAGCCCGAACTGCCAGGCCAGGTCCTCCCTGGACTGGAAACAAGTATCCTAGGACCGGGTTCGGGGTCTCACCCCTCATCAGCCAGGATAGCTTGACTCCAGTGGCATGGAGAGCACGGGACCCACGTCTGGGCATAGCCGTCCAACTCGGGGTGACAAATGCAAAAAAAACAATTGATGGACAGAATGCAGAACAATGTCATACATTCACCCCAGTACAGAGATCTGGGCCTAAATCCATCTTTTTTTGCTCACCATGCCATTCCAGTTTGAACCCAGCCATATGCAAATCAGTCTTGATCCTGTGCCTCATGGGAACAGTCCAGCCCCAACTGCCAAGCCAGGTCCTCCCTGGACTGGAAACAAGCATCCTGGGACCAGTTTCAGGGTTTCACCCCTCATCAGCCAGGATAGCTTGACTCCAGTGGCATGGAGAGCACGGGACCCACGTCTGGGCATACCCGTCCCACTCAGGGTGACAAATGCAAAAAGAACAATTGATGGACAGAATGCAGAACAATGTCATACATTCACCCCAGTACAAAGATCTGGGCCTAAATCCATTGTTTTTTTGCTCCCCATGCCATTCCAGTTTGAACCCAGCCATATGCAAATCAGTCTTGACCCTGCGCCCAATGGGAACAGTCCAGTCCAAACTGACAGGCCAGATCCTCCCTGGACTGCACACAAGCATCCTAAGACCATTTGGGGTTTCACCCCGCATCATCCAGGATAGCTTGACTCCAGTGGCATGGAGAGCACGGGACCCACGTCTGGGCATACCCGTCCCACTGGGGTGGTATGGCTCACCATGCCACTGGATTCAAGCTAGCCTAGCTGGTGAGGGGTGATGCCCCGAAACCAGTCCCAGGATGCTTGTTCTGGTCCTGGAAGGACCTGGCTTGGCAGTTCGGGCTGGACTGTTCCCATGAGGCACAGGGTAAGACTAATTTGCATATGGGTGGGACTAAACTGGCATGGTGAGCAAAAGAACAATGGGTTTAACCCAGATCTCTTGACTGGGGGTGAATGTTTGATTTGCTCTGCATTCCCTCCATCATCTGTGTGTCTTTTGCTTTCTCGCCCTAAGTGTGCCGGGTATGCCCAGATATGGGTCCCGGGCTCACCATGCCACTGGATTCAAGCTAGCCTAGCTGATGACAGGTGATGCCCCGAAACCGGTCCCAGGATGCTTGTTTCCGGTCCAGGAAGGACCTGGTTTGGAAGTTTGGGCTGGACTCTTCCCATGAGGCACAGGGTCAAGACTGATTTGATTTTAATTACCATTAAAGAGGAGTTTAAATTACAATTCTTCTGAGACCAAACATTACATTTCTACCTGTTCCCAAACAAAAGTTGTCACTTATTAAATGTAATAATGTAACCCAATGTGATCCTATGGGAGAGGTAGGCCTTGCAGTATTGTAAATCAAATGTAAGAGTTTTCTACTACCAGGACATTTAAAACTTAAAAGTGCATGTCCAACTTTTAAGTAAACTGCACCCTGGCCTAAGGGCTTTCTTGGGCCTACTTTAGGGGTAAATTATATGTATTAAAAAGGAAGGTTTAGGCAAGTCAAAATTACAGTTTAAAACTGCCACAGGCTGCAATGACAGGCCTGAGACAAGTTTTGAAGGACTACTTAAGTGGGTGGCATAATAAGTGCTGCAGGTCTACTGGTGACATTTAATTTACAAACCCTGGGTACATGTAGTACCACTCTACTACGGACTTATAAGTAAATTAAATGTGGCAATTGGGTATAAGCCAATTTTACAATGTTTAAGGGAGAGCACAAGCACTTTGTGTTCTGTACCACTGCTAACAAGTGCTAGAGTCCTAAGGCCAACAAGAACAAATTTAAGCAAACAGGAGGGGACTAGGCAAACAATGTGGGGGAAACCCACCCTAAACCTGACAGGTCTAACAGCATCTAAGAGACATTGCTGCATCTAATTGAAAAGGATGAACAAGATCCATACAGCCTACCTTACATGCTCAATCAGGGAGAGGAGCAAGGCCTCTAGCAAAGCTCTACCGTATCAACCACTCATCAATGGCATTTGCTTTGTTTTTATGGCACTCCTGAACTCTGCTGGACCTATTTACTGCATGCATAGTTCAACTCAAAATAGATATAGTGCTACAACACACCTGGACACTATTTGCCCACATGTTACTTAGGCTGAGCCATGAGATTATTGCTGTTGAACTGCACTGATACTGTGGTAGTGCCTGACACCATGAGCCAGTCTTGGCAGGAAAAATGAAGGTGTAGCCCCAGAGAGTGAATGCATATGGAAGTGAGGGCCCCACAACCCTTATTAGGTATTTCTTAGTGTAGTCCGCTCATCTAGCACAAAGAAGAACTTAGTTGTAATCTTGAAGCAATAAATGTAACAACTGGGATGAAGAGGCTCCCACTGAAAACCACGCTGCTGCGTGTTCTGGATTAATTTTTGCAGAGTCTGGTAGTCCTAGAAGATGCAGCTTGTCCTGGATTCCAAAATGACATCCAAGTTGTTAGGTTTTTGCTAAACTTGCATCCTCTCATGAGGATTACAAAACAGCGCACAATATCTCTCACTATACTCCAACCTGTAGTGTGTGAACATGCCTCTATATCCACACAGGTGACATGCTACGTAATCCATCCAAAATACCTTCAGTTTATTAAAGGATGAAGAGGGAAATGATATGACGCATGGATCATGACACTGAGTTTGCACTAAGTGGGACCTGGAATCAGGTGTTAAGAATTTTATGAGTGTGTGCTGAGTTTACTTAATGGATCCAGATTCCTGCATGGAAGTAATACATTATACCTCCCTTGATTTGATTGCACTGCACCAGTGCACTCTCTCTTACTCCAACTCCTGGAATAGACTTGTTAATGTCTTCATTGAAAACAGATTGTTACCATGGACATTATAAGCAGACTATGAGTCTGTTCTGGAGCAAGAGTGAGTGTATACAGAAGCCCAGCAAAGGTTTTGCCCTTTTGGGGACCTGTAAGGAGGATTACTGGAAGGGGTCTAGACCAATGTGATCTGGACCCAGGTCAGGAGGAAAGGCTGGGAAAGGAAAAGGAAAGGAAAACAGAGGCTAGAATCAGAAGTGAATAAAGAGAAAAGAAAGACAGAGAAAAGAGAAAGAAAGGAAAGGAAAGTTGGACTGAGAGCATAGGCTAAAGTGAGACACTTTTCATAAACAGGAAGAGGAGTCACAAGAGGGTGGGTGAAGGCACGATACAGAGAGAAGGGAGAAGCAGCCCGAACAGAGAAGAAAGGAGAATGAGGATTGTGTTAATAATGTTAATAATGATAATGCAATGCAAATTAAGAAAAAAGCCACCTTTGGCTCGCCCAGATGTGGATGGTATCCCTGAAAACGTATACAACGCATTTTCATTGAGATGCGCGCCATTAGTCATTCAGATAGCTTGACATATTACATCTGTTATTGAGTGATGTAATCAATCCACTTTTTATGTTATAACCTATTGCACAAACCTACTATGTTCCATAAGTCTAAATTTATACGATAATATTTATTACTATCATCAGAAAAGCCTATGAAAGTAATACAACCCAGATCTGCCTCAGTCTTTTTCTTAGAATCAACTTTAAATGCTAAATTATGGGATAATGATCAATCAAAATCAAGCAGCGACTCTAGTAGGGCAAATCTAGTGGTTGTGGAAATAGGCATGTGAGATCTAGCGACCTGATGTTACCAGAGCCTGAGACTCTTAATGATAGCAGGCAAGTTTCGAGTTGATAGAAGTAACCCCAAGGGCAGCTTTAATGATGATGCTATTATCATTGACTCCCTATAATATGTAATGGGTTGGCAAAAATTGATGACAATGGAATTACTTAAGCTTTCCATGCTTGAGTTTCCAATCCAGATCACTCTTTTCATCATGATGATATTGTTATGACTAATCTTATACCTCGCATTCATTCTGGAGTGATTGGTAATTCAGTGAACAAACTTTATTTTTTTGTTGCAGATGAATTTCCTTTTGAGGGCTGTTCAATGGGGTGAACATTTTTTAACACTATTGGGGCAAGATTTCCATTATCGGTTCGTGTAGCCTGTGCATTGCTTGTTATAGAAGCAGAAACCACAGGATTATAAGCACTTCATTGGTCATATAAGAGATGGCTAAGTGCTTGTAGATGATTAGCCTCCATGATGGAAGTTACTGGCTTAAGGTGCAAAGTGTCAGTTTGAGTAGTTTGATAATGAGTCTTAACATGTCGGCTCACCATGCAGCTACCGGCAAAAACATTTCTTTGGCAAACAATTGTTGCGCAATCATGGAGGCTAACAGCCAGCCAAATTTTGCCAATAAAAGATTTACATCAGTGCAAAGATTACTTCCTTTACAAAGTAGCTTCTTATTAGAGTGAGCAATGGCATGTGCCTTATTTTTAAGAGAGTCCTTTCTAGTCTGTGGTAGAGAAGAGTGAGTTTGGGATTGTCTGAAAGTATTGCCCTTGGTATGGGAATCTCTGATGACAGTGATAGATTTATTAATAAATTCACACATGAGACCCTTTTAGAGGGTCCCCTGAAAACCTACCAAGCACTGGTGTGGTTCCTGACCTGTTTTTGCCAGCCTGCCACTACCAGACATGTTTCTGACCTCATGGGGTGAGAGCCATCGCTCTCAGAGGACAGAGACAAATCCTGCTCTGGGCGGAGGTGCTTCACACCTCCTCCAAGACGGGATGGCCTTCCTGGACGGGAAGCTTCAAGGGCGATGCCATCTTTGAAATCCAACACAGGAACCTCCAGATAGTGGGGGAGGCCAAGCTCCCATTCCTGTTTCACTTTTGGCGGGAGGAAAGGCGGGAAAATTAGTGAGACTCAGAGGTGTGCCCACCTTAAACCTGCACCACCCCTAAGGCAAAGCAGGCGAGGTGGACCCCACTTTTCACTTTCCACCATCTTCAAGGTGGGAAAAATAGCCTATCAGGGTCAGGGATATGCCCACCCCCCACGTAGGGTAAGCATATAGAGGGTGTAGTCACCCTACAGGTAATACCTGGCTCCCCTTCAATGCTCCCTAAATTTAGTATTTCAGTGGCTCCCAAGACCTTGACTTAGGATTCCACGGACCTAAAGAAGACAAAGGAGAAAGACGTGCTGCTGATCCAGGAATTGAGCTCTGCTGCAGAAGAAACTGGCACCAAACCCAGCCAGCTGCAAAAGGACTCGATAACTGTGGTCTGTTGTCCCTACCTGAAACATGTGCAGCCTTCCAGAACCCCAGAGCACTGCCAGCCTTCACCTATTGCCTGGGACCTACCTTTGGACTAGTGGTACTAGTCCACGGCACACTGCCGCTAAAGACCGCCACAAGGTGAAGGCCGGCACGGACCTTGTCAACACGATTCACCATGTCAACCAAAACGTTGCAGCAGCCAAGGCTTGTTAGGTACCAGTCTGGTAACCGACACCCTTCAACGCATCCACCAGCCAGAGGGATCCTCACAGTACCTGCGACTGATGCTGGAAACAGCCCTGCTCCTGTGAGCCTGTTCCCGCTTTCTGGTGGCAATGACTGTGTGAAAGCAGCAACTTGGGTACGACCGCCTCAACCGCAATGGACTGCCCTCACTGCACCTGTAGATGAATGCTGCCAGTGAAGAACAAACTCTGCATCCTAGAACTGCCTGCTGAGCCCGAGCCCTGGGACTTCCAAAACTCTGACTCCCCTGGAGTAGAACTACCCCTGAACTCTGGGTGACCGTTGTCACCCAAAATCTCCATGGCGGAGTGTTTCCCCATTGACCTCTATGGTAAATGTGTTGGTGGTACTCCGCTATCTAACCCAATGCTTTGCTTACTGTGACTGCGATGGTAACTGTTTTGGCAATGGCCCACCACCATTGCATCCCATTCTAACCAATGCTTTCTTCCCCTTGACCCAACTGTCTCTGCCTGACTGTATTGACTACTGTTGTTTGAAAACCATAAACATTTATTTCTTGAACTGAATTTGGTTGAAAATCGACATACATAGTATTTATTAACTGTTGAATGAAGTTCTTGGTTTCTAAAACTATATATAAAAGTACGATTTTCTTTTAACAAATTGGTCTCGGATATATTCTTGAGTGTGTGTCTCATTTATTGCCTCTGTGTGACAACAAATTCTTAGCACTACCTTCTGATAAGCCTAACTGCTCGCCCATACTACCACAAGAAGAGCATTAGAATTATCTGCTTTTACCTCTGCACACCTATTGGGGATCCACTGGACTCTCTGCACTGTGTACTTCATTTTAGTACACTATATAGAAAGCCAGCTTCCTACAATATCATTTACCTTTAATTTGGAGGGTCAATGTGAGACAATTAATGTCCTAGTATATAGAATAATAATTAGCGCCATGCATCGATTATGTAAGTGAATTGCTCTTCATGGTGTAAACTGTTTTTCTCAGTATGTCATGACCATTCATACTTATTACTCTCTTTATACAATGTCTTATATTTGGCAGATCTAATTGCCTTACCACAGTCTTGTCATTGTGTCATACTAATAATAGAGGTGTGCTACACTTGTGTCACACTAGCCCCTTCCTTGAGTTTTGACATGTATTGAAAGAGTGAAAAACACAAGCAGTAGCATGACTGCCCTACTGTGGTGTGCCTCACATCATTTCTACTCCAGCCCCAGCAACAAGCAGTTAAAGCAGTTAGCATCCCTGATGACTGGGCACAGAACATAACATCACCACTTTATGTTGGTGCAGTACTGTGAGAGAAAAGCATGATGGGTCCTGTACTAGCAGTACAGTGCTTATAAAAACAAAAAAGCCACTGCCCTTATGGTACCCTTCCTCTCTCACCTCCCTTGCCGGTCTTCTTCTCCCTCATCCAACCTCCAAATCACCTTCACTCCTCTGTCCACAGGTCAGATTCATCCCTCATCTGCTGCCCAGACCTTTGCAGTTCCCCTCCATCCTTTTCCCCTGCACAACATCCTTATATCCCTCTGCTATAAATGACACAGCTGGTCTACCTTACCCATTACACACAGTGACCTGATAACCTCTGCACTGTTCGGAGGATAGGGCAGAATAATAAGCGCTCATTCTTCATACTGCTCTCCCATGAGGGAACTTTTAGTGGCTTGTGCAAAATGTCCCACAAAGAGAGGAAGAGACCCTTAATGCATCAATGCAGTTTATTTCTTCACATCCCGCACTGCAGGACGCACAATGTAGAATTCAAATTTGGGCACCCCATTTAACCTACCCACTACATTCTTCTATTCAGCGACCACTCAAATATTGTTTCCGGCCTCACCCAAGGACAGAATTGAACTGGGCCTGGCATAACTTCAAGGCACTTCACTCTTAAAGCAACATAAAGGATCACCAACTGTTATTCAATGCCAGTAACTGATTGGAGACGAGCAATAAAAGGAATGTGTTGTCACTTATCATTACAAGTTTTCTTGCATCCAATTGTGACTTATTTCCACCAGGTACATAGACCTGTTCCTAAATAGTTGCAATAGCAATAATTGCCCAAAACCTTTCAGCTTTTGCAGCTAGCAATCATTGCCGACACCATTAAGCTTTTGCAACAGGTCATTGATATATTGCAAGGTTCATTTGCAGCATGGCAAGGCTATTGATTTTGCTCAGTACTTGTATTGCCTTGCCACAAAAGATTGACAAATATGACAATATAATCATATCATCCGGTAACTATGGCACAAGCAGCAGGCAATCAGCGAGATGACTTCCAAGGCTGAGGCGAGTGAGGGTCCCTCTGACTCAGATATATCATCATTGAGCTCCTGTTGATGCCACTGTGTTTTTGCCATAAGCTATGAGTGGGAAGTCTGGATTTCATAACCGGAGAGTTTGCTTTATTGCTGGATTGTATTTGCTACTCTCCCTGTTCAAAGTTTTGCTTTTGGAATTACTCACTCTTTTGGTTGTCAGAATCCTCTAGTGGGGCAAGGATGGAAGCTGTAGCCAAGCAGATCTCCACGAGGCCAGATACCTTTACCACAAACTCCAGCCAAAACACTTTTCAGCATGGCAAAAATCTTCGAGTGGGACACACACAGCCTTCTTGCCCACTTTTAAGTGCAACATCCCCGGGAAAGGCTCATTCCCTTCTCTCAGCCAAACAAATCTCTCTTTTGTCCAACTGCTGGGAAAGTTCAGAATAGTCAGCCCGACAGCTCGCAGGCCCCCAGTATTAGCTTCTAGTCACTAAATCTCTCTCATCGGTCAAGCCTTCTGCAGGGTTCAAATTTTGTGGTCAGCTGAGCACTTTAATTGTTCTGCTTTTGTGCCTCTGGGGCAGGCAAACAGGAGGCCAACTACTTCACCCTAGGTGCCAACAGGAGTCAAGGGTCCTTGAGTCCTCTTCTTCCAGCAGCAGTCTACTTCTTTCAAACAGGGTCATCTTCAAGTGTCGTCTTCCCAGTTCCACAACTGTTTGAGGAGGTGGTGATGAGGTGGCAAACTTATCCTGTGCACTAGACAGTGATGGGAAAATTTTTCAGAAACAATCCTGTGTACTTTCTTGCCTTCTGACTACCTCCATTTGCACTCCGTCTTCTCTGCTGTACTAGAAACGTTCCCAGAAGCCCTACATTCATTATGGCTAAATCCTTCTTCGACCATGAAAAGCTTCTGGCAGGCCCTTAGCCACATCTATAATTAGATGAGTTCTCCTTCCCTCTGTCGGGGTCAGAACTAGTTCTCCCTCCAGCTGGGGTTATATACAAAGAGTCTAGGAGATTGCCTGGGAATGGATGGGAATACATCCTGTTAGCCACTTTTGGGATCAGCAAGTCCAATGAAGAAGTTTAAGGCTGCCCTTTATTCTGCCAGATATCCTGTACCCCTCCCAGATGGGCAATCCCTGTTAAGTGGACAGGAATTGGCAATGCCTTTCCCTTCCTAGGTCCAGAAGATGGTCTATTGTTCTTTGGCAAGCCATGAACTCCAGCCAGAAAAGTGTATTGGCCTCTGCAGGTGTGATGTGCCCCCATTTTATTTTTTCTCATCTTTCCTCTATTCTAAGCCTTCATCTGACTCATATTTATAATGCCTCCCTGTCAAATGCTGAGTATACAGATATATGGAAGCAAGCACTTATCCTCCCCCTAGCCAAAAATGCAGGTTTAGATGCCTCAGTATATGTACAAGGGCCTCGAAAGGCTTGTCTTGTCAGCAGTCAGTTGACAGCCCTACTAGAAGATAACAACCTTTTGGACCACTCCTAGCCTTCTTCTAGAGCTATGAAGAGCACAGAATCCACTCTTCTGGCTGTTCTGGACCACATAAAACTTGAAGTAGATCAGAGCAAAGCTGTGACCCTTTTTCTACTTGATCTCTCCACAGCAAGTGACACTGTTTCACACTGTCATATGCTAAATAAGCTCCATGAGACTGGGCTTCACGCTACTGCCCTAGGTTGGTTTGGGTCTTCCCTGAAAAATATGACTCAGCTGTTCAGATGAACACAGAGAGATCATCTCACCACAATTAGAAATGTGGGGTACCGCAAGGCTCTTCTCTGAGCCCAACTCTTTTTAATGTGTTTGTCGCACCCCTCGCTAAGCTGGTCTGCAAGTGGGGATTCCAGATATGCTCATATGCTGATGGCACTCAATTGATCATCTCAATTGGGGAGAAACTTGAAGCTACCAAACAAAATCTCTCTAGTTGCCTCGCTGAGGTTACCAGCTGGATGAGGGCACACTGTCTAAAACTCAATGCTGAAAAATCTGAAATTCTATTATTCGAAGGTGCCCACCAGATTTGGGACTCATCATGGTGGCCGGAGTCTCTGAGACCGGCACCTAAGCCAAAAAAAGCCACAAAAAACCTGGGGTCCTGATTGATGAGTCTTTAACTATGCAGGAGCAAGTCATTGCCATGTGCTGCAAATGTTACGGTCTGCTCAAACTCCTGAAGAGATTATTTTACTGGATTCCAGTGAATTGGCATAGGGCCATAGTCTAAGCCCTAGTAGTCAGTAGATTGGACTACAGCAACACCATATACATGGGGATGGCAGACTACTTTTTCACTCTGTTGCAGGTGGCACAAAATATGGCTGCAAAGCTAATATGCAACAAAGACAGGTACAGCTCCACCCCGTCCTGCCTAAAACCCTTTCTCTGGCTTCCTATTCAAAAATTCAAACTTCTCTGCCACGCGCACAGGGCCCTTCATACTTCTGGCCCTATGATCCTTCGTGACAAATTGGAGTTCCACACACCTTCAAGAAGTCTGAGATCCGCTAATCTAGCCTTAACCAAATCCATGTGCATAAAAAAAGTCCAAGCCGGAGGCCGATCATTTACCCATCTTGCTGCAGTCCACTGGAATCAGCTATCCCTGGACTGCCGCCTCACAAATGACTATCTTAGGTTCAGAAAGAAGCTTAAGACTTGGCTCTTTCACGGATAACTGTTTCCACCCTGCATTGCCTCTCCCCCAGTGACTCACAAACACAATCTGTGGCTGTTATAGCGCCGTGAGATCCTGGCGGGGATGAGTGTATGCGCTTTACAAATACTATTAAATTACTAAATGTGTGTTTGAACTGTTTTCAACATTTTTATGAAGTTACTTTTCCACTAAAGGTATCAAACATCTGAATTCACCATTAAATCAGAACATTAAAAGTAGGAGGAAAATAATTTTGAATGATTTCTTTAGCATTTTGATGCAAAGATGTAAAATAAATATTTTAATCACACCTATTGCTTGTCTTAATAGAAAATGTAGCTGCACCTATGTAGTGCAAATAGGTTTTATGGCTCCAGTCACTCTGAGATCAACTATTTCAAATATATAATGTGCTTTCTTTATAAATATTCAGCACCTTGTCCTGTAGATCCTATGGACTTACATGGCACACTTTAGGGTTGCTTTACTAATATGTAAAAATATTTTTTTTGCATGACCAATGTACTTTTCTTTGACATATGAGACTGCAGTGCCTTTAAACTGCATCCCAACTATGGCACAGTGGTGCTACTGGCAGCCATATATTTCTGTCATATAGGTGGATGGTTTAAATACACATTACAGGCCACAAATGACATTTAACTTCCACATAACTGCAGCAGTCTCTCCACCATCCACAATGACCATACTGGAAAGTTAAATAGACCAATTGGGTGGAGGCAATTTTACCAATGCCATTTTAGGGTCAGAGCACACGTCCTGTGATATGTACTAGCAGTGGCCACAGTGCACCAAGTCCTAATAGCAGCAAAAATAGGGACCACAAAAAGGTGAAAATCTGTGGTGACCAATGCAGAAAAGGTGACTTTGGTACACTCATTAAAAAAAACATGAAATTGCCAAGAAATTGGTTTGCAACTTTGCACCACCTAAGCAGTGATGCAGACAGGTGAATTATTTAGAAAATTAGTTTACCACTATTGAGTTATGTCATAGTAAGTGAGATGATGTATTATTATCAAAATAGAGTATCCCACGTATCCCAGCTTGCCACCTCACACTTATCAGATACCCCGCGTTGACTAATATCAACAGACATGAATGCCTTACATACTCTGTCTTTCATTATCTGTTATAAGTAATAGACATCCCTAATATAGGGAGTAAATTTTGGCCCTGCTATAGGCTCTGGACACAAAGGAATACACTGATAGATCTGTTAAACTTTCTAAATGGTTTCTGCATGTTCTGCTATAAAAGATTTAATTAAAATCTGCAGAGCATAATCATTGTCATAAAGTTTTTAGACTTGATAAACACACTAGTAAGCACTAGGCTAATATGTAGTATTGCTTGCTACACATTATAACATTTTCATAGAATGACCAGTCTACAGAGATTGCAAAAGTATTTATCAAGAATGTGAGCTCATTCCAACACCCCTACACGAAGGAGCAGTAGATCTCTTGTCCAGTAACTCAGCGAATTATGTGCAGAGCTTCTCTTGGCTCTCTGCTCTCTATCAACCAAAAATCCATGTCACTGCAGACATACAAGGTACCTGCAAAGGATGGCTGCCTCAAATGTCATAGTTAAATATTGCGACCTCATTGTGTGCAACTCTAACATAGATGTGTTCAGTCAGAATTGCAAGAAAAGATAACAAGCACAATCACACTGGTTGCAAAATACCCATGGCTATGTCGAATGGAATTGCAAAGAGTGTAACTGGAATTAGATTGGCTGCAAAAGATACATAGTTGTCTACAGCACTATTGGCTAGAGAACATGCAAGGCCGTATTTATTCTAATGGCAGAGGACACTTGAGTCATTATTGCTATTTTCTGGAAAACATATGTTAAGGTATCCAATGGAGTGGCAGAGGAGGCGTAAAACACTTTTTGCTATGATTGGAAAGCACACATTCATGCATCCAACAGAAGGAACATGGACCAAAATAATTATTTTCATTAACAGGCAGAGCTGCTTATCAGGGCCATACAGTTGATCTGTAAGCTGTACAAAGAAGAGGTAAACATACTGATTGCCAAGACCGCACTTCTGCACAGTGTAATAAAGAAAGAATACTACTGCTCCAGCATCATAGTTGCACAATATTTTATGACAATATAAAACAAGCATGTGTGTGCACTAAAACGCAGTCAAACGTGCAAAGAAGCAGACAATTCAAAAACGGCGCTACTACATTGCAAAGTTATGCATCATGAAATGTAAATATATGTACCGAAAACCATAGGGATGTGTGAACTGATTTTAAAAGTAAAGAATTGTAGATACAACAAATGACATTATTGGCCATAATATGAGTGAAACTAGCTACGTCTAAAATCATTGAAAACTGCACGAGGATTTCAGGATAATCCGTATGAAGGCTTGAGTTCGGATTAATCAAAACCCATGTTTCTCTTATTAACATTCAGTTTTATGTTTTAACTATGTGTTACTTTTTTCCACAGGACGAGTTCTTGTTCATGAGTGGGCTCATCTACGATGGGGAGTGTTTGACGAATACAGCAAGGAGCAGCCTTTCTACGAATCTGGACAAAGCCAGATTAAGGCCACCAGGTGAGACTTCAACTGTTTGTATGAAGATATGTCTTCCTTTCGAAAATCATCTTCACACTTTGTTGATATTGATCCAGCGCAACCCCTAAATTCTGAAACCAGGGACCAAGAGAAATCTCATCACACAGAAATTGCTTTACCAAACAACGGGGCCCATCACACATTACCCATAAATGATCCCTGAGGACAGGCGCTGGATTTGGGGGGGTTTATTTTGTCAGTTTTATTAAGTACAACACTACACTTCTCATTAATAACATTTATATATATTTTATCTATTTGTAATATCAACTTCCTTCTTCCTCTGGTCGATGGACCATTAGTTGAAGAGTTGATGGTGACTATGATTAACTAAACAGTTTAATATTTAACTAAATAACCACAAAGTCACTTTTTCGGTTAATGTTTTATATTATTAAATGCTCTTTGAATTAATCATCTGTGCATACACAAGATTGTATATAAGAGAACAAATTATCAAGCAATGTAATCAAAATGAATAATTTGTATCGAAATCAAAGCGCGCACCAGGATGGGGAAGAGAAGGAACAGCATAAAACTTGCAGAAATATACTTGCAAATTAAAGCAATCAAGGAGGGTAATACCCACCAAAGAATCAGGAAACCCACTTCCTTGGCCGAGGTTGTGGCAAGAGGTCCACAGAGATAGGCTCTG
Source organism: Calotriton arnoldi (assembly GCA_963921515.1). NCBI lineage: Eukaryota > Metazoa > Chordata > Amphibia > Caudata > Salamandridae > Calotriton > Calotriton arnoldi. Next base: position 1,877,281 of record CAWUFW010002767.1, on the reverse strand, counting down.
AGGACAAAGATAACAGGACAGATGCAGCAAAGTTTACTATACTAACAATTAAATTTATCTCCCACTTAATCTACCTCCTCGGTCGCAGTCTCCTCCCAAGCACTCCCGTGACGTTCTCGTACCTAAAGATTCTCTGTCTCGGTGCGAGTCTGCTCTCTCTGTCTTGGATCTTCTCTCTGATCTGTCTCATCAGACGGCTCTGCTATACAGGACCGCACTGCTTCGCCACACTGCCTTGCCACACCCCCATTGGGATATCAATTATACTCTTTTCTCTAGCACACTATTTTACAATGTTGCAGTATCGGTAAAAACCCGAACTGTGATTGGTTGTCGTAAATCATACTAGGGTCGCCTCATCCAGTTCTCCCCACAAATCCATCCTATACCAGTTCTAACAAAGGAAGGATTAAGACAAATTCATTTCATATACTATTAGCATTCATATTTATACATTCGGCTACATTGTTATTATCAACATCCGACTTCACATTCGAATTGCACGTAGTGATGGCTGTTCCCACAGTCGCTGTCGCATCTTGGCACATAAACAATAAGACAAAGGTCAACATGGCCTTCACACAGATTGCATCATCGGGAACACTCTATAGTCTGCGAGCAGGCAACCCAATTTGGCACATGCGCACTCCACACCGACTAGGCCAGCCACATGCTGGTTTCAACGAGAGGCCATTTTCATGCAGGCCCAATCCCGTACTAAAATAAACAAACACAAAAGAATATTAATTCATGAAAATAAACCCATTATGTTTACCTCCCACCATACTAATGCCATGTGTTAAATAAATCCTAGCAAAAGCTATTAGTTTAAAGCAACCTTTTCGTTATTTGTGCACAACATGCAAAATGTGCAATGTACAACACAGCATAAATATGCAGTAGTACGGTTTTTCAATGTGCAAACAATTAATTCGTACTCATGCCAACATGGTTTAGTATATTATATAATATGCGTTTGCCCCCTGTGTAGATGGGTGTATCTGGAGTTGATTAGTTCATGCAGTCAAAACATTATTATAGAGTTGCTTGACTTTATGAGGATGTATTTTACAAACCTCACTCCATCAACCCCCCCTTGGATGGTTTTACCATCATAAAATCCCAAAACATACGGGTTTTCAAGTTATATAGTTGTTATTTTATCTTTTGACCCTTGCTCTTTACATTTTTCATACAATTTTTCTTTAAACCCTTCCATCTCTATCTCCTCTATCTCTCTTTCCCTTTCTTTATGTTCCTTACTCAATTTCCTTTCTTTCTTTTCTTTGCGACTTCTTCACGCAAACATAAGTCATTCGTATCATAAGTACCATGATGACTACAAAAGCTACTGGTACTATTATTTTTGCAACTAGGGAACTACCTATAGAAGAAAACCAATTGCTTATAGTAGAGAAACTTTTACTTAGTCTCTCTCAAACACCATCAACCTCTAGTTGAGTTACTTCCTTATGCAATTTAGTGATATTCTGAATGTATCCTTCCAAATTCTTACTTTTATCTGGAATGTAAGTGCAACAATGTTGAACTTTTAGCATTCCACAGACTCCTCCCTCTTTTGCCAACAATATATCAAGGGCAAGTCGATTTTGCATAACCATAGATCTCATGGCAATCATTTCGGTGTCAATCATTAAGAATCCTCCAGCAGTATCTGTAGATAAACGATCAACGACTGTGGACAATTGTCGAATTTTGTATGCATTCAGTGTAACTCCAACTCAAGGTATCAATGCTCCAAATATGTCACCTACAATTCCTGAAAAACTTTCTCTTTTTACACGGTTTAGTCCTTGCCTTACTTTATCGATTCCATTTGTATTTTTGTCTACATGATAGACTTTTGGAAAGACAATCACAAGGTAACATGTCCCATACCAGTGATCTGGCAATCGATAATAGGCTTTCCTCCCACAGACATAATATATACCAGGCAAGACAGGGTCAGTTCCTCCCTTTAATCCCCAACCCCCAATAATTTTATAGGTATCTTCACATTCACTGGAACCGATGAAATAGGAATTATAATTAGTCTTCTCCCTACGTAAGCATAATTTTCCCTTCTGTGACCAATCCAAAGCCATTGCAGCATAAGTCTCACTTTTGTCATAGTTGCCTTCTCTGAAAATCCAAGGTGGTGCTTTCAATTTCTCTTCAACAGCTTTTCTCTGAAACTTAGCCCTTCTTTCCTCTACCATCTCTAAAAAGATTTTCTCTTCTCTTTCCAGTCTATATGTTAAGTTATTTTTCTTAGCATAGGCTATATCTAAATACTTTGTTGTCAAGAAGAAATCTCCCATGATATTTGCATGTGCTATCTTATTCAATTCAGGTACTACAGGAATCTTAGAAAATATTGTATCTACATTGGAATAATAATAATTTAGTTTACCTGTTCTATACAACAAACTTGATAAAACACTACAGGTCACACCGTAAGTCAAAGGAAGGTGATGGTAAGTCACCCCTTCAAAAACAGACAATGGTAACTGTATGCATACATAGCAGTCATTCACATCCATTGTTTCTACATATTCATAGAGTAGTTTGGTAAAAACGTTTGAGGAAAAATTAGTAACTAATCTGCTGTGATGTAAACTACTAGCATCTATTTGATTCAAGTGAGTAATTTGTGTTTGTCTAATATCAGTATCTATCCTTGGACTTGTTAGATTGCTAGGACGTGGTGTATCTTCTTCTATCAAATGTAAAGGTATTACTATTGTCAATATTATCCAGAATACTATCAATATACACATTAAACATAAACAAACCTTATAACATCTACACATAAGGCTACATCTAGGTCTAATTACTTGTGTATCTGCCATAATATTATTAACAAAATGTAGTGTGATCCCACACTTCAAAAGCTTTCTTCTTTACCCCTTCTTTTATTTTAACTTAATCCAATTTCCAGGACGTCTTCTGAATCTTCAGAGAAACTTTTCAGTTCCTAACGCGACACCTTAGTTTTCTTTACAGTCTCTTAAGGCGGATTTAGATCACTTTTCTCTTCTTGTTCGTTGTCAGTGCTGTTTATTCTTTGGTTTAAATCTTCTTCCTCAATTTCTTCTAACACTATATATATCCAATCAGGTGACCTGAACTTTTTGTTTGGTTTTCTCACTCTCTTTGGTCGCAGCACTGATTCATCATCTGACTCTCCCTGTTCTAACTGATCTGAAGCTTCGCTTATTTGTTCTAACCTATTTTCTGGTCTTCCTTTCACTACTCTATATTTCAGTCTTTTAACTCCACTTGGCCACTGCTCGTCTTTCCTTGCTCTCTTTGGTTGAACTACTTCTTCTTCTTTATTCAATTTGTACTTCCGTTTCTTTGTACCTACTCTAAGTTTGCTTTCTTTTTCTTCTTCTTCGGTATTTCTTTCACCTACTTCTTCTCTACACTTTCCCTTTTCACCTAAAATGTGTCTTTCTTCTGGTTCAACAGCAGTTTCTTCAGTCCCAGTAGCTGGTGCCCACTTTACTTGACTTGTGCGAAGCAATTCATCACGAAGCTGCTCTTCAGAGTCTTTTGGTTCAGGTTCGGCAGTTTCAGATTCTATTGTTCTAACCTCACCAATTTCTTGTGCTTCACCCTCTGATTTAGAGCTTGTACTTGAGATCTCCAGATGCCGCTCTACTCTTGGTTCAAGTGGACTTGGGACTCGCTGAGTGTGACTGGCATGGATCCAATTTGTTAAACCAGCACACTTTACTGCTGTAGTCGTCACCAATATAACCTGATATGGCCCTTCCCACCGGGGCTCTAGGCAAGTTTTTCTTCTCTACCTTTTCACGTGAACCCACTCACCAGGGCTTAGATCATGAGCTTGAGTCTGCTGTGTTGTGGTCGTGTCTGCTCCAACCTGATGAAACACAGAACGTACCACATCAGCCAATCCTTTGCAATAGTCAAGGATGAGATCATCAGATATATTTATCAATTTGTTCGCAGGTACAAATGCTTGTCTCATTGCTCTTCCCATCAATATTTCGTACGGACTCAATCCTGTCTTTTCGTCAGGAATGCTTCTGAGACTCGTCAAAACTAGAAGTAAAGCGTCAGGCCATTTCAGTGCTGTGGATCTACACACTTTACCTAACCTGTTCTTGATTGTGCCATTTACCTGTTCTACTATTCCAGAAGCCTCTGGACGATAGGCACAATGAAGTTTTGGCTGAATGCTCAAGGCCTCACAAATCAGTTTGATCAATTCACTAGTGAAGTGTGTTCCTCTATCTGTTTCCATAGTGTGGGAAACCATATCTAGGAATGTATTCTCTCAACAAAGGTTTTGCCACTGTCAGGCTATCATTCCTTCTTGTGGGGTAAGCTTCTACCCATCGGGAAAACAAACACACAATCACTAACACATATTTGAACTTCTCACATGGAGGTAACTCAATAAAATCGAGCTGTAGTCTGGTAAAAGGACCACCTGCCCTGTCTATTGTTCCCAGACTAACTATTGTCTTTCTTCCTGAATTTTGCTGTTGGCACGTTAGGCATCTCTGACAAAGACTCTCTGCAATAGTTCTGAACCTAGTATTAAACCATGTTTGTTTAATCTGACCATGGCGTCTCGTCCCACATGTGTCACTCCATGGTACATCCTTGCCATATGAGAAAGTAAACTATCTGGCATGACTGGTCTTCCATCAATATATACCCATACATCATCATCTTCTCACCTTCTACATCCTGCTTTCTCCCATTCCTGTCTTTCCTCATCACTTGCCTCTTCCTGCAGTTGTCTCACTTCATCCCAAGTTTCAATAGTGTTAGTAAACATAAGTTGACAAACCGTATGTTCTTTTGCTTTTCCCCGATTTATGGAAGTGTCATTCTTTGCACAATATTGTGCTACTTGGTCATCAAATCTGTTGCCTTGAGTCACATAATCATCTCCAGACTTATGTGCGGCACATTTGACCACTGCAATTTGTTTTGGCAATTGTAATGCTTCCAGCAATTCTTTTACAAATTGACTATTCCTGATGGGGAACCCCAAAGAGGTCAGGAATCCCCTCTGCATCCATAGTTCTCCAAAATCATGCACAATGCCAAAGCCATATTGACTATCAGTAATTATAGTCACTTTCTGACGTTTTCCCAATTTGCAGGCATGAATTAGAGCTATCAATTCAGCCACTTGTGCAGATTTTACCCCTTTTAGACAGGATGCTACAGTACAAACAGCATAAGCAGAACTCCATACCCCTCTTTCAGTTCGCAAACATGAACCATCAACAAACATCACACGATCTGATTCCTCAAGAGAAACGTCCTTGATGTCAGGACGGGGCTTGGTACAAAATTCAGTCACATCCAAACAATCATGTTCAGCTACATCCTTTACTTCTTCTTCCCATACATCTGGCAATAGAGTAGAAGGATTCACATTTGTACATCTCACTATGGTCACATTTTCTGCTCCCAGAATCACTCTCTCATACCTAGTCAGCCGACTATAGGTGAGATGCTGAGTCCGTGTTCTTGTTAAAAGGATCTCAACTGAATGTGGCACATACACTCTCACAGGATGACCCATTATGATTCCTTCACTCTGTTCCAAACTCACACAAGTAGCAGCTACTGCTTTCAAACATCCAGGTAATGCAGCAGCTACTGAATCTAGAGTAGCTGAAAAGTATGCCACAGGTCGTCTTGACATTCGATGCCTTTGGGTTAAAACTGCAAGTGCACAGCCATCTCTCTCACTGCAATATAACGCCAAAATCCTTTGAATAATCAGGCATTCCCAGTGCCGGAGCCTTACACAAACTCTCTTTCAATTTAACAAAAGCATCCATACTTTCTTCATCCAATTTAACTGGATCTTTCACATCATTCCTTGTTAACCTTTGTAGAGGTTTTGCCATCAGGGAAAATCCCCTGATCCACTGTCTTCAATATCCAACCACTCCCAAAAACATTCGCACTTCCCTCTGTGTCGTTGGAGGCTTCATATCCCTGATCACTCGAATACGCTCTGACATTACTTTTCTGACTCCATTCTCAATCTTATTACCTAAATATTGGACTTCTTGTTGGCAGAATTGTAATTTTGCAGGGGACACCTTATGTCCACCCTCTGCCAAATGGTTCAGTAAAGCAACTGTGTCTGCAACACAGGCTTCTCGAGTCTTTAATGCCACCAGTAGGTCAACAATATACTGAACCAAAACAGACTCTTCAGACATTCTTAATTCCTCCAAACACTTTTTCAATATCTGATTAAAAATTGAAGGACTCTCAGTATAGCCTTGAGGAACTCGGCACCATGCCAATACACGATCCCCAAACCGAAACGCAAACAAATACTGGCTATCTGGATGCAGGGGAATCGAAAAGAATGCATGACACAAATAAATCACTGTATACCATTCCGCATCATGTGGGATTTGGTATAGAGTCACTGCTGGGTTTGGCACAACTGGACAGCAAGGCACAACAATTTTGTTTACCTTTCTCAAATCTTGTACTATTCTATAAGTTCCATTTGGCTTTTTCAATCCCATAATAGGTGAATTACAAGGACTACTCATTAACTCTTTTAAAATTCCTTGTTCAATCATTTGATCAATTACAGGAGTTATTCCTGCTATTACTTCTGGTTTCAACTTATACTGTGGTGTATTTGGATTGTCAACACCATCTTTCACTGTAATTCTAATCGGATCCACTTCTTCATCAACCCATACTCCTGTCCTGTGAAATCCCATACTTCCGGACTCACTACCTTCATTAATTCTTCAGGCACACTTTTGTCTGTAAGAAGCGAATATAACTCATTCACTTCTGTTCCTTGCTTTGCTAACACCATTTTAAACGCGACATCCTCATCAGGTGTCTGAAATGCAATACCATCCAGTGTGCAGTAAATTGTGCAATTCATCTTGCACAGCAAATCCCTTCCTAACAAATTCACTGGACTTGAGTCACACACTACAAACCGATGCATGTCTTTGAAGGGACCAATATGTACTTCAATTGGTTTAGTAACTGGAGTATTTATCTGTTTGTTTGAGACTCCTATTACTTGGATAGTTTCTCCCGAGAGGGGTAGGTTTGGAATTTCTGCTGCTCTCACAGTAGAACGGGCAGCACCAGTGTCCACAAGAAAGGTGATATCATTACCTTCCACTTTTCCATCAACAAATGGACCTGACTGATCTACCTCTAGAGTAGCGCCAAGCACGCACTCTTCCTCCCGCCTCAGGCACCGTCATTGACTCGATTCAGCATCACTTCCATCACATTGCATCCAAAATTGGGGAATCACATTTGTGTTAGTATTTTTACCAACCTGGTCTCCTCCGTGAAACCCTGTATCCGCACTGTATCTTTGAGCATTTACACTATGTGGTAACGGTGGTTGCGGGCCCTGATATTGGGTAGTGACTACCTGCTGTTGTGGTGTCTGCTGCACAACTATCTCACTCTGCACCTGTGGGGTTAAAATTTGATTTCCTCCATTAGTCCTGTGCACTGATCTACACTCTTCCAGTGTCCATACTTTCCACACCCATGACAAGGAAATTTCTTTTTTGCCTCTTCTCTGCTCATTTGTCCTCTACCTCCACTAGATTTCTGAGCATTCTGACTAACTCCTCCCATTTGGTTTATAGCCTGAGAATTCAACTGAGTTTCTTGCTGCTCCGCTACCTTTACTTGTGCCCACATCATCTTTTCTTTTAATTTGCGATGGCGAGATGCAATGTCGTCGCTGCAATACTTCGCATACCTCAAGATCTCGTCAATCGTTTTGGCTTGCCAGCACAACATATGCTGTTGTATCATCTGACTAATTTCAGGTCTTAATCCATACACAAACCTATACACAAAATGACCCATATCTTTGTCTCCAATATTCTCAAAACCACTATATTGCTTAAAGACTTGTAACAATCTCTCATAATAGGCATGTACAGATTCTTTCGGCTCTTGGGTTGTTCTATCAATTTTTACCCAATCCGTTTCCTTAGGGGAAATTTTACTTTTCAAGAAAGTAATCACTTGATGATATTTTTCATCACCTCAACAGAAGGTGCTCCTGTTTTGGCATCTCTAGGATATTCATCTTTCGGCCAATCTACTGTAATCTTACATTCAGTCCATAGATCTGCAGGGACAACAATTTCAAACAATCCATCTAGATCCTTTAACAATACTTTCGATACTTTCACAAACCTCTCAACTTGTTTATACCATTCCACAGGTTTTTCTCTCAACCTAGGAAACTCATTGGTAAAAGACAATATATCCTGTCTAGTCCAAGGAACATGCACATAACCTCCTCCTGGAACTTCTCTCATGGGACATTCCAGAGCTACATTTTCCACTTCTCTTACAGGATGCAAATGTATTTCTTTAGCAGCTAATTCCTCTTTCTTCCTCATCCATCTACCTTTCTATCTTTCAACAGCTCCCCATTTTCTTAAAACAACCATTAACTCTTTTATCTGCAATCGCCTACCAGGCGTATTCATATTTTCTATATCCTTTTCAGTAAAATCCACTCTATATGTCTTCTACAACACTTTTGATCTTCCTATATCCATTCCTAACTCCTCTGCAGTTTCCACTAACTTTTCATGTAGATTTTTCGCTTTCCAAGTAATACTCTTACACAGATACATCAATTCATCATCTTGATAAGTCTTTAACCTGTCTGGACTTATGGTTCCAATTTTCATTTCTTCCAGATCTACTCTTAACTTACATACATCTATAGGCTGTGGTTGTGTTTTTCTCCTTTGTAACCCTTTCACCCAATCATCTAATTCTTCAGTGGTTGGACTTATTGAAACCTCACTTCTGGGAATCTCATCTAACTCTATCCTTTTGGGCTGTATCTGCATTATTTCCCTAGGTGTTTCAATAATTGTTAAATTAGTCAGAGGTGTATATCTAGTAACTGTAGTGGGCTGTTCACTTTGGACACTTACAGCATTAATTCTATTACTAGCTGATGTTATAGCAGAATTTAATGGGACAGTTAAGGAAGGTTCATGGACAAGTCTATTTTCAAATACAGGTATTGCTGGACCTATAGTTACTGGCACAGTTATTGCATCTATTTTCATATTCATCTGATTTAATTTTTCAGCTAATTCTTTAGTTTGTATGGAAAAGTCTGCTTCTCCTTCCTGCTCTACATCACTTACAGTTGGAACTGGTGTTGTTTGAGGTGTGATTGGGGCTTCCATTGACGGTGCATTTGGTGTCACCATCACGGAATTCTCCTGATAAGGTGGTGGTCGTTTAACTAATATGTCATCCAGCAGCTCATCATCAGTTTCATTCGGGTTATATCCACAACCAAATTGCTCTAAATGTCTCTTCTTTTCCTTACACTTATTTCCTGCAGTCTCTCCTACCATTAAAACTGGATACAATCCTTCAGTTATTTCTCCATTTCTCCAGCTCTTCATTCTATCTTCGTGTTTTTCATCATGAAATCTTCCAAACATAAATCTATGAACTCTACCACTTCTGTGTCTCTCTCTTTCATACATTTCATCTTCCCATTCTACTAGTGCTTCAAACTGTGTAGGTCTAGGTCTCGGATCTAATGCCATCATTTTATCTCTTAAATTATGCAATACTGCCAAATTAAAAGAACCATGCTCTGGGAAAGCTTGTGTACCATCATTCTTCGTATATCCTACCCAGTTCTCTAACCAAATACATGTGTGATAACCATATTTTAACATCATATAAGACGCTGGTGTCTTTGGTGGAGGGATTGGAACTCCTTCTCTCATTATTACTGGTTTGTCCTTTTTAAAGAATCTTTTAATTTTGCCAAACAAAGTCAATTTCTCCTGTCGCGGTGGTTCGAAATACATTTTCGCTACTTATTCAATACCTTCACTCGATACAAATCTTTATCAACATAAGTCACTATAATTCACCAGCTGAACTCTTTTACTTCCTTAAACACCTGACCAATGTCAGCGCGACACACTCTTAACTCTTCCAATCGGAGCTTTCTACTTCTCCGCTATTTTGTCCAATACCAGCGCGGCTCACACCAAGTAACCAATTTGTGCTCGCTCTGTCTTCACAGACTGACCAATGCCAGCGCGGCTTTCTGTGACGTCAGCTTCTCCTCCTGCTGCTGACCCTCCCTTTTCAAAAATTATCGGCACTTTTCTAAGTCCGATTTTCTTTAAAATAACTTATTAGTCACAACATTTAAACAATACCACTCTGTCTGTTTACTAGATAAATAGTTTTTCACTCTCAAGAATATTTCTTTCAATACGGGCAAGTATAACAATTCCTCTATCCTTCCCTTCAATCAAGCTAGGAGAGGACCTGTTACTTCTTTAGGGATAAGGCCAAAATTTAATAAGAGGACCCTTTTGTTAAAAAGGAGGTCTCACTACTCTTCTGGGGATAAGGCCTAAGTTTCACAGGTGGACCCTTCGCTTATCACATACACACTCAATAGTCCCTAAAATAACCTAAACAGACAATGTACCTATTCCCGTGTGATTTCACTTCTCACACTTTTCCTCTGCCTTATGTCAGGCTAACGTTTACTCTGCCGGCTTTCCAGATACCCTTCCGTACCTGTGTTCCAAAGACTACATAAAAACGTAACACTGACTCACTTTACATAGAATGTTAACATATAATCAATAATCAATAAATCACCAAACTAATCAATAATAACCATCATTCTGCTTCCAGAAAAACTGATCCAGCGCAACCCCTAAATTCTAAAACCAGGGACCAAGAGAAATCTCATCACACAGAAATTGCTTTACCAAACAACGGGGCCCATCACACATTACCCATAAATGATCCCTGAGGACAGGCGCTGGATTTGGGGGTTTATTTTGTCAGTTTTATTAAGTACAACACTACACTTCTCATTAATAACATTTATATATATTTCTATCTATTTGTAATATCAACTTCCTTCTTCCTCTGGTCGATGGACCATTAGTTGAAGAGTTGATGGTGACTATGATTAACTAAACAGTTTAATATTTAACTAAATAACCACAAAGTCACTTTTTCGGTTAATGTTTTATATTATTAAATGCTCTTTGAATTAATCATCTGTGCATACACAAGATTGTATATAAGAGAACAAATTATCAAGCAATGTAATCAAAATGAATCATTTGTATCGAAATCAAAGCGCGCACCAGGATGGGGAAGAGAAGGAACAGCATAAAACTTGCAGAAATATACTTGCAAATTAAAGCAATCAAGGAGGGTAATACCCACCAAAGAATCAGGAAACCCACTTCCTTGGCCGAGGTTGTGGCAAGAGGTCCACAGAGATAGGCTCTGAGGACAAAGATAACAGGACAGATGCAGCAAAGTTTACTATACTAACGATTAAATTTATCTCCCACTTAATCTACCTCCTCGGTCACAGTCTCCTCCCAAGCACTCCCGTGACGTTCTCGTATCTAAAGATTCTCTGTCTCTGTGCGGGTCTGCTCTCTCTGTCTTGGATCTTCTCTCTGATCTGTCTCATCAGACTGCTCTGCTATACAGGAGCGCACTGCTTCGCCATACTGCCTTGCCACACCCCCATTGGGATATCAATTATACTCTTTTCTCCAGCACACTCTTTTACAATGTTGCAGTATCGGTAAAAACTCGGACTGTGATTGGTTGTCGTAAATCATACTAGGGTCACCTCATCCAGTTCTCCCCACAAATCTATCCTATACCGGTTCTAACAAAGGAAGGATTAAGACAAATTCATTTCATATACTACTAGCATTCATATTTATACATTCGGCTACATTGTTATTATCAACATCCATCTTCACATTCGAATTGCACGTAGTGATGGCTGTTCCCACAGTCGCTGTCGCATCTTGGCACATAAACAATAAGACACAGGTCAACATGGCCTTCACACGGATTGCATCATCGGGAACACTCTATAGTCTGCGAGCAGGCAACCCAATTTGGCACATGCACACTCCACACCGACTAGGCCAGCCACATGCTGGTTTCAACGAGAGGCCATTTTCATGCAGGCCCAATCCCGTACTAAAATAAACAAACACAAAAGAATATTAATTCATGAAAATAAACCCATTATGTTTAACTCCCACCATACTAATGCCATGTGTTAAATAAATTCTGGCAAAAGCTATTAGTTTAAAGCAACCTTTTCGTTATTTGTGCAAATCATGCAAAATGTGCAATGTACAACACAGCATAAACATGCAGTAGTACGGTTTTTCAATGCGCAAACAATTAATTCGTACTCATGCCAACATGGTTTAGTATATTATATAATATGCGTTTGCCCCCTGTGTAGATGGGTGTATCTGGAGTTGATTAGTTCATGCAGTCAATACATTATTATAGAGTTGCTTGACTTTATGAGGATGTATTTTACAAACCTCACTCCATCAATATGTTAATGTCACCAGAATGGTGCAGATTTGAGTCCTCTTCTCTCGGGCCCACCAAAGAGTATCTGGTATGCCGTGTTCTTGGAATTCAGCCCCAGCCTCATGCTAATCTAGTATGTGAGTAAAGACCTAGTCCTGTCTTTGAAAAAAGTGTGGCCCTGGAGGGGTGCACCAAGCATACCCTCGGAAGTGTCAGAGGACTACTATCCCTGTCACAGGTTCATGCGAGTAGCACAGGGGTTCCAGTTTACTGTGTTTTGCAGAGTCTTTAGTTTGATTTGTCCTTTTCACTTGCATCAAGACAGTGTGAGGCTGCTCGCCCACTCACATACATTTGTGCTGCTATTGATGGACATGGAATCCAAGTGCCAAGATCCTGATCACATGGAAGAATATGTGTTTGTGTGAAAAGTGTGTTACACACTCCATGAGTGTCTGTGTGTGCAAGAGTGGCACAGGCCTGCAGTTTCACAAGATGGAGTTTAAATTGCTTTCCCAGTCAGCTGAAATGTGTTTCTGACATTCCCAAGAGTGGAGGGAGGGAACCCAGACACTGAAGTGGGAAAAGAGGAATCCTGTCTTGCACTTAGAAATTCAATTAGGTCCCTTTCACACACAGGGCTTCTGATTAGTCTTTCAGACACCACAATTTGGTGAATGGTATGGATTAATGGTGGAACTGCAGTTACTGTTGTCACATTGTGAACAATGCTTCAATAAAGAGTCAGTCCGTTGTCTCTCTATCTGATCACTATGATATATGACTGTTGATAGTCAGGTTAAGACTGCTATTACTTCTATGTGCCTCTGTTGCGGGTGCTCCAGCCTGGAGACAACTCTGTTACGATGAGCTTACTCTAAACAAAGGCTTAGTCTGGAAGGCAGACTGAGAAGGAAACATAAAAGGAGAACTTGCCCAAACTGGTTCTGATAGTGAAGTCACATCTCCAGTCTGCCATGCTTGGTTAGAAGTGTGAACTGTTGACTCACTTGTTGTTCGAGGTCCAAGTTCTCTCTGACCTAGAAGATCATGCTCCACAGAGTACTCATAGTACTGAGCATTGTCTAATGAAAATTGCCGGGCAGGTTGGTTCCCAGAGGTGAGGGGATATCACCTGGACTATGATTTAGAGAAAGTATCTCTCTTCTCCAGGAAATGCCTGAGGAGCCCTACCTGAGCAAGAGGGAAGGAGCAAGCGGATTCTGCAGGAGCATCAGAGTGCTGGCGTGGGCAGAAGCAGTTGACGCGGTGCTGTTGCCTGTCTACCATAGACTTGTAACAAGCAAGGCAGTTTTGTGCTCAACCGGGAGCCAGTCACTGAAATCAGAGGAGGAACTACTGCACATCTGAAACGTGCTCAAGTGGTTGCCACCATCGTCATCACAACTGTGGCACTTGCCTGATTGTGACCAACTGGCCTGCCAGATAGAAAAACAGATTGACATTGTTGTGCGTCACCTGTTCAGTTCTCAGACGCTGTGGTCAGTATGGCCATGGCACTGACTCACCCAACAGTGCGGAGTCCCTGCTGCCAATGAAGAGGTATCTTGTAAAATTGTGGTGCCTTCTCTAGGGTACCCTGTTGGTCAGGATAAATGGTTAGCCTATCCCTAACCCAGAGTGTTCCAAGCAAACTACTCTGCTCTGACAAGCAAGCTGCTCTCTCCAAGCAAAGCCAAAGTGCTGATTGCCTGCCGTGGTGCTAACTGCACATGCGCCCATCTGGACTTAGCCTTGTGTGACTACATAGCTGTTAAACCACCACCTGAGGCTTGTAACTGGAAGGAGGACTGTAACATATGGACACGCACATACACACACACACACGCACACTCTCTTACTTTAGACAAAAGCTCATATCTCGTTGGATTTCTTTTCAGAAGGTTTTATTCCATTATCCTGTTGTCAGCCTGTTTAGTTTGGGGAGGTGCTATACTACTGCCATTGATTTTGTCCCCTTGAAAAATAATGGTATTTCCCACATTTTTACTTATCATAAACAGTGTGTATGATAGTTGTTTTTTAAAGGAAGTATTTTCCTTTTAAAACAGGAACCATGGCTGTGTTTCCTGCCTCATAACTTTGTAGATTATTACATTTGCCTCACAACTCCACAATACGTTCACATTGAGTGAGCTATACCACCTATTAGAACATACAAACGTGACCATGAAATGCAAGACACCTTTTCCAATTATGATTTTTGTATCTCATTTCGGAAAGCTTGAAAACTCACAAATGTTATACCATTCTATTTAGAGGGAAATGATTACTTATTACTGATTTGCTGCCTGGTCTGCATTTGCGCTTGATCACAATCCCTTACAATATTTGATGTTGCCATTAAGAAAGCTCATAGGAAACACCCAAAATTATGAAAGCTTACCAAGTGGGGGGAGCGATGGGTCGAAGAACACAAGGACAACAGTCAAAGAGCACTTTGACTGCTGAGTGTAAAGGAAGTCTTTATGTATCTTTTTCTGTTGTGAAATAGCTTTTGTTTTTAATAAAATAGATATATCCTAATGTTAATGGTTCTAGGTGTTCATCTGACCTCAAAGGAGCATTTGTGTGTGATGGAAGCTCTTGCATTGAAGGAAACTGCAGAAGAAGCACACAGGAAGAACTTTTAAAGAAGGGATGTGCATTTCTGATAGATAAAACCCAACATGCTACAGCATCCATAATGTACATGCAAGCCTTAGCTTCCGTAAGTATCAAAGAAACGTGGCTTGGTCAAGCACAAGATGCAAAGTGTCTAATATGTTTTCTGCCAAGAAGAACATTGACAAAGCCAGCAGCCGGATTTTGGCATTTCAGGACTGATAGAGACTAGCTTTGCTTTCTCCTGCCACCTATTTTGCAATGAAGGTAATGATGTAATACTGATAAAATGTGGTGAATGGAACCGCGCTTAATTCTCGAAACATACATTTTCTGTTCTAATTAACAAATCAATGCCTGCTATTGTGCCTGTGATGTTGCCTTCGACATTACTGGATGTTAATATTATTTTAAGACTATAGAGGGAGAGAGTCAGGTCCATTTCTGAAGCCTCTTGTTTATTATATTATTTCCATTTTATGTGTGTTTATGTTTTCCTTTTTGTAGAAAGTTAGTTGTAGCTTGTTTGCATCCTCTAGAAATTACTAATGTATGGTCATATGTAATATTAATGGTGCTGCCTTAATATTTTTGTCTGTCAATTTATGCTGTTTAGCAGCTGAGAGACAATGTTGTCTTGCAGCCTCATCGAGTGCACTTTGTCTCTCAGTTTTCCGCACCCCGGGTCGCTGTCTGATAACAGTTGCAACACCTTGCTGAAAGTCCTCATAAAAGGTCCACTCCTGCCTGGCTTTTGGCCCATCATGCCTGTCCTCCCCATCTTCCTGCTGCCAGTGCCGGGTTTGGCACTGGTGGTGCCTGGTTGGACGATCTTTGTTAACGCTCCCAATGACCTCCTTCCCCATGGATTCCCTCACTACCACCATCCAACAGTGCCCCTCACTTCCCCATAGCCCCTCTCAGATGTGTTTCATTTGTTTTATACTGCTACTCAAACCAGTGTAGGGTGCCCTTTACATCACACACACATTATACAGAAAAATGATAATTTGTTCTCTTATATACAATCTTGTGTATGCACAGATGATTAATTCAAAGAGCATTTAATAATATAAAACATTAACCGAAAAAGTGACTTTGTGGTTATTTAGTTAAATATTAAACTGTTTAGTTAATCATAGTCACCATCAACTCTTCAACTAATGGTCCATCGACCAGAGGAAGAAGGAAGTTGATATTACAAATAGATAGAAATATATATAAATGTTATTAATGAGAAGTGTAGTGTTGTACTTAATAAAACTGACAAAATAAACCCCCCAAATCCAGCGCCTGTCCTCAGGGATCATTTATGGGTAATGTGTGATGGGTCGGACTGGGACATTAAATAGGCCGAGGCAACAAATTAAAAGAGGACCTCATTAGCACATAAGATACCTAAAATAGTGGTAATATCAGAAAAATCAACTGTAAAAACTGGCCCACCTGGCCATAAAACCGGCCCACAGCTGCTAAAAAACTGGCCCATACAATGGCCTGTCAGACCAGCCCATTGGATACTGCCTGATTGTCTAACAGGTCAGTCCAAACCTGTATGTGTGTAAATCAGTGTATAGGAATTGTTACATATGACAAAGAGCATTACAAGGTGTAGGAGTCACATGTCATCCATACTACTAGGCAGTATATTTGATTGGTCTGGAGAAGCACAAACTTAAGATTCAAAACATAACACAGTGGATGAGATTGGCTTTAGTAGTGAGAATTTATTTCTACTGAAATTTTTTTTTTAGCAACATTAGGAGAATGAAAGCCTAGGGTAAACAAAACTTAACATTCTAACATAAACTTTGCAGTATGCATGGAGCTCTTTAAATATCATTCATATCTCACTGAGCTATATTAGGATTGTATCTTATTGTTAGACCTGTTAGCCTTAGGGTGGTTTTCCCCCCAAACATTTTGCCTTCCTCCTCCATTTTTGCAGAACTCGTTTTGTTAGCCCTAGGACTCTGCAGACTACCATTGCTAACCAATGCTAAAGTGCATGTGCTCACTGCTTAAAACATGGTAACTTTGGCTTATACCCAACTGGCATATTTAATTTACTTATAACTCCCTAGTAAAGTGGTAATACATGTACCCAGGGCCTGTAAATTAAACGCTATCAGTGGGCCTGCAGCACTGATTGTGCCACCCACTTAGGTAGCCCTTTCAAACATGTCTCAGGCCTGCCACTGCACCATGTGCGTGCAGTTTCAAACTGCCATTTCGACCTTGCAAAAAAAATCTTTTGCGAGGCTTTCCTTTTTAATCAATATGCCACCCCTAGAGTAGGTCCTGGACAGCCCAGAGGGCAGGGGGTAGTGTATTTATGAAGCAGGACATATACTTTTAAGTTTTACGTGCCCTGGTAGTGAAAAACTCTTAGGTACATTTTTCACTACTGCAAGGCATACCTCTCCCATAGGATAACATTAGAGTTACCTTATTACATTTAATAAGCTGTAAATTCCAAATGACAACAGGTAACCACTTTATGTTTGGTGTCGTTGGAATTGTAATGAAAAATCCTCTCCTAGTAAAGTCGGATTTTAAATTACAATTTTGAAAATGCCACTTTTAGAAAGTTGGCATTTTCCTGCTTTAGCCATTTGGTGCCTGCAGCCTGTCTGTGGGTCACATGCCTGGGTGTAGTCAAGAGGTGGGCTTTGTGCATTCCTCCTAGACAGCCAAACACAATCGAGAGCTTAGGTGTACCTGGATGGGCCATCACTGGCAGGATGGGAGGGAGGAGCGGGGGCATAGCCCTACTTCCACTTGAATAGGCTGTGTCTTGCCTCCTCAGCGGGGCTGCATACCCCCTGTAGTTAGTCCGGGGACAGGGCCAGGAAGGCAGGACTTCTGTGCATTTCAGAAGGGAACCTCCAGAAGCTTCTCCCACTTCAAAAGCAGAACTGGGTATAAATATTGGGTCTCAGACACCAACTCTTTAGTACACTTCTGGATCTGTGGATACTCCGACAGGAAGAAGGGCTGATGTGCTGCTGAAAGAACAGCACTCTGCAGGACTGCTGCTCCGAAGGACTGCTGCCCTGCTGTGCTGACCTGCTGCTTGCTGTCCTCCTGCCTAGGTGAGAAGGACTGGACCTGCATCTGTTGGATCCAGGACAACCAGAGTGACTCCAAGGGCCAGTTGGCTGGCATCCTGACTTGAGCTTCCGGGACAGAAGGCTCCAACAACCTTGACCCCCAGCACCTGGACTCTGCCATCTATAGGTATACCCTGTCTAGTGGTGGCACACCAGTCCTAGACCCTTGGAAGTGGGCCTTTGGTGCTCTGCCAGCCTCTGTGGATCCAGTGGAACCAACAAACCTCATCTGCTGTGCAGCACAACCCCGAGCAGAAGCAATGCATCACCGCTGCTGCAAGGTTTCCCCTCTGTCGCAAAGACCTGCATGGCATCACAACCCGTCGCCTCATTGGAACCACCGCTGCGTGACACATCCTCGGTGCAGACCCTCGCATTCCTCCTTGATGACATCCTGGAGGAGGAAGTCGGACTCCGCAAGCAGCCTTGCAGATTCTCAGGACCAACTCATTGAACCCCAACTGCGTGACGCATCCTTGATGCCAGACTTCGCATTGCAAGCACTTGTCAGTGGGTTCCTCGACGATGCCGCAGGACCTCACAACATAGCCTTGTTGCATCTCGGAGCCGATATATCACTTTAGCTGCACGGCGCATCTTCGACGTGGACCCTCGCATTCCCTTGCAAACCAGGATTTAAGGTATTTTGTTCAGCTAGCCTAACTGTGTCCCTGTAGCCGGCCTGCTCTCCATCGCAATCACCTGAAATTGTGACTTTGGCTGGGTCTGGAGCAACCAGATATGCAAAGTTGGCGCTTTGTGCTTTTTGACACTATTTTAACTGATACATTTTTAAAGTTGAATATCTGTGGTTCTACTGATTGGAATTTTGTTGTTTTGTTTTTCTTTATTTATTAAGAATTACTCTATTTTTTAACCTGGTGTGGGATCCTTTTTGGGGTGTGTTTTCACTGTGTTACTGTTTGAAGTGTAGCACAAATACTTTACACATTGCCTCTGAGTTAAGCCTGACTGCTCTGTGCCAAGCTACCCAAGGTCTGAGCACAAGTTAATTAGGGTTTGCTTGTGACTCCACCCTGACAAGGTTCGTGGTTGCTGCTCAAGTAGGGTTTCACCCCCCTTTACCCAGTAACCCAATTTATTGTACTTATTAACTACAAGTAACAAAAGAATCTCTGTGACAAAACCAGTAACCCACTGAGCTATCTACATAAAATATAATTCTTTGATCCGCATGGTACTCGTTCTTTGCATCAGGCACATTACATCTCTGAGCTACTTTTTGATGAGTCAAAACAGCCACTAGACAAAACTCCGTTCTCTCTCCAGCAGGTACATTAATCACCAGACTTATCGTGGCAGTTTTATTGTTGCTTGAAAATTGCTGGACACACAAGGAACTCTGGCAGGTACTTTTTAAACACTTAAGATATTTGAAAACACAGCGCTCCCAGAGCTCAGCTCCCAGTGCTCTGGCACCGGTCGCACTGCTCTAAAGCCGGCCCTGCCTGCGGCATTGTGATGCAGGTCGTGGTTCTGTCCCATTAGCTGGCTTCAACATATATCTTCAACATTTGTGAAAACAATGTTGCGCGTATGGGCCTGTTCAGACCCTGGGTTGCTAGCCCCAGTGCATTTATCACGGCTCCTATTCTTAGGTGGTTTACTCGGTGTATTGTTGCAAGAGTTAGTGAAGAGTGAGTTTGACGATGAGGATGATCCCGCTGACGAAACTGATTCTGTCTTATTCTGTTGATTATAATGCTGGTTTCAAGAATCACTCCCGGACTAGGGTGTGCGCATGCTCAGTTTTGTTCCTGTACAAGATGTAATGAGACAGTTTTTTTAAATTTATTTTTTTATAGTTCGAAC
Source organism: Calotriton arnoldi (assembly GCA_963921515.1). Lineage (NCBI taxonomy): Eukaryota > Metazoa > Chordata > Amphibia > Caudata > Salamandridae > Calotriton > Calotriton arnoldi. The sequence goes on along the minus strand of CAWUFW010002767.1, from coordinate 1,857,299 downwards.
GTGACCCGAAGGTATCAGAGCCCTTTACACGAGCACTAGTTGCATTACAGACCGACACATCAATTTTTAGGCACGGGGAGATTACTTGATTTCTGCAGAATCACAGGATGATTGAGCCTCCCGCCAAACTCGAAACTGGTTCCCCAGCTTCAAAGTCGGCCACTCTCGCCTTTAAGCCACACCCTCTCCCCTTGCCCATGCTTCAGGTGATTGTGACGATGGTGTTACGTTTTAGACACTGATCATCAAACTGCTGCACTGCCTGCTGGGGTTGGGCAAAGGGCTCAACAACCTGCTTCATTGACCGGATGTCAGAGTGCACCAACTGCAAGATGTGGTGCGGGAGCAGAAGCTTCTGGCTGGTAAAAGTGGTGGTGGTGCTGTGTCGTTAAGCAGCGGTACTGCAGCTGTTTGTGCTGGGAGTGGCAGTGTTGTGGATTGGCATCACCGGTGAAGCAGCAGAGGATCAGGGCATCATATGATCCACCGTCTTCTTTTCCTTTGAAACGTTCTTGCATTCGTCTTCTATTTTTTCTTGAAATAGGTTGAGGGTGGTGAGCCACACTGCAAGTGGACTAGCCAAATCAAACAGCCAGCAACAGTATTTAGATAGAAGCGATCAAGGTAACAAAGATAACGTGAAAATTTAAGTAGTATATTCAGAAGTGTTAAAATTAGATCGACTTTATCTATCTAATCTCCTTTTCTTTAAAAAAAAGGGGCGTGAAAAAATTGCTGAAAAAATTCAGTTTCCCAGGGTTGTAAATATCAGTCCTACTCCTGTCCCTACCAGCTGCTGCATTTTATTTTGGAATCACAGCTGTTCTATTTTGTTGCAAGAAAACGAGTTTGGGTTGTCTTCCATGGGCAGGATTCCGCCTTCTGACTCTGCAAGTGAATATTGAAGCATGGTTTGAGTTACAAAGCAAATGCTGTAGCACCCAGATCTATGTGACTCTGCACTTGTTCATGCGTGTCTACCTCACTCTGGGGCATATGTACAAGCCCCTATCGCCACCACAACGTCACTTTTGTCGACGTTGTGGTGGCGATAGGGGCTTAGCCTTATTTACAAGGCAGCGTTAAGCCACTTAACGTGGCTTAGCGCTCCCTTGTAAATAAGGCCCCCTTTCACGTTATGCTTAGCGTGAAAGGGGTGGGCAGTGGGTGTTGCGGTGGACGTTCCACCACAACACCCATTGATTTTGACGCTGCCCCCTATGTACAAGGGCAGCGTACATAGGAGGCAGCGCCAAAATTAAGACCATTTAAAACCCAGTCTTAAGTTGGCGAAACGAGGAGAAATGCATTATTTCTCCTCGTTTTTGCTTTTTCCATTTGTGCTGCCTTGTGCAGCACACATGGAAAAAGCAAACTGCCAAGATTTGTTAATGTACAGGAAGGTCCCCCTTCCTGTACATAAACAATCTTTAAAAAAAATTCCATTTTGTGACTTTCATGTGTGCTGCATTAAGCAGTTCACATGAAAGTGACAAAATGGCATTTCAGGATTGTTTATGTGCAGGAAGGGACACCTTCCTACGCATAAACATCCTCCCCTGTACGCAGACACCCTTGCACTATGGTGCAAGGGTGCCTGCGTTGGCGCTACACTGCTAAGTGTAGTGCCATCGCAGGGGGAAACGCAAGGCTGCACTATATCCTTGTAAATATGGTGCAGCCTTGCGTTTCCGAAGTGGCGGAGTGAGACGTTAAGCCATGACGGCTAACCCCTCACTCCGCCACTTCTATTGTACATATCCCCCTCTGTGTGCTATCTTCCAGTGCCATATCTGTTAGATAATGATTTCACGGTTTGTTTTGTTTAATAAAGGCATACCAGCAAATACATTTTTCATTTCAGTAAACCATTGTAAATGATATGGTGGCGAACAATTATTCCAGAATATTTACCAAGAACAACAAGTACTACTATTTCCTTTCAAAATCACGTATGTGATCCGAGAACACCGAAGGCACATACATTATCGTCGAGAATATATGTATTTCAGAGTAGTATGTGTGTTTTCTCCTAAGTCCATATGATTTAGTTTGCGTTTGTGGTGGTTTTATATTTTTGAGTAGGAAAGTGCGCCTTCGTGTCCTTTTTGACTCTACCAGGTACTGGAGTTTTTCCATTAGGTTGAACTCTGAAACCAAAGGAGGTCTCACAAGAGTTTTTTCCCCTAAATCGAATTACATATTGTCCCCCAAATGGGATTATATTATATCTATGCTAATGCCATACTTTTTCTTACTGCAAATTTAACAAAGTAAAAACTGCCAGAATGTGTATAGAGAAAATACTGCACGTTCATGATACCAAACTTGAATGGGTTAAGCAGGTGGTAGTATAGGGTTTTCTGAGTTGAGGATCTCGAAATGGGATTATTACACCCGTAAATACTGCAGACAGTGGTATTGGTATTGACCGGATACAATCTTCCTCACCAAATAAGCAACCACTCTGAATGAGGGTTACAGCTGTGCAGGGCTTTTGAAACAGAACGATATGCTCAAATTAACTGTGAATTTACAGAAATTGATGTGTCATTCCCCAGGCCGGAAAAATGCTCCTCTACACTATCATTTTTAAGTATGATTTTTTTTCTCCAGATCTTGTCTAGCTAGAAACCTACATGAATTAAATAGAAACTGCAAACCTGGGGGCATATTTATGGAGATTTGGCTCAGGGCAGCTCAGCAAGTCACCTTGCTGCACTGCCCTGCGTCAAAGTGAAAGGGCAGGAATGTGCGTAATCCTGGCCTTTTCCCCTGCACTGGTGCCGTTTCGGCCACCTTGAGCCAACACAGGCTTACATGCACCACAGTGCAAGGGTGCCTATGTTGCAAGCAGTATTTTGGGCAGTAAGGGGCACCTTCCTGCACAAAAACAATCCTGGGAGGCTTTTTCCTCTTTCTATGTGTGCTGCAGAATTCAGCACACATAGAAAGAAGAAAAAATGAGGAGAAATAAAGTTATTTTTACTCGTTGTGCCTTCCCCAGGAAGGCGTAAGGTTTTGGTGCATCCCCAGGTTTACATGGTCTTGTAAATTTGGGGAAGCGTCAAAATCCATGGGTGTTGCTTGGGAACTCCCAACGCAATGCCCATTGAATGCCCCCTAGCGCAGAGTACGGTAATGCAGCGATTTGCGCTGCTTTGCTTTACTCCATATCTATGAGGCCATTCAAAGCCTCGCAGAGTGGCTTTGCGTGGCCTCATAAATATGCTTTGGTGGTTTGCGCCACCATTGCATCACAAGAAACGACACAACTGCAGCGCAAGGGGCTCGTAAATAGGCCCCTTGAAGTGTAGTGTTACAAAAGAGAATGCCCTGCGTAAAAGAAAAGCAATTGATTTTCTTACGGTACACTTGATCTCCAATATATTCATATTTTCAAGGAGGGTGACCAGCGAAAATGTTCATTTGTCACCATACTCTATACAGCAGCTGACCCACACGAGTAGAGCTCTTAAATAGCGATAGATCTGATATCAGTTGAAAACATTTATTAAACTTTTCCCAAATAAAACATTTAATGGATTATGTTTCTATGGTTGGTTGTGGTGGAAAATAAAATAAACTCCTTTCTTAAATACAAACCGGTCGCTTCCAGAGTAGTTACAGACCGGATAGATCCATGCCAGATTTTCAGGCGTCCCAATGACTATGTGAATGAGTTTAATTTAGAATCTTAAGGGCCGATTTATGAAGACAGTACTCTTTGCCTACTCTTAAATAACCCAAGACATTTAAACGGAAATATTCAGGGAATGTATATGATAACGCTGATCCTTATCTTATCTTTTCTAAGGATCTCCAGGTCGCCAGGAACTTTTTACCTGCTGAATAGTGTAGGGAAGAAAATCCTTTCAGTTATGCAATCATCTTAGAACCCCGTTTACCTTAAAGACCACTGACTCCAAATTCAATTTTATGGGTTTATTACCGCCAGGAATAACTGCACATGTAAGCACCTCAACACGAGGTTAAAGAAATAGATGGGCACTAATACAAATAACATCCTACGCAAGAGTCTCATCCGACTCAGGATGAGAAGAATCGTTAGCTCCAGAAGTATTAGACAAGCAATAACAGCTCCAATCTCTATATTATTCCTCATTTATCTAAATAAGCATAAACCATTTGCTGTCCCTACCCTATCACTTAGATGTCATACCTACTTAGCGAATTTCCCAGGCAAGAGTAAAAGAAAAGGTGTCAGCTGTGAAGTCTTCCTAAGAAGTACACTCACATAGCATGTCGAGCTCGTTCTGAGATGCTCCTTCCTAATATTCCCCTCTGTCCTCTCTCCCTGATCTCCTCTACCTCTTCTCTACTCTCCACCCTCGGGGCACTGTCCCTAATACAAATCCCGAAAACAATTAAACACACCCTTGTTACGCCTCTTCGGCCAGGTCTTCCTTCTTGTATTTTTCCACTGAAACTCTTACTTGATCCTGGACGGTTAAGATGACCTTGAGTCCCAAGCACCTTCTCCGCTGAAAGTATCATCCCTACATTCCAGTGTACTCCCGTCTTCATGCCTCCCACCACCCTAACTCGTAAAACAAAGAGCCAGTGTGTTGCTAACGAGGCATATGTCCTTGCACCTGCAACATAAGATACGTTTCAACAAACTTTTTCCCTCTACATGAGTTTATCAACTGTACCCAGAGAGCCTTTCCAAGAGAAACATTTCTTCCTGCTAAAATAAGCTAACATAAAATGAATCAGGCCTTTCCTTTACGTATATGCAGTCAGGCCTTTACACAATTTAAACACACAATTATGATCACTTCTATAAGCATTAATCCATTATTTCATATGCGAAAAGTGAACTACACGTGCAACTTAATATGGTACACGTTTAACTACTGCATCTCGACTACACATGGCCTACCCCATTAATGCATCATTTTGAGCACGTTTCAGTTAAGCATTACATTTGCAAAATTATAATAGCACAACTACCCTTCTATTCACTCTAATACTGCAAGTTACGACTACATTTTACTGACCATTCATTATATGTGTAACTGGATATATGCGGGTACAGACTATCAGTGATTATGATGCACCCATACAATTTTACGAGAGCATAGCGCTCTATCAGTTATACACAATTAGTGCAAATAGAAAACACGGTGTCCTCTTAGCATTTATGAAAGGGAGTTGGACATTTCACAAAGGCATTAATGATTGTGTAAAATAGTACTCCTGGGTATTACTTAACACACTCATACATTTCTGTGTGAATTGGCCTCTTTGTATGTAAATATGTCTTATGTTGATAATCTAAAATTCAGCCATCGATCCGTAACAACCAGCCCTATCTTAGACACCCCTAGTCTCAACACACTGGCTGGTTAGATATTGTACGGTTATTTTGTCCAACTGATATGCTTGCAGGCAACATCTTTTCTAGTCACCTCAGTGTGAGAACCTATCAGATACACCAATACATCACATGTAGTAGTGACATCTTTATTTATATGTTGGAATGGAATCCTTTTTAAACAAACTTTTATGCAAGCCATTGCAATGCTTCAGCCACACCACCCAGCCCCCCTGGACGGACCACCACTGCGTCCATTTCACCTTCATCACCACCACCGCACCCAAGTCCGCCCGCGCCTGCCACGAAAGAACTGGAGCAAGGTCACAGAGGAACACCTCAACAGCACCCTCCTCCAAGACCCCCCCAGCGCCACGACCAACGCCAACTCCGCATCCAAAGAACTTCACCACTGGATCTCCTGCTGCGCCGACAAGCTCGCACCCCTCCGCCACCCCGCCAAACCACGCCCTCTGAAGGCCGCCTGGTTCACCACAGAACTACAAGAAGCCAGGCGCTCCTGCAGACGCCTAGAGAAAACCTGGCGAAGCCAGAAAACCACGGAAGCACGGAACAACCACAGGAGTGCCCTGAAGGAATACCATCAGCACATAAGAGACACCAAACGGACCATCATAAGAGACAAAGTCCAGACCAACGCGACCAACGCCAAGGAACTGTTCAACATCATACAGCAGTTCGCCAAACCCCCCAGCGAAGCCATGGACGTCACACCCTCCCAAGAACTCTGTGACAAGCTCAGCTCCTACTTCCATCTGAAGATCAAGGTCCTCAATGACAACTTCAGCGAACAGACGCCGGACACCACCCCCCTCCCCACAGCCACCGATAAGCCTACCATCATGACCTGGAATCCCTCCACCGTCGAGCTCATCACCGCGACCATGAAGAAAACCCACTCAGGAGCCCCAACGGACCCCTGCCCACCGCACATATTCCACAGGGACGCTGCCGCCATCGCACCCAAACTAGGACGGACCATCAACGCCTCCTTCGGATCCGGCATCTTCCCAGACGGCTGGAAGCGGGCGGAGGTCAAACCCCTCCTCAAGAAACCAACGGCCGACCCAACGGACCTGAAAATCTACCGGCCCATCTCTCTCCTCCCCTTCGCGGCCAAAGTCACCGAGAGACTCGTAAACGCCCAGCTGACCACCTTCATTGAAGAGAACTCCATCCTAGACGCCTCCCAGTCTGGATTCCGCAGCAACCACAGCACCGAGACCGCCCTCCTCGCCGCCACTGACGACATCCGCATACTACTCGATCAGGGACACACTACGGCCCTCATCCTTCTAGACCTCTCCGCAGCCTTCGACACCGTCTCACACCGCACACTCGCTGTCAGACTTCACGATGCGGGGATACAAGGAGCCGCCCTCGACTGGATCCAATCCTTTCTCTCCGGCAGAACCCAGAGGATCAGACTCCCTCCCTTCCTCTCTGAACCCACCGATACCAACTGCAGAGTACCCCAAGGATCATCGCTCAGCCCCACACTCTTCAACATCTACATGGCCCCCCTCGCCACCATCGTCAGACAGCATGGGCTCAGCATAGTATCCTACGCCGACGACACCCAGTTCATCCTCTCACTCACGAAGAATCCCAAAGACACCAGACTCTGCTTCCATGAAGGAATGAAAGACGTCGCAGCCTGGATGAAAGATAGCTGCCTGAAGCTCAACTCAGAGAATATCGAGGTCCTCATCCTCGGACCCTCCACCTCCGCCTGGGACAACACCTGGTGGCCCTCCGCCCTCGGGAATCCACCCACCCCTACAGACCACGCACGAAACCTTGGCGTCATCCTCGACTCCTCCCTCTCCATGAACCGCCAGATCAACGCCGTCGCCTCCACCAGTTTCAACTGCCTGCGCATCCTTCGCAAGACTTTCAAATGGATCCCCCCCGATTGCAGAAGGACCGTCACCCACGCGCTCATAACCAGCAGACTGGACTACAGCAAAGCCTTATACACCGGAATCAACAGAACTCTTTTACACAAACTCCAAACCATCCAGAACGCCGCAGCCAGACTCGTCCTCGGGACACCACTTCACGAACACATGACCCAACACCTACAAGACCTTCACTGGCTCCCCGTCGAGAAGAGGATCACCTTCAAACTCCTCACCCTCTCCTACAAATCCCTCTACAACATCGGACCCAAGTACCTCAACGAGAGAGTCTCCTTCCATGTACCCAAGAAGAACCTCCGCTCCGCCGACCTCGCCCTGGCAGAAGTCCCCCGCATCCGCAGAAACAGAGCAGGCAGGAGAGCTTTCTCCTACATCTCAGCCAAGACCTGGAACGAGCTCCCGGTGAACATCAGACGCTCCCCGACCCTGCACACGTTCAGGAAGGACCTCAAGACCTGGCTCTTTGACTGATCCGGAGCTGCTCCCCCCCCCCTCTCTAGTGCCTTGAGACCCTCACGGGTGAGTAGCGTGCTCTATAAACCCCTAAAAACTGATTGATTATGTTCCTTTCTTAAATTCACTTCACATTAAATTCTGGTGGAATGCGTAAGTACGTTACAGATGTAGAGGACATGGAGTATGAATCAACACTGTGAAGGGCCCCGATAGACAGACATCGTCAGAAACTCCAACATATGTAGTTTACTACGTAGAATAGTCATAATTTATAAGTGGTTGGCTAATTTACAAATATTTCCCATGCGAACATGCATACTTTACACATGTTATAAATTACCCTCGGAAGCTCGGGAAATCCTTAAAGAATGTTGACTTATGCTCGTTGTTCTAACCCTACACGTGCTTCAGAACATTTGTTGAGTTTTACCTCTTCTTTTCGTTTATTGGTGTATGGTGTATTTTCATTTTAAGAACTTCCTTTGTTACACCCTGTCTGTGTTTTGTTCAGAGTTTGGTGCAGTGGCTCATACTTACTGCAGGCACTTATACCTGAATCAGTCAACTTGCGTGGCTCTGCGCAGCATAGTAAATCTGGAGTAACGCAAGGCAATGCAAATTGCTGCCTTGCATTACTCTGCCCTGGGAAGGCCTTCCATGTGTGGACTTGGGTGTTCCCATGCATCCACCCATGTTTTTCGGCGCATTCCCATGTTTACTAACATTAGTAAACCTGGGAATGCGTTGAAATGGAATGCCTTCCAATGGGAGGCGTAACAAGGAGAAATATGTTTATTTCTCCTTGTTTTTTTTCTCTTTCTAAGTGTGCTGCTTTCTGGCTGTAACACAGGCACCCTTGCACCATTGTGGATTCAAGTCCAGTAAGTCACTGTTATGATGGAGCATCAAAAGCTGTTACTCTCTGTTGCTATGTCATAAAGGATTTACAGGCCTCTCTAGGAGCCTATCAGAGCAGCACTTGAAAACAGGGACCACAACTTCTGAGAGGGCACACAGTGGTAGGGATTGGTTACAGGCTAGATATTCTTTTTTCACATACTGGACACAGAAGATAAATTGTGTTATGTATGGGCTTCCCCGTTTAACCTCTGCCCCTGCGTAGTAGCTGAAAGCGGGGGCAGATGATTTTGAGGGCCACATATAACATAAAATAATGGATGGATGAGGAGCAAATTATGGGGATGTTTTTTACCTTGGGGTTCTGAGTGACATCGTAGACTACACAAGTTTCATTCTTGTTGTCTATTTGATGTCAGTCAGAAACCCTCGGTCAAAAACATCGCCACAATTCACTGCTACCCATCTATAATTCTATATGTTACGTATGGGTCTTGTAGAGAGCCTCTACCATTTACACTGGATTCTCAATGTGGTAGCTCACTGCTATGATGTAGCAACATTTGGTAACAAAATTCATTACCCACTGTTGCTACTTCATATAGGCCTTCCACATCAGGATTATAGAGCCCTCTAAGAGCCTGTCAGTGCAGCGTTGCTTGAATGCTTTGACTGAAAGCAGAAAGCTCAGCTGCAGGAGCGGGAAGGAAAGTGGGATGGTGGTGGGGGTTGGTTACATATGGCAGGTAAGGTATTTATTTTTCACATTTGGTTCAGGGAGGGGAGGTCATGTTATGTATGGCTGCCCCATTGCTCCTCTGCCCTGAGCAGCAGTTGAAAGAAGGAGCAGATGATATTGGGGGACATACATAACATTAAAATGTAGATGGGTAAAAACCGAGTTACACAGATGTGTTTCACCTTGGGATTCTTAGTGACAGCATACAGAAATTGAGCTGTGCTCTTATTGTCTATTTGATTTCACTCAGGTCCTTGGTGAAAAACATCCCCTTTATTCACTATTACTCATCTATAATTCTATATGTTATTAACGGCTGTCATAGAGAGCCTCTATCATTTATTTCAGTTTTTAAATCTTGTATCTCACTGCTATGATGCAATAACAGTTGATAACAAAACTTGTTACCCACTGTTGCTACTTTGCTCTCTGAGAGCCTGTCAGCACAACTCTGCTTGTCTGATTTGCATGAAAGCTGCAGGAGGTGGGAGGAAGTTAGATAAGGTGGTGGGGGTTGGTCAAGGATGCCAAGTAAGGTTTTTTAACTTTTGGAACAGTGATATATTACAGAGGCCATGTTATGTATGGTTCCCCCATTACTCCTCTGCCACTGTATAGCAGTTGAAAGCATGGACAGGTGATTTTGGAGGCAATACATAACATAAAACTATGGATAGGCACAAAGCAAATAACAGGGATGTTTTTAACCTTGGGGGGTATGAGTGACATAGTTCTGAGCAACGCTGTTTGCTCTCATTGTCTATTTCATGTCCCTCAGAACCCCCCCCCCAATGCAAAACATCCCCGTAATTCACTGTCCCCAATCTAAAATTCTATGTCTTATGCATCGGTTTCACTGGAAGACTCTATCGTTTACACCAGATTATAAATCTGGTAACTCACTGCTATGATGTAGTAACCAGGGGCGGCTCCTCCACAAGGGCGGCGGAGCGTCGCCCCATTGCTTTCTCGCAGTGGGAGAAGCAGAAGGGTTTGGTTGGGGGCGGGCAGGTGGGCGGGTCTGCTCTAGGGCAGAGGAGGAGTTGCTTGCCCACTGCTGAGGGCGCTGACTGTTTGGTCGGCCCTCTGGGGCCGACCAAACCAGTCATGCACACTCTGCCTTTTCTCCATGATGGCTGCATGCAGCCTACATGGAGAAAATGGCCTCCCCATAGGCGCCTGGCTGGGCGCCGTCCCGACCAATCACAACGCCACCATTGCAGCATTGTGATTGGCTTAGGGGAGGGGAGGGAGACTGTCTGCTTCCTGTTCCCCCACTCCCCCGTGACCCCCTCTTCTCTCGCTACCACTCGCCCGTCCTCCACCCCGCGTGACCCTGCGCCCTCCCCTCCACTGGTAGTAACAGTTGATAACAAAACACATTACCCACTGTTGCTACATCTGACAGGGCTCTCTAAGATTCTATCATTGCAGGGCTGCTTGTCTGCTTTGATTGAAAGCAGAAAGTATAGCTGTAGGAGGGGAAAGTAAGGCAGGGTAGGTGGTGGGAGTTGGGCAAGGATGGCAGGTAGGGTTTTTTTCACATTTGGGTCAGGGAAGAGAAGCCATGTTATTCATGGCTTCCTATTACTCCTCTGCCCCTGTGTAGCTGTTGAAAGCAGGGGCAGATTATTTTGGGGACCATATATAACATAAAATATTAGATGGGTAAAAAGTGAGTTACATGGATGTTTTTTACCTTGGAGGTCTGAGTGGCTCTTGTAATCTATTTGATGTCACTCGGAACCCCTTGGTGGAAAACATACTCGTAATTCACTGTTACCCATCTATAAATCTATATGTTATTCATGACAGGGTGGTCGATTTTGTTCCAGGCTGAAATGTGTGCCAGCACTGTAGTTCTTTTCATGAACAGCATAAAAAAACACAGAAGTCACGCATCCTATAACCACACTTGCCCATGATCTGGAAAGTCCTTCCGCCATGTCGAGGAAGGCATGCTCAAAATCAAGTAATGGATTCCAACAGAAAGATACTTGAAAGGCCTGATCGATCATTGTGTTCTATAATTCTTGTATTTGTTTTTTCAGGTGGTTGACTTTTGTAACGAAAGCACTCATGACCAGGAAGCTCCACACATGCAAAACAAAAGGTGCAACTACCAAAGCACGTGGGAAGTTATCAAGGGATCAAAAGATTGCCAAATAACTGCTCCCATGAGTGGCTCAAATCTTCCTCCGCCTCCATCATTTGCAGTTCTGCAGGCCAGAGAGCCAGTGATCTGCCTTGTGCTTGATGTCTCAGGATACATGAACCTGGTAAAGACATATTCTCTTAATTTTGAGTTAATCTTGTATTTTAGAGTATTGGTGTTTTACTTAAAATTAAATAAGAAGCGTTGGTTGCTTTCACTGCTCATCGATCAGAGACTCAAAACACTCACAGTGCAAATGTGGACAAAGAAAACGACGTTGTTCATCAACGTACGTACATCGCTTACTTTGCTTCATATTTTCTGACGGTTCTCCAAAGTTTCTCTTTTTTCACACATTCTACAGCTAAAAGTTGTTACTTATTGCTCTTCTCATTTTTTGGTGCAGAAATTATTTTTACTGGTACAATATCATAAAAATAACAAAACTAATAATAATCATCATCCTTATCGTTATCATCATCACAATAAATAAAAAATAAAAATAAAAAAAATAACAGACTGCTATAATTGTCTCCATGTCGGCTAGCAGTGATGAACTTTCAGGGAAAAGCAAATCAGAACGAACAGCTGAATCTTTTTTTTTATCCATTACATTGTTTAAAATGTAGTTGCCCTTCTGTTCAATGAACTACTTGTTTCAACTGTCTGCTGGCTCTCACAAGAGGTATTGTGACCGTACAGCACAACCATAATAACATACTAGACTATGTTAGCAATGTCATCTTCATATAACGGGTTATTCTAAATGTCACAAATAGTCTGGGATAAGAAAATTAGGAGTGGGTTTTTTGTAGTCATTCATGTATGATAGCAAGTAAAAATGATCAGATAATCGTAATGCAAATTAAATAATAAGACTAATACTACTACTATAAATAGTATGACTACTACTGCACATTTATTCTTATTGTTATTATTGTTATTATTATTATCATTATTATTATTATTAGTATTATTATTTGTATTATCATTATTATTATTATTAATATTATTATTATTATTATTAATGCTATTATTTTTCTAGTCCATCCTTGTGTGTTACATTGCACTGTTCATGTTTATTTACTCAGGGAAACCGTATTATCCGAATGCGCCAGGCCGCAGAGATATTTCTGCTACAAATTGTTCCCCTGGGCGCTCGTGTTGGTATTGTCACATTTGGCGACGAGGCAGAGATCCGAGCGCCACTAACTCTTCTAAGCAATGAAAGTGTCCGGAAACAACTGGTGTCATATCTGCCAGCCACGGCCAATGGAGGGTCAAGTATCTGCAAAGGACTGTTGTCAGCACTGCAGGTGAGGTATGTCATTGTGTTCTTTCACTGGAACCTCCAGTGCTAGTCATTAATATTTATAAAAAGCCCAATGGTGGAAGTCTAGTGGTCTAATGAACTGGGGGAGAGATACAATGGAGCCCCCTTGACTTCGACGTCAGTGACATCGTTATCCCTTCACATTGTAAAACCTTCACATTGACATACCCAAAACCAGGACTACCATGACCTCAACACTGCTCTAGCGCCCAATTGCTAATGCGAGATTTAGTATGGTAGATTAGCCATGTCAAGGGCATGACAGTCTTGCTTTCACCATATCAATATAAAGATTTTGATAATGTGAATGTATTTTGATGACAGTGTTGGTGATGTGATGGTACCAATTTCATCGGGAATTCATGAGACTTAACTGGGAGTCTCTTTGCAGAGGAACAGATGTCACATTTAATATAATGATATTGAAGTGAAATAAGTTGAAAAGAGTTTTCATTTAAATGAAGTACATTTCCTTGACTAAAATCGAATAGTGAAATAACTAGATACATCATAATTATACTGCCACTGGATGTACCCAAAATGTATTGCGCCCAATGTGATGCCTTTTAGCAGTACACAGTTGCGATGTTGCGGAAGTCTTTCATCTGCGTGGGACAATTGTTTGTCAAGTTTGTTCATGACTCAAGCTAGCGCATTTTGGAGTATCAGGTTTAAGTATACAAGATAATCGGGAAGCAAAATGGAAGCTGCAAGGTAGTGGGTGCTGAGACTCCTTGGACAGCCATCGTAATTTCGACTACATCTTTCTTTAGACATTGTGACGCTTGACTTAAATCCTTTAACCCATTGCCTGAAATGAAACTTGCAAAAACAATTTCTGCAAACGTACAGGCATGTGCTGGAACCTGACCTGATGGGAAATACGGTATTTTTTGCTAGGTCGTACAGTGGGAGGAAGCCTCATATGATGGGAAAGTTAGATGCCTCCGGTGCACACCAAACCAGTATGACCCCCATCACGTGTTTGCGGAAATACTGTGTTCCTTCCCAGGGTGGTTGCATGCATATCTTTTTAGGCATACTGAGAAACACCAAGAGTAGGCAAACAGAAAAAATATAAAGGACATATCTACATAACTCCACCAGGAAGGCAACTATAGCGTCACTTTAATGTTTGTTTTTTTCAGTGAAAACATATCCATATCTATCTCTCTATACCTATCTATCTATATACCTATATATTACCTACCGGCAGTCGCCAGTAGGTAGCTATACTACCTTGTTTCCATTCAAAAAGCATTTTTTCTTTTGCCAATTTCTTTGGCGCCATTTGACGAATCTTCCCAAAAGTTTCAAAACTAATGGCCCACTGACTTCAGCTGTTGTGTTGAAGGTTTTGGGGTGATACTTTAAGCGGGGGCTGAAAAAAAGGGGGGTCGCAAAACACTTTTTCTCAATCTTAATTTGCATAGGAAACTTTAGACAGGGCTACAACCTGAACAGAACGGAATTACACCAAATTTGGCAAAAAGGTAGCCCTTGGTTCAAAAAACACTCTTTTTGTTAAACAGTGTAAATCCGTTCAGTAGTTCCTGAGAAATTTAAACATTTCTCAGATATACAACTGGGGACGCAGAGGATCCGTGAACCCTCCCGATCTCGTGCATGCAATTTGATTGACTGCCAACACTTCGAACCAGGAAGTGTTGGCAGCCATCTTGCAACTCGGTTGAACCGAGTCTCAAGAAAAAAGGTTAAAAAAAATGAAAAACATGAAAAGGGGTCAGGGTAGAAACACCCTGACCCCCTAGGCCTGCTCAAGGGGTCCCACAGGAACCCCCAGGGCCCCAAAAAACATTTAACAAAAAATTCAGCAGGATTTGCGGTTAAAAAAGGAAGCGCGGACTCCTGCGCTTTGTTTCCTTTAGGCCCCCAGGTGGGCCAGGTCCGGGTGGCAATATTAAAAAGAGATGCGGGGGCCCATGCATGCCCCGAGGACTGCCACGGGAAACATCCTTTACCACGAAACCATTACAACGCGGTATGGTTACATCGTGGTTTTCACAAAACAAGTCGTTACATCGACTTGCACTGGAGGGCGCTCTAGACTAAGGAATAGTGTGAATTATTATTCCAACACCTTCCCTACTGTACGTAGACTGGAGTTGGAATAGTAATTCACACTATTCCTAAGTCCAGCGCCCTCCAGCGCAAGTCGATGTAACGACTTGCGTTGTCAAGACCACGATGTAACATACTGCGTTGTGATGGTACGCGTTGTATCATCATACATTCACTGCCACCTCCCCGGGGCTAATTATCTTAAATGCGGGAGGCAACGCAGCCCCCCTGCAGCCCCGGGGACTGCCATCTCCCGGGGGCTATATTTAAAAATAAAGTGTGGGGGGCTCGAGCCCCCACACAGCCCCAGGGTCCACCACCTCCCCAGGGCTTAAATATTGTTGGAGGGGGGCAGAACGTCCTCCCTCGTGGAGCCGTAAATGGCCCTGGGGACCGGCACCCCCCAGGGCCGGCTCCAGCAATGTCCCAGGGTGCCCACCCTCGGGACATTGTAGGTTGCTATGGCTTGGCGGGAGCACTGCTCCCGCCAAGCCATAGCAAACTCTGGTCCCCTTCATGGAAGCAAGAGCAGGAAAAATGCTCTCGCTTCCATGAGCAGAATTGCTTTTGGGCAGAGGGAGCTGCATGTTTGCAGCTCCCTCTGCCCAAAAGCAATGCCGGCTCCCGCAAGAGGCAGGGAGCCGGCAGGGACTGTGGTGGCCTTGAGGCTCCCCCCTTAGTCCCCAACTACGTGGCAATGCCTTGGGGGATGGGGTCCTTGGGGCAACATCGGCCTAGGTAGGGGGGCCGTGCAGACCCCCTACCCATTTTATTTTTACATAAAAAAAGCATAAGGCCTGGCCATGGGGGATGGGTTCCCCAGGGCCGAAATTGGCCTCAGGTGGGGGGCTGCATGGCACTCTCCCCTTTGAAAAGAAAAAAAAAAACAAAGGCCCAGCCCCGGGAGATGAGGTCCCCAGGGCAGAAATCGGCCTCGGGAGAGGGGCCGCGTGCCCTCCCTCCTGTTTTATAACAATTAAAAAATAAAAAATGGGTCAGTCCCCGGGGAATGGGGTCCCCGGGGCCCAAAAGGGTAAAGGGGAGGGGGGCCACACAGCCCCCCTTCCTAACATTGAAAAAAAAAATCAGAAGCCGGCAACTCGCTGGAGGCCTTGCCCTCTTTCTCCACTACTCTGCAAATGCACCTCCTGGCACGCTCTTGGTTGGAGGATGAAGTCCCCTTCACTGCTGAGGGGCCAACTAACCCACCTGTTACCTCTAGTAAGCCCACACAGTGGGATTGCTGAGAGGTGGTAGGAGGCCACGCCCCTTTTCCCACCACTCTGCAAACACGCCTCTCGGCGCACTGCTGGTTGGGTGATGAGGTCCCCTTGCCTCCCGAGGGCCACAGGAGTAAAGTAGACTTCATCTCCCAAGCAGCAGTGTGCCAGGAGGCTCGTTTGCAGGGTTTCGGAGAAAGGGGGAATGGCCTCTGACCACCTCTCAGCAATCCAGCTGTGTGGGACTTACTAGAGGTAACAGTATGGCTAGTTGGCCCCCGGGGACCCTCAAGAAGCAAGGGGACTTCATCACCCAACCAAGAGCATTTTCAGAGTGGCGGAGAAAGGGGGCGTATATAACATTATTATACTTTGTAGAAACACAGTCACTGGATAATGTCATCAGTGATGTCATTTGAGATGTCATCAGTGATGTCATCAAGGATGTCACTGACCATGTCATGAGTGATGAAATATGTGACGTCGTCCACAGTGCATTGCGGGGGCGCGAGTTATAGTTAGCTCAGCTAACTATGACGGCTGAATTTCACAGGTTTTGTACGAGTGAAATGTCAGCCTAACTTTAACGTTCTTGTAACCTGTGTTTTTTTCCGTGAATATCTATCTATATATGTATATGTACATGTATATATGTGTGTGGGTATATATATATCTATATTATCTACTGGCGGTCGCCAGTAGATAGTTATAGTTAGGACCTATTTTCCATAGGAAATCCGCAACATTCTATTTGAAATAACTCTTGCGTCGGATGACGAATCTTCGCGAAATTTTCAAACTTTGTGGCCCGCTCCGGTCCGCTCCTATCCTGAAAGTCTTGGGCTGATTCGTCAAGCGGGTGCCGAGAAAAAAGGGGGGTCCCAAAACGTGTTTTCCCCATTCATTTTCCCATAGGAAACTTTAGCCACGGCTACAGCCTGAACTGCTGAACGGAATTACACCAAATTTGGCAAAGAGGTAGTTCTTGGTTCAGAAAGAACCCTTTTTGTTAAATGGTGTAAATCCGTTCAGTAGTTGCTGAGAAAATCAAAAGTAAAAACACATATATATCTATGGCCGTGGAGGGTCCGCGCACCCTCCTGATGACCAGCTGTATGCTAATTGGCTGTCAACACTCCAAACCAGGAAGTGTTGGCAGCCATCTTGTGACTCGGTAGAACCGAGTCACAAGAAAACAGTAAAAACAATCGCGCAAAACGCAAAAAGGGGGCAGGGTAGAAACACCCTGACCCCCTAGGCCTGCTCAGGGGGTCCTACAAGGACCCCCAGGGCCCAAAAAAATGTTTAGTTTTTTTAAAAAATCAGCAAAAAACGCGCTGGGTGCGCGGATCCTGCTGATAAAAAAAAAAAAAAACGAAGCGCGGGCTCCCGCACTTCGTTGTTAATTGGCCCCCGGGTGGGCCAAGTCCCGGGGGCATGCGTGGTTTTCAATTTTATGTATAGGGGGGCCTTAGAGGCCCCCCCAAGCCCCAGGGACCGCCACCCCCCGGGGCTTTGAAATTATAATGCTGGTGGGGGGCTCACGGCCCCCCGCAGCCCCGGGGACCGCCACCCCCGGGGCTTCTTTTGTTTTATAAAAACATACCTGTGTGGGGGGGCTCCAGCCCCCCCACATGCCCCGGGGACCGCCACCTCCCCGGGGCATTAATTAAAGAAATGTGGGGGTCTGTTTCGGACCCCCGAAGCCCCGGGGACCACCACCTCCCCGGGGCTTTGTAGATGGTGGGAGGGGGGCCGCACGGCCCCCCTCCTGGAGCCTGTGGTGGCCCTGGGGACCGCCACCCCCCAGGGCCGGCTCCTGCAGTGTCCCGGGGTGCCTACCCTCGGGACACTGCTGTTTGCAATCACAGGACGGGAGCCTCGCGGCTCCCGTCCTGTTATTGCAAACTTGCTTTGCTTCATTGAAGCGAGAGCAGGGAAATGAAGCAAAGCAGAATTGCTTTTCCATAAGGGGAGCTGCATGTCAGCAGCTCCCCTTATGGAAAAGCAATGCCGGCTCCCGCAGGACGCGGGGAGCCGGTGGGACCGTGCGGGGATTGGGGACCCCCCCACGGTCCCCAACGAGTGGCCAGGCCCTGGGGGATGGGGTCCCCGGGGCCATTAGTGGCCCGGGAGGGGGGCCACGCAGCCCCCCTCCCCAGAAATAAAAAATTATAAAATAAAAAAAACGTAAAGGCCGGCCCCGGGGGATGGGGTCCCCGGGGCCTTAAATGGCCTGAGGAGGGGGGCCACGCAGCCCCCCTCCAAAGATTTAAATAAAAAAAAAAAGAGGGCATGCCCCGGGGGATGGGGTCCCCGGCGCCAAAAGTGGCCGAGGGAAGAGGGGCCACGCAGCCCCCCTCCCATACAAAAAAAAAAAAAAAAGACCGGCATCGGTCCTGAAGCCCCGCCCCCTCCCTGCAGCAGTCTGCAAACGCGCCCCCTGGCGCGTTTTAAGAAGGGGAAGTAATTCCCCTTGAATACTGGGGGTCCCTGGGGGCCAACTAGCCCACCAGGAACCTCCAGTATGCGCCAGGGGGCTGCGTTGCAGAGAGGTGTATAGAGGCCACGCCCCTTTTTACACCTCTCTGCAACGCAGCTCTGGGGCGCTTTTTGGAGGTACATGGTGGGCTAGTTGGACTCCAGGGACCCTCAGGATTCAAGGGGACTTAATCACGGGGCGCGTTTGCACAGTGCTGAAGGGAGGGGGCGGGGCTTCAGGTGACATGTGTGCAAACAGGCACTGTGGCGCGTTTTAAGATGGGGAATTAAATCCCCTTCAATCCTGAGGGTCTCTGGAGTCCAACTAGCCCACCAGGTACCTTCAGTAAGCACAACAGAGCTGCGTTGCAGAGAGGTGCAAAAAGGGGCGTGGCCTCTGAACACCTCTCTGCAACGCAGCTCTCTGGTGCATACTGGAGATATCTGGTGGGCTAGTTGGCCCCTAGGGACCCTTGGGATTGAGGAGGAATTAATTCTCCAACTTAAAACGCGCCACAGGGCGTGTTTGCAGACATGTCACCTCAGGCCCCACCCCCTTCCTTCACCATTGTGCAAATTTTTCTCTAAAATCAGCCGAACTACGAATTCCGATTTACTCACCTGCTATCAGGAGAGACCTCAGTGCTGCATGCTTGGGCACAGTACTGATCCTGAAAAGTAATTTTAACCGTACTTACCAGTAACTTGAATTTCCTTCCATAGGCTAACATTGACTGGTTTCACTTGGAAATTCTTCTAAGTGTGGAGTTTTGGAACTTTATAATATTCCTCTAAAATCAGCAGAACTACGAATTCCGATTTACTCACCTGTTATCAGGAGAAACCTCAGCGCTGCATCTTTGAGCCCAGTACTGATCCTGAAAAGTAATTTTAACCGTACTTACCAGTAACTTAAATTTCCTTCCATAGGCTAACATTGACTGGTTTCACTTGGAAATTCTTCTAAGTGTGGAGTTTTGGAACTTTGTAATATTCCTCTAAAATCAGCCGAACTACGAATTCCGATTTACTCACCTGTTATCAGGAGAGACCTCAGTGCTGCATCTTTAAGCCCAGTACTGATCCTGAAAAGTAATTTTAACCGTACTTACCAGTAACTTGAATTTCCTTCCATAGGATATCATTGCCTGCTTTTTGCTGAAAAAGTTTGTGTCGATTTTTGAAACATACAAATATTCCTCTAAAATCAGCAGAACTACGAATTCCGATTTACTCACCTGTTATCAGGAGAGACCTCAGTGCTGCATCTTTGAGCCCAGTACTGATCCTGAAAAGTAATTTTAACCGTACTGACCAGTAACTTGAATTTCCTTCCATAGGCTAACATTGACTGGTTTCACTTGGAAATTCTTCTAAGTGTGGAGTTTTGGAACTTTGTAATATTCCTCTAAAATCAGCCGAACTACGAATTCCGATTTACTCACCTGTTATCAGGAGAGACCTCAGTGCTGCATCTTTAAGCCCAGTACTGATCCTGAAAAGTAATTTTAACCGTACTTACCAGAAACTTGAATTTCCTTCCATAGGATATCATTGCCTGCTTTTTGCTGAGAAAGTTTGTGTCGATTTTTGAAACATACAAATATTCCTCTAAAATCAGCAGAACTACGAATTCCGATTTACTCACCTGTTATCAGGAGAGACCTCAGTGCTGCATCTTTGAGCCCAGTACTAATCCTGAAAAGTAATTTTAACCGTACTTACCAGTAACTTGAATTTCCTTCCATAGGCTAACATTGACTGGTTTCACTTGGAAATTCTTCTAAGTGTGGAGTTTTGGAACTTTGTAATATTCCTCTAAAATCAGCCGAACTACGAATTCCGATTTACTCACCTGTTATCAGGAGAGACCTCAGTGCTGCATCTTTCAGCCCAGTACAGATCCTGAAAAGTAATTTTAACCGTACTTACCAGTAACTTGAATTTCCTTCCATAGGATATCATTGCCTGCTTTTTGCTGAAAAAGTGTGTCGATTTTTGAAACATACAAATATTCCTCTAAAATCAGCAGAACTACGAATTCCGATTTACTCACCTGTTATCAGGAGAGACCTCAGTGCTGCATCTTTGAGCCCAGTACTGATCCTGAAAAGTAATTTTAACCGTACTTACCAGTAACTTGAATTTCCTTCCATAGGCTAACATTGACTGGTTTCACTTGGAAATTTTTCTAAGTGTGGAGTTTTGGAACTTTATAATATTCCTCTAAAATCTGCCGAACTACGAATTCCGATTTACTCACCTGTTATCAGGAGAGACCTCAGTGCTGCATCTTTTAGCCCAGCACTGACCCTGAAAAGTAATTCTAACCGTACTTACCAGTAACTTGTATTTCCTTCCATAGGAATCCATTGTCTGGTTTTCAGCAGAAAAGTTTCAAAGTGTCGATTTTCACAAACTACAAATATTCCTTAAAAATCGCCTGTATGACTTAAACGCATTCTTTCAACTGTTTACAGGAGATGCACCAGTGCTGGATCCAGGATCCACCACTGAGTAAGAAAAAGTAACGATAACACTACTTACCTGCTAAGTGAATTTCCTCCCATAGGATAACATTGGTGATTCTATGTGAAAAAGTTTCTAAGTGTCAACTTTTAAAATACAATAATATTCCTTAAAAATCACTACCGTAACCAAAACGCTTTTACTCAACTGTTTACAGGAGATGTCCCAGGACTGAATCTAGGATCCAGTCCTGTGGTTAGAAAAGTAATCCATAAAGTAACTAATTGCATTTAACTAGAAATTCACATTGAGCTCAATGTTGCATTGTGTTTGAAATTGTGTTGCCCATTGCAACAACTGTAACTACTGTACTTAAAAGTCTATTGCCTATTTGCAAAGTATTTAAACTAAAGTAATTCATTCTGAGAAAGTATATTTTGTAATGTAATGTATAATGTAATTATAATGTAATTTAAAAAATAAAATATCTAAAAATAAATAGTTTAAAAAAATGTAGTAAATCAGTATCAAAAAAATAAATATAACAATTAATACATTTCAAAATTGTCATTTACAAAACCTTTGAAATTCACTGAAAAAAACCATAGGTTTCAGACATGTTATAGTTAGGAATTAGCATTTAAAAAACCTTTGAAATTCACTGAAAAAACCATAGGTTTCAGGCACGTTATAGTTAGAAATTAGCATTTAAAAAACCTTACAAATTCACTGAAAAAACCATAGGTTTTAGGGACAGTTATAGTTAGTTGGACATTGCACTCGTACAAAACCCGTGAAATTCCCCCGTTATAGTTAGTTCAGCTAACTATAACTCGCGCCCCCGCAATGCACTGCTGATGACGTCACATATTACATCACTCATGACATGGTCAGTGACATCACTGATGACATCACTCATGACGTCTCAAATGACATCACTGATGACATCATCCAGTGACTGTGTGTTTCTGTAAAGTTTAAATATTTTTAATATATATAGGGAAAGGCGTATTGAAGAATGAGTGGGTGTATAAGTGTCTGTATGGATGATTTAGTAGGTGCGTGACTAACTCTATAAGTGAGTGATTAAACGTATCTTACTGAATGCATGGGTTAGTGACTAAACTGTGTGAATGTCTGTATCCGTCTGTCTGTTGCTGTGTAAGCGGCTGCATGGGTTTGTGAATAGCTACATGAGTGTCTATATGAGTTATTGATTGGTTGTCTGACTATCTGTATGGGTGCCTGAGTGTTTGTGTGGGTGGGGGGTGTGCGACTCTGTGCATAGATGTGTGAGTGGGTGATTCACTGGGTGGATGGTTTCAAGAGTGCATCTGTGATAGACTGTATGGGTGGGTAAGTGTGTGTAAGAGTGTGTTAGTGAGTGAATGTATGTCCCAGTGGTACATGTGTGAGTAACTACATATGTGAAAGGCAGTATATATGTGTGTTGGAGTATATAAATAGCTATAAGTGAGAGTGTGTGATTGTGAGAGTGACTGTATGGATGAGTGTGTGCTTGTATCAGTGATTGTATAAGAGCGTAAGAATGTGCTAGTATTTGTATGAGTAAGTGAGCTGGTGTGTGTATAACTGTATAGGTGAGTAAATGGCAGTGTGTTTAATTATTTGCATGACTGACTAGGTGTGTGAGTACCTCTATGGATGAGTGGCGGTGTTTGAGTGTCTATATAGGAGTATGAGTGCATATGATAGTCCTGTACTGAGTGACCGTAATTATGAGTGACTGTACGGGTGAGTGAGTGGATGTGTGTGTAGACCTAAGAATCAGTGAGTGGGTATGTAGTTATTGGTGTTGGAGTGTCTATGGTTTTGCGAATGGCAGTCTGTAATTTAGAGTGGGTGTATCAAAGGTTATATTAGGGTGTGAGGAGGTGCATCAGATTATCACGTGGATGATGTCATCAGTGATGTCATCAGTGATGTCTTTTGAGATGTCATCAGTGATGTCACTGACCATGTCATGAGTGATGTAATATGTGATGTCATCAGCAGTGCATTGCGGGGCGCGAGTTATAGTTAGCTGAACTAACTATAACGGGGGAATTTCACGGGTTTTGTACGAGTGCAATGTCCAACTAACTATAACTGTCCCTAAAACCTATGGTTTTTTCAGTGAATTTGTAAGGTTTTTTAAATGCTAATTTCTAACTATAACGTGCCTGAAACCTATGGTTTTTTCAGTGAATATATGTATATATATATATATATATGTACACACACACACACATATATATATGCATATGTACACACACACATATATATATTCACAGTGGCAGTTGTGTAGTTCTACATTATGTCACAATTTCAATAGGAAGAGGGTTTTTGATTTGCTAATGGCTTTGGTGCCGCTTGATGAATCTTCATGAGATGTTCCAGAAAACAAAATCATCCACCCATGCTACTTCCTGTAAAGTTTCGGGGGCTCCGTCAAACAGGGCGTGGTCCCAAAGCATGTTTTTCCCATGTTCATTCCCATAGGAATTTTAGGAAGTGATACAGAGAAATAGCGGAAAAGAATTTTACCAAATTTGGGAGAAAGCTAGATATTTTCTCAGAAATTGTGCTTTTTGTTATTTGGTGTCAGTTCATTCAGACATTTTCAAGAAATTAGCATTTAAATTATAGCCATATCTGGAAGGTTGGTCCCACATTAAACCGCAGTACTTCAGAGATAACAGAGAATTAAAAAATTGAGCATTCTGTTTGACCAAGAAGGCATTTTTCTCATCGCACCCTTCGATCCAGCGGGAGCAGTACTGGTACCTCAGGAATAAGCAATCTCATTGGCTGGCTGCAACATGGAGAGAAATGTTGCTGCTGCCATTTCAGGACTCAGAGATATGCTCCCCGTGTTCTGAGGTTGATAACAATTTGAGATAGAAGGGGGCAGGATGGGGTACCCTGACCCACATGGCACTTCTGGGGGGGGGAACCAAATGGACCATAAAGGGCCCATAAATGTTTTAGAAATTGTGTCATTGGTCCCACGATGTACCGCTGGATACTGCAGGAGATTGGAAGATTGGAACTATAAGACTTTGCATGCTTCTCTGAAGGAAGCGTGTGCAGTCTTTCTGTACTGTACTTGCTTGAGCTGCAGTACCGCAAGAGTTTTGCAGTTCAAACAACATTTTATTTTTTAATTTAAAAAGTGTGGTGGAGGTCCATGAGAGTTGGTCACCAATGGGGCATTAGTTTCAGACCATGCTGCAGGCCAGGCCTTGCAGCCAACCCTGCACCATGCATTGCTGTGGCCATGTGCAGCAGGGGATTGGTCACCCTCAGGGGACTTGGCACAGTGCCTGGCCACCACAAGCCAGGCCCTGTGGCCAACCCCATGCAGAGCACGTCCTCCAGCAATGAGTTGTGGAATGTTGAACACCGGCATGGGGTTAGGCAAAGGGCCTGGCTGGAAATGTACTGATAAAAACAAAGCTTAAAATGATGTTATATTTAGGTTTGGTGCGAGCAGTGCGACTTAACAGACTCCGCCGCTGGCGGAACTTTGTGGAGCATGGCAGAGTTTTTCTGGCACTACGTGGAGTTCCGCGCAGTAAAGCTCTGCGAACTCCACTCAGGCTTAGTCATGCATAGTCATGTTTAAACAGTAAATTGTCCAAGGACCACCAGTTCTCTCCTACTTCTATAATTATTAGCTTTTTTAAGATCATTAATTAGTTTAAGTAGTTTGAGAAGCAGGATAGAAAAAACATTTCACTTCTTAGGTTTATTATAGACATTATAAATTATTAAAGTGTGAGTAGTGATTTGGGAAGAGGCTAAATTGAAATTACTCAGTAATTCCTCAGGCAAGATAGTCTTTTTTTTACATTCTAATGTGTGATAGTATTTGTTTCTTAATAACTTCTTTTTCCAAGTGCAGGATAACTGTTGGGAATCTCTTACCTTTTTTGTTAACATTGCTCTCTTACCTTTTTTGTTAACATTGCCCGCTTCTTTCAGTTAGTAGTCTCTATGTACCTCTTAGGCATTCCTTCTTTACTGAGAGCAATAACGTTTAGGGAACACTGAAAAGAAGACGTCACGCAGGTAAGTTTGCCAGTCTACTTTATTCACATCCAGTCTCACCAGCTCCCTGGCAGCAACTGCCGAAACCCTGCATTCCGTGTTCCACGCAGGGAACGCTAAGAAGGAATACACGAGCACAACACTCCACCCCACACTAGATCCCAACACACCCCCCTTCCTTCACATGGCAAACACAAAAGAAAAACAAAACTTAATTGACAATGGTAGAAAAACAAGAACTGAACATAAAGCAAGGTTGACAAGAGTTGGTAAGGCGGTCGTGGAAGATTCAATACCTGACATAGTCCTGGAACCTGGCGGGTGCGGCTCTTGCTCTAAAAGAGCTTTCCCGGGAAACAAGCCCCCTGTCAGGAACGAGTACTCCCAGACCCCCCCTCACAGGAGGTACATTCGTGCAAGGAGTATGGACCCCAAATTTCTCTCTCACATACTCAGCTTTCGACTTCGGCACAACAGAAACAGCACATTTGTTCCAGACTTTGCCATTCTCCAATACTACTATATGGTCTTTCATCTCCTTTACTCTAACTGGAGCAGAAAACCAAGAGAATCCTTTGCGAACTAGAACAGGTTTCTTTACCCTCACCCAGTCCCCAACACATACCGGGGACATTCTGACACATTCAGACACATACTTGGATTGCGCAGCAGCCCTGACATCAGCCACCCTGCCCAACCTCTTTTCTTGACATCCAGTCTTTATTCAGCTTGGAACCCGCTACTCTACCCCTTAGCAAGGTGAAAGGAGACATGCCAGTACTCGCGTGAGGAGTGGTTCTCACCGCCCACAACATGTCAGTGATTGCCACCGTCCAGTGCAATCCATTGATCAAAGCTAACTGTAGCTGATCCTTGATGACCCGGTTGAAGCGCTCAACAAGGCAGTTGCTGTGGGGATGATAAAGGGAACTGAGGATATGCCTGATGCCATGCTCCTTTAGGAATTCCGGGATACCAAAGGGGATGATGGACGGAGCGCTTGAGCAAATCAAACACTCACTCCCAGTCAACTGATCTGGGTTTAATACATCATCATTCTTTAGCTCACTCCACCACCCCAGTTCAGACATGGCCATATGCAAATCAGTCTGACCCTGTGCCTCATGGGAACAGTCCAGCCCGAACTGCCAAGCCATGTCTTCCCTGGACCGGAAACAAGCATCCTGGGACCGGTTTCTGGCTATTCAGCCGTCATCAGCCAGGCTAGCTTGAATCCAGTGGCAAAGTGAGTAAGGGACCCACGTCTGGGCATACCCTGCCAACTTAGGGCGAACAAAGCGATACCAAAGGGGATGATGGACGGAGCGCTTGAGCAAATCAAACACTCACCCCCAGTCAACTGATCTGGGTTTAATCCATCATCATTCTTTAGCTCACTCCACCACCCCAGTTCAGACATGGCCATATGCAAATCAGTCTGACCCTGTGCCTCATGGGAACAGTCCAGCCCGAACTGCCAAGCCATGTCTTCCCTGGACCGGAAACAAGCATCCTGGGACCGGTTTCTGGCTATTCAGCCGTCATCAGCCAGGCTAGCTTGAATCCAGTGGCAAAGTGAGCAAGGGACCCACGTCTGGGCATACCCTGCCAACTTAGGGCGAACAAGCGATACCAAAGGGGATGATGGACGGAGCGCTTGAGCAAATCAAACACTCACCCCCAGTCAACTGATCTGGGTTGAATCCATCATCATTCTTTAGCTCACTCCACCACCCCAGTTCAGACATGGCCATATGCAAATCAGTCTGACTCTGTGCCTCATGGGAACAGTCCAGCCCGAACTGCCAAGCCATGTCTTCCCTGGACCGGAAACAAGCATCCTGGGACCGGTTTCTGGCTATTCAGCCATCATCAGCCAGGCTAGCTTGAATCCAGTGGCAAAGTGAGCAAGGGACCCACGTCTGGGCATACCCTGCCAACTTAGGGCGAACAAAGCGATACCAAAGGGGATGATGGACGGAGCGCTTGAGCAAATCAAACACTCACCCCCAGTCAACTGATCTGGGTTTAATCCATCATCATTCTTTAGCTCACTCCACCACCCCAGTTCAGACATGGCCATATGCAAATCAGTCTGACCCTGTGCCTCATGGGGACAGTCCAGCCCGAACTGCCAAGCCATGTCTTCCCTGGACCGGAAACAAGCATCCTGGGACCGGTTTCTGGCTATTCAGCCGTCATCAGCCAGGCTAGCTTGAATCCAGTGGCAAAGTGAGCAAGGGACCCACGTCTGGGCATACCCTGCCAACTTAGGGCGAACAAAGCGATACCAAAGGGGATGATGGACGGAGCGCTTGAGCAAATCAAACACTCACCCCAGTCAACTGATCTGGGTTTAATCCATCATCATTCTTTAGCTCACTCCACCACCCCAGTTCAGACATGGCCATATGCAAATCAGTCTGACCCTGTGCCTCATGGGAACAGTCCAGCCCGAACTGCCAAGCCATGTCTTCCCTGGACCGGAAACAAGCATCCTGGGACCGGTTTCTGGCTATTCAGCCGTCATCAGCCGGGCTAGCTTGAATCCAGTGGCAAAGTGAGCAAGGGACCCACGTCTGGGCATACCCTGCCAACTTAGGGTGAACAAAGCGATACCAAAGGGGATGATGGACGGAGCGCTTGAGCAAATCAAACACTCACCCCCAGTCAACTGATCTGGGTTTAATCCATCATCATTCTTTAGCTCACTCCACCACCCCAGTTCAGACATGGCCATATGCAAATCAGTCTGACCCTGTGCCTCATGGGAACAGTCCAGCCCGAACTGCCAAGCCATGTCTTCCCTGGACCGGAAACAAGCATCCTGGGACCGGTTTCTGGCTATTCAGCCGTCATCAGCCAGGCTAGATTGAATCCAGTGGCAAAGTGAGCAAGGGACCCACGTCTGGGCATACCCTGCCAACTTAGGGCGAACAAAGCGATACCAAAGGGGATGATGGACGGAGCGCTTGAGCAAATCAAACACTCACCCCTAGTCAACTGATCTGGGTTTAATCCATCATCATTCTTTAGCTCACTCCACCACCCCAGTTCAGACACGGCCATATGCAAATCAGTCTGACCCTGTGCCTCATGGGAACAGTCCAGCGCGAACTGACGTGGGTCCCTTGCTCACTTTGCCACTGGATTCAAGATAGCCTGTCTGATGAGGGTTTTGAACCCGAAACCGGTCCCAGGATGCTTGTTTCCGGTCCAGGGAAGACATGGCTTGGCAGTTCGGGCTGGACTGTTCCCATGAGACACAGGGTCAGACTGATTTGCATATGGCCATTTCTGAACTGGGGTGGTGGAGTGAGCCAAAGAATGATGATGGATTAAACCCAGATCAGTTGACTGGGGGTGAGTGTTTTATTTGCTCTAACGCTCCGTCCATCATCCCCTTTGGTATCGCTTTGTTCGCCCTAAGTTGGTAGGGTATGCCCAGACGTGGGTCCCTTGCTCACTTTGCCACTGGATTCAAGATAGCCTGGCTGATGAGGGTTTTGAACCAGAAACCGGTCCCAGGATGCTTGTTTCCGGTCCAGGGAAGACATGGCTTGGTAGTTCGGGCTGGACTGTTCCCATGAGGCACAGGGTCAGACTGATTTGCATATGGCCATGTCTGAACTGGGGTGGTGAAGTGAGCTAAAGAATGATGATGGATTAAACCCAGATCAGTTGACTGGGGGTGAGTGTTTGATTTGCTCTAACGCTCCGTCCATCATCCCCTTTGGTATCGCTTTGTTCGCCCTAAGTTGGCAGGGTATGCCCAGACGTGGGTCCCTTGCTCACTTTGCCACTGGATTCAAGATAGCCTGGCTGATGAGGGTTTTGAACCCGAAACCGGTCCCAGGATGCTTGTTTCCGGTCCAGGGAAGACATGGCTTGGCAGTTCGGGCTGGACTTTTCCCATGAGGCACAGGGTCAGACTGATTTGCATATGGCCATGTCAGAACTGGGGTGGTGGAGTGAGCTAAAGAATGATGATGGATTAAACCCAGATCAGTTGACTGGGGGTGAGTGTTTGATTTGCTCTAACGCTCCGTCCATCATCCCCTTTGGTATCGCTTTGTTCGCCCTAAGTTGGCAGGGTATGCCCAGACGTGGGTCCCTTGCTCACTTTGCCACTGGATTCAAGATAGCCTGGCTGATGAGGGTTTTGAACCCGAAACCGGTCCCAGGATGCTTGTTTCCGGTCCAGGGAAGACATGGCTTGGCAGTTCGGGCTGGACTGTTCCCATGAGGCACAGGGTCAGACTGATTTGCATATGGCCATGTCTGAACTGGGGTGGTGGAGTGAGCTAAAGAATGATGATGGATTAAACCCAGATCAGTTGACTGGGGATGAGTGTTTGATTTGCTCTAACGCTCTGTCCATCATCCCCTTTGGTATCGCTTTGTTCGCCCTAAGTTGGCAGGGTATGCCCAGACGTGGGTCCCTTGCTCACTTTGCCACTGGATTCAAGATAGCCTGGCTGATGAGGGTTTTGAACCCGAAACCGGTCCCAGGATGCTTGTTTCCGGTCCAGGGAAGACATGGCTTGGCAGTTCGGGCTGGACTGTTCCCATGAGGCACAGGGTCAGACTGATTTGCATATGGCCATGTCTGAACTGGGGTGGTGGAGTGAGCTAAAGAATGATGATGGATTAAACCCAGATCAGTTGACTGGGGGTGAGTGTTTGATTTGCTCTAACGCTCCGTCCATCATCCCCTTTGGTATCGCTTGTTCACCCTAAGTTGGCAGGGTATGCCCAGACGTGGGTCTCTTGCTCACTTTGCCACTGGATTCAAGATAGCCTGGCTGATGAGGGTTTTGAACCCGAAACCGGTCCCAGGATGCTTGTTTCCGGTCCAGGAAGACATGGCTTGGCAGTTCGGGCTGGACTGTTCCCATGAGGCACAGGGTCAGACTGATTTGCATATGGCCATGTCTGAACTGGGGTGGTGGAGTGAGCTAAAGAATGATGATGGATTAAACCCAGATCAGTTGACTGGGGGTGAGTGTTTGATTTGCTCTAACGCTCCGTCCATCATCCCCTTTGGTATCCCTTTAGGAATTCCTGCATCTCCACGGACACCAACTGGGTGCTGTTATCAGACACTAACTCTTCCGGAAACCCCTCCCGAAGAAAAACATCCTTGAAAAAGTTGATGGTGGCAGAATTGACCCCATCGACAAACCTGGCCTCAGGCCATCTAGACATATAATCAATCAACACCAGTGCATACTTCGGAGAGTTTCCCATCACACCAAAAGGGCCAGCCACATCAAACGCCAGCTTGCACCAAGGTGAGTTCTTTACAGCAATGGGATTGATGGGAGAAGGGTAGGTTACGAGGGATTTGTCACTCAAGACACATGCTCCACAATCACGAACACAATGTTCAATGGACCTATCCACACCCGGCCACCAGAAGTCCTATCTAATCCTGCGCTTCATGGTGCGAAAGCCGAGGTGACCTTTGTGAGCCAGATCCAAAACTTTCTTGCGCATGCCCGCAGGCACAACCAATAGCCCACCCCTCCACAAGATTCCATCCACTAGGGACAATTCATCGCATACTCTCTTGAAAGGGATCAGCTCAGGAGACAAATTCATGTTGTTGGGCCACCCATGAATCACAAAATCTATCACCCTGGAGATCTGAACATCCTCGGATGCAGCCAGCTTCCAATCAAGGTCGGAGAGAGCACCTTCAACAGTGTCAGCTACCGCACCAACAGCACACACCATTTCCAGGTCCTCGCCCACAGTGTCAACAGCAAACTCCGTGAGGGGTAACCTGGGCAGACAATCGGCCACGTGATTCTTCACACCTGCCACATACTCCAAGCGATAGTTAAACTCATTCAGTCTGCACTGCCACTTGGCTATGCGTGGTGTGGCCCTGCCACCCCCTTTGGTGGTAAAAAGATCCACCAATGGTTTATGGTCGGTTCTTAGAACAAATTTGTTCCCCCACAAAAAGTTCCGGAAATACTGTACACCCCACCACAGGGCTAGGGCCTCCTTTTCAATCGTGGAGTAAGTGTTCTCTGCCCTCCGAAGTGCTCTAGAGGCAAAAGCGATGGTCTCTTCCCTATTATCACATCTCTTCTGCTTAAGAACAGCCCCTAAGCCCACATTGCTGGCATCTGTAGTAACAATGCAACGATCATTGATGTTGAATAGCTTAAGGGGGCGTGCCTGTACAATTGCCTCCTTCAGGAGCTTGAAATTACGTCTACACTCGTCCGTCCACACATACCTTGCATTCTTTTTCAAAAGCTCTCGCAAACACGCCGTCCAGTCAGAGAAATTGGCCACAAAGTTTGCGTAATATTCAACCAGTCCTAGGAAGGAACGAAGCTGGTCCTTGTTCTGTGGTCTAGGTGCATTTTGGATTGCATCTAAAAGCTTTACCTTAGGTTCAACCCCCCTCCCGGAAATGTGGTGCCCCAGATAGTCTACACCTTCTTGAAAAAATTTGCACTTGTCTTTGCTCAGTGTAACCCGCTTGCCCTGATAATCTCCAACACCTGCTTAACTCTGGTATTGTGCTCTAATTCGGTTTTCTCATGAATAAGAATGTCATCTTGGAAAAACACGACTCCCGCAGTGCCCTTGAACAGGTTCCCCATGAGACGCTGTAACACTGCAGAAGCCGACGCTAGTCCAAACGGCATGCGTATATAACGAAACGCACCTTCGGGTGTCACAAAAGATGTGAGGTGTCTTGAGTCCTTGCATAATTCCACGTGGTGGTAAGCGGAGGAAATGTCGAGTGAGGAGAAGTACTTGGCACCCTCCAAGGTTGCCAGCATCTCGTTGATGTTGGGCAGAGGTTGGCGGTCCACCCACTTGCAAGCGTTTAGATCGCGCAAGTCCACACACATCTGAGAGACTTGTCCGCCTTGCGCGCCAAAACAATGGGAGCCAACCATTCGGACCCCTCAATGGGCTCAATTACACCCATGGTGCACAACCGCTCAAGTTCCTGCTTGAGTTCACCACGTAAGCTCAAGGGTACCTTGTGCACCTTATGTGCAACAGCCTTGGCACCTTCCTTAAGGATAATGCAGTGTTGAAAACCTTTCAGCTTTCCCAGCTCACCACCAAAAATCTCAGGAAACCTTTAGATCCAGTCATCCTTGGATAACTGTCCCATGGTGACCGCATGCACAGGAGTGGCAGGGGAAGAAGTACAGTAGAACTGTCTGGCTTCTTGTTTTGACAAAACCATTTCTGGATGATTGGGATCCAGAATGATTCCAAGCTCACCCTGCTCCTCCCACCCCAATAAATTTGCACCATCATTCACAATGTATACTGTTCCCTGAGCAAAATCCCCTTTGAACTCCAAGTTGCCCTCAAATTTTCCAAGGACTTCTACTCTTTTTCCACCATATGCAAAGATCTTTATAGTTGACTGGTCTACTGGAATATCTCCCAATCTTTCAAAGTCCTTGGTATTGATGAGGGTAAACGGGGAACCGGAATCGGCAAGAAGTCTTACATTCGTGCCGTTCAAACTTATTACACACGCAGAGATTTCCTTTTACGTGGTTCAACAATGGAAGCTATTTCTACAATACCCTCTGTCTGTACAGAGGAAAAGGACAACATTAATAGCATATTACTTTCAACTTCCTCCCCAGAATCAGCATAGTCTTCTTCAATGGATTTTACAGTTTGCGACGGACCCTTGTGTACTACTGTGGCCTTACATACACGTGCCAAATGCCCTTTCTTGCCACATTTGAAACAAGTTTGGGTTACAGCAAAACAAAACTTGGAATTCCCCAGGTGTGATTTTCTCCCACAATGGAAACTAGAGAGATCAGACTTCACGAACTTGGGTTTGGACAAACCAGATACAGGTGTAGACAAACGAGGTGCATTGGCATTGGTTCCCTTCGCAGGTTTGGTGTTTAGTTTTGTGCTAACCAGCTTGACTTCGTCTGATAACGCTGTCCCACCCATCTCTTTCATACAAAACTGGGAATGCTCGATGCTTCTAGCTAGGGTGAGAGCAGTTTCCAAGTCAGGATCTTCAGAAGATAAGAGTTTTTCCTGAATCTTCCTGTTACATGTACGTTCGATTAGCTGATCGCGGATTATCTCATCCCTGAATTTCCTATCATTACAAGTGGCAGCTAGGGTAATCAGTGCAGTCACGAAATCATCGATGGATTCGCCAGGGATCTGTGCGCGTTGCAAAAATTTGTGACGCTCCAGTACAATATTTCTCTTGGGGTTGAACCTCTTATCCAGTGTTTTGATAGCTGAAGCATAGTCGTCAGTAATTAAGGAATCACCATCATCGCCCCCACTTACATGTGTGCTCACACACTCTAGGGGTAAAGTCTTTAAAATACTTCTCCCCTCGGAACCCAAATTGTACACCATCAAGGCTTTCTTCTTCTTAGAAGTGAACGTGTCCCCATCTATCGCCTCAAGATAAGCATCGAATGTCTCCTTCCACTGCTGCCAATTAATAGGAGGAGTTCCTGGAAATTGCAGGAAGGGAGGTGGTGCGAGTACACGATCCATTGGGTGGGCGTGCGTGGGTGAGTTGCTGCCCAAAGAATCACAACCCAACAATGAAGAACCAACACGTAGAAAATTGCCTTACCAACTTGAAGTGAGTGCAAGACGTGCAAATCCACTATAAATGCGAGTCAGTGACACAATAGATAGAAGATTCTGGTAGGTAATTACAGATACGCTTGTAGAAATAAAAGGGAACCAACCTCCAAGAGGATTCGTTACAAAGTTCATCTGATGTCACTAACCTTCGGTGTGCGCATCACCGTGAGTGCACCGGCGAACAAACCAAATGCCTGTGAAGTTGCAGGGAACTGCCAGATAAAACTGCCATTGATTTCCTCAACCACGCTCCGTGGGTGTGTGTGTCACCGATGACAGGCTGCTGTCGAACACGACTGAACTGCTGCCTGTGGCACACTTCTGCAGATGTGCGTGCCACCGAGAAGACGATCAAAGGCTATAGATCGCAAAACAGAGGACTGCTAACTTTCTTGTGCCAATATGGCTGCACGTTTCATGCGGACATTGCATACGCGATGAGCTCAGGAAGGACCTCTGACACATTGCTTGCTTTCGCTTCCATGTCACCAGTGAAACCACTGTCTGACTCAACTAACTCCAGGCGGAGATTCTAATGCGTCATCAAATGGGAGAAGGTTGCAGCAAGAGAAGGATCTCTCTGCTAGAAAAAACCAACGGACAAGTCCTGGTACGAAAGGCCCCCATGCACGACTGTGTCTCTTCAGGCAGCAAACAGAGTCACAAATAGGAAACAGCAGCTCGTACCAGTCGAACACCGGAGGTTTCCCCAACGTTTGCCAATGACTATTTGCGAGACAATTGAAGAGTCGTTCCAGGTCTTCTGGAAATTAGCGATGTGCACACAGCGAGGCATTGTGGCTGGCAGGAACACGAATCACAGCATCTGGTAACACGCGGTGGGGAGACTGGGGACCGGACAACTCGTCGCCACTGAAAAGAAGACGTCACACAGGTAAGTTTGCCAGTCTACTTTATTCACGTCCAGTCTCACCAGCTCCCCGGCAGCAACTGCCGAAACCCCGTATTCCGTGTTCCACGCAGGGAACGCTAAGAAGGAGTACACGAGCACAACACTCCACCCCACATTAGATCCCAACAAACACTTTTCTGGATCACTCAGGCTCAGTTCTCATGCTTGCCACATTTGGTTTATTACAGTGGTGACTATTGTTGGGAAAATGCAAATGATTTCCTTTTCAGGACTTGATTCATTGTTTTGTTTATTTTCACGTGTCAGTAA
This sequence comes from Calotriton arnoldi, assembly GCA_963921515.1. Lineage (NCBI taxonomy): Eukaryota > Metazoa > Chordata > Amphibia > Caudata > Salamandridae > Calotriton > Calotriton arnoldi. The sequence goes on along the minus strand of CAWUFW010002767.1, from coordinate 1,822,352 downwards.
ATCAACATGAAGATCTGTGAATGTGTACCCAAGAGTGATGGACCCTTTTTAGCCTAGTTTTAGGTCTTTCTTGATGCTTTTGTTGCTTATAGTTGTACTGCCCAAATAGAGGATTTTATAATAGACTAGATGTTTTATCAAACAATGGGACTGTGTATCAACTATGGCTGCTATTTCTTATGTATTTAATGTATTAAATTGCACTTGCACTTTTATGGTCACACGAACGAAATAAAGTACCTTGATGATGATGGTGAACCCAAGAGTAGGCATTTCTTGTATGAACAGCTAAAAGTTACTTGCTGCAAAAAAAATGTTTTACTGATGTTGATATGTAAAGTATTTTTATCAAAATGACCTAGCATCTGGTATTTAGAGGTTCATAAATAGTCCTGTGGTGAAGTGAATCAACTCCGATGGTGAAGACAACTTGGGGGGCGTAATACAAGCCCTTGCAGTCCCTGCAGTGCAGGGGGGCCCTAACCCTTCAGGGGGCCCACCAACCTTCAAGGGGGGCCCATTCAGCCCAAGGACAATGAATATCTATGAGATATGGGAGACTCTGGGCCCCTCATCACATTCTGCAGAGAGGGCCCATCATTTCGCGTTACTACACTGGATACTGTCTCTCCACTACAGCTGCACCCTGCCTGCCATATTTTGACTTCCCTGCCAGGTTGGCCTGCTCCACCTGATGCTCACCACAGTGATTCACAGACAGCTTCCACGTTGTGAATCAGTAATCTGCTTGACCCTTGGTCTATTTAAAGGACATGATTTAACTACGCCCTTTTCTCTTGTGCCATTCGATATGGTCCAAACCAGAGGCTTCCCTCGATAGGGCTGTATTACATGATTGCCTATTACTCGATTATGCCATTCATTTCCCGTGGGTTGGACATCACAAAATTGTGTGGGATTCTTGGCAAACCAATGTTCTTTGTGGAGCCCGATTTGAATACTGCTCTCTCTAAAGGTCAAATGAAGACCTTATTTAACCAAGTGTACGATAATTAATGGGCTCAGAGGGAGATACGAAAAGGTACAGTTAGAACACACTCTTTGTTATTAATAAGAGATAGCATACAACCTTACCTTGGGGTGGTCACAAACACACATCACAGACTTGTGCATACATGTTTTCATTTAAACGCTGTTCATTTTTCAGTTGATTTTCTGAAAATTGGCCAGTGGTCTATGCTTTTTCTTTGCACTTGTGATGGTTCCTCTGCTCTGGGCAGCTTACATTTCATATTATTTGTAAATATTATACAGCTCTAAGAAAACAACATCCGAGACCACTTTTGCTAAATTTGAATGACAGTGCAGACAGCAGCGGCATGTCCGTAGGGGCTGAGGGCCACACCCCCACCCTTTTCCCAGAAAGAAGAGTCTGTGTAAAGCTGAACAAAGGTCAGGCTGGGAAACAGTCTACTTTATCAGGTCAACCACCAGGAGCTGGACATGTGCAAAATGCGCATGCTCCTGGCTGCCTGAGCTGTACTTGCCAGAGTGAGGATTTAGCAGCCCTGTGGGCGTGACCTCCTCAGCCGGGCAAAAGTGCCTTGAGGCTCTCCCCCTTGTGACAAGGAGTAGCTTTACCCATTGACTCGGATGTGGGTGTTTCAGTTTTAGGCCCTGAAGTGCATATGGCTGAGTGTCAATCAGTGACACCTCGTCACAGAGTGGGGTCAGCAGTCTCACTGAACCCATCCCACTCTGTGATGAGGTTGGGACTGCTGCCTTCCCTCATTGGCTGATCTAAGGTCAGCCAATGAGGGAATGCAGCAGTCCCAACCCTCCTGGGACCTCCAAGGCTTGGGACTGCCGGCTTTCCTCATTGGCTGTTTTAAGGTCAGCCAATGAGGGAAGACAGCAGTCCCATCCCTTCAGGAACCTCTGAGGCTTGGCACTGCCGGCATCCCTCATTGGCTGACCTAAGGTGAGCCAATGAGGGAGGCCGGCAGTCCCAAACCTCCTGGGACCTCCAACGCTTTCCTATCGTAGATCTGAATGTAAGGTAAGTTTTATGGGTTTTTTTAATGTTTGGTGCGTGCATGTATGTATTAATGTATGTGTATTTGTTAGTGATTGTTGTGAATAGGTGTGTGTGCATGTGTGAATGCAAGGGTGTGAGTGATGTGTATGTGTGCCCCTCCAAACTCTGCACCGGTCCTTGGAAAAATTAGCGGCCGCCACTGAGTGCAGACCTGCACTTGTATTTTTACATGAATTACACTCTGTTATTATTTGCTCAGCTTTCATGCCCCTCCACCTTCTGATTCACGATGAGTTACAAAATATACTTTGTTAGTATGAATCATATTTTTGATACACAGAGCTCCTTCTGTGCATTACAATTTGCTGGTGTGCTGTTGCAAAGTCTGTGATTTTGGGAATTGTAGACTTTGCAAGCGTGAGTCAGTTTGGTACCTCTGGTCCCAGAGTCCTGATTTTCTTTGCACTTGTTTTAACTTAATTTCAAAAACCTTTTGTATAATAGCAGTACTGTTTTGCATGTATTCAAGGTTAACTATTGCTTCCTTCATTGATTCCTATTGTCTATATCCAGGTGTTTCAAAACCTGGGTGACAATAATGCACACGGTTCGGAAATTGTGCTGGTGACAGCTGGAGAAGACAAGGCCATAAATAGCTGTTTTTCCGATGTGGTAGCGAGTGGATTCATCATCCACACAATTACTCTGGGAACCCAAGCAGCCGCAGAACTTGAGCAACTTGCAGATATGACAGGTATGCTATTCTCTGGATGATGTCATTTGTATGAACTTGTGTATATATGCACTAATATTTTAAGAGATTCTGCTTCATCTTCTGAAATGAACAGATGCATGTTTTAAAATATACCTCTTTATTAATTTGTTATTTTCCGACAAAATGTCTGTTTTCTGTTGTTTGTTTGAAATATGTAATATGACACTTTTGAAATTTGGTTACAATGTGACAACTCACTGACGTGTTTAGAAAAGATGTATTGCGTCAAGAGATGATGCATATAATTCATATCATTTTACAATAACATTTTCAAGCTACAGCATATGTTAAGCGATTCAAAAGCCCGAAGTTTCGGAATACACCTTATGGCTAGTAGTTTGGCCACAAAATATTATTTTAAATAATGGACCAGACAAAGGTTTGTTTGTATGACTTTTTTTTTCTTTTTTTTGTGTCTATTCTCCTTATGGTTCATTTCAAAGTACTTTTTGCCACATCTGGCTTGACAGTGCAGCCGTCGGTCAGAGTTTTTTGCCATTCCTCGTCTAAGAAATATATATACACACTGATGGACACCCGCTGAATTTAAAGATAATCACCTACCCTGGTGGCATCTCTGTACATTAAAGGAACTGCCATCATGGCGACTCGTTTCAATGTACTAAATGTTTGGTGGACGGCCGCCACTTGTTTTGATGGTTATTCACAAAACTTTTAACTTTTTTTATTTAGCAAAAAGAGACTCCAAATGTGAGAGATTTTTTAGAAAAGCAAAAAACGAATGACTCCCACACCCCGGACTTTTCTCCCAGGGTAAAGAGGTTAACTATATTGAAGCATTCCTGTAGTAAACAACTGGACACAGGAAGGCTGCTGAAGTAAGTTTATTCCCACTAAAAGATCTCATCCATGAGGATACAAGTTAGAGCTTCAACTGCCACATCTCAAGTAAGAACAAGTACACATGACATATATAAGATTCCAATACATCTGTACAATTTACAAGAACCAGTGACCTCATGAAGTTCCAATACTCTGATGTCACATTAAAGAGACACACCACACACCTCCCCTCCTTAATAATAACAGAAAGAAAACATACATGAAAAATTAAACATATTCAGAAAGATAAGCAGGACGTTTAATTATCCTAGAAGAACAACAAGTGTTTCCTAAGCCATTGCTTATTTTATCATTTCTTTCAGAAATGGAAAATTTATTTTCATCCACCTTTCCCTTGACTACCACCACTCTGTTCAAATTCCAAATGCGATGGTCTTGCGTTTTAATAGCATTTTTGAAAACTTTGATAACCATAAGAGGCTTACAAAACTTCGTATTAGATTTGCCACCCAGACCAGGTCGCTTAATCATGACCCAATCACCAACTTTTACCACAGTTCTTTTAACCGCATTTTTTGCATCAAAATATTTTTTTCTTTCAGTGGCTTTCTTTTCCTCCCTTTTTTGTATTTCATTACCATCACACTCACGTTCTTTTCCCTTGGCCAATTCATATTTGTTGACCCAACAAGGTTCAACAAAAGTATTAGGCACTCTACCACGGAATAACATAAAAGGAGTTTTCCCTGTTGTACAATGAGGAGACATTCTGTATTCCTCCACTTTCTTCAGAACTTCACCTTTCCAATCCAAGGATAATGATTTCGCCAAAGTAATAGTTTCCTTGAGAACTCTATTAAATCTCTCAATCATTCAGTTACATTCTGGATGATATAGAGAGCAAGTTTTGTGAATAATACCTCTGGAGGATAAAAATCCTCCATTTCTCTTGAAATCAACTGGACACCATTGTCCGTCAAACTAGATTCAGGCATACCTTCTCTCAAAAACAATTCTTTCAAACATTTGATAATATGAGGCGAATCTATCAAAGACAAAAAAAACACCTCAGGCCAACGAGAATACATGTCCATTATCACCAATAAAAAGGTTTGCACTCCACCATGATGGACAGGACCAAGTATATCTAAAGCAATATCCTGCCAAGGATGAAACGGACGCCTCCTTATGACCATTGGTTGTACCCGTGGGCGCTTAGACTTGTCACTCAATATGCAAGGGACACAATCACGTACCACTCGTTCCACAAGTTTATCCATCCCAGGCCACCAGTATGACATATGCAACCTTTCTTTACTTTTAGTAAGACCTGCATGATTTGCATGTACCAAATCCACCGATTCATTCCTAAAACTACTTGGAGGAATTAATCTTGTCCCTCGAAACAACAATCCTTTCTCCACCGACAACTCATTACGTATGATCCAAAATGGTCTCATAAGATCAGAACAAGGTTTCCTATCTGTCCAACCTTTTTGAACAAATGATATTACATCATTCAAGGTCGAATCAATGGCCAACTCCTCCATCCACCTTTTTTCCGAAATTATGTTGTGATCAACCACACATACCCATTCCTTTGAGTCATCAAACTCCTCACTCACAAAGGATTCTTTAGGGACAAGGCGTGATAATACATCAGCAATTCCGTTATCAATTCCAGGAATATATTTAAGTGAAAAGCTATACTCCTGCAAACCAATAATCCACCTAGTGATCCTGGCCGAAATCAAATCCAGACCCTTTTTAGTGAATACTTCCACTAAGGGCTTGTGATCAGTACGAACTTCAAAGTTTACACCCCACAAAAATTTCTTCAATTTTTTAATTGCCCAGAAAACAGCAAGAGATTCTCTCGCAATCACGGAATAAAGTGTTTCAGGATCTCTTAAACTTCTAGAAAGAAACATGACAGTTTGCACACCACATGGACCATTTTGTTGTAAAACAGCCCCCAACCCCTTTTCACTGGCATCAGTAACAAGGATGGGTTTAATTGAAGGGTCAAAACTCTTAAGAGAAGGAGCATTATTAAGTTTTTCCTTGACACTATTGAATTCACCTTCACACAATTCTGACCATTCAAAATCAACACCTTTACGCAATAAGGATCTCATGTTGACAGTAGAATCAGCAACATTTTTTACAAATTTCGCATAATATTCTACCATACCTAAGAATTTCATCAATTCATTTTTGTTTGTAGGAGAACTCATATTATGAATTGTGCCAATCAAATCACTCTTAGGTTTCACACCATCACCAGATATGTTGTGTCCTAGATAATTTATAGACTCTGACCTGAATCTACATTTATCCATTTTAATGGTAAGGTTGCACTCACACAATCTCTCAAGCACCATCCTTAATCTAGAATCATGTTGTTCCACAACATTACCAAAAACGAGGATATCATCTTGATAAATGCATACCCCCTTTAACTCCTTGAGTACATTTTCCATGGCTCGTTGGAATACAGATGAAGCGGATACCAATCCATACGGCAATCTAATAAATCTGAATGTACCAAAAGGAGTTTTAAATGAGGTAAAATCCCTACACGATTCTTCAAGCTCCACCTGATGATAAGCGGATGTGAGATCAATCGTGCTGAATACCTTCGCTCCACCTAAAAGCACTAACAACTCGGTGATATTTGGTAAGGGATATCGATCAACGATTACACACTTATTGAGTTGTCTCAAGTCGATGCAGAGACGTAAATCCCCATTTGGTTTTCGTGCAGCGACCACTGGGGCCAACCATTCAGTTCCCTCTACCTCTTCTATAATCCCAGAAGCTTTAAGTTTGGCAATCTCTTTTTGTATGTCATCTTTCACAGATAGAGGCACATTTCTCACTTTGCAATATACCGGTACAGAACCTTCTTTCAGTTTTATTTTATGTTGGTAACCTTTTAAGCATCCCAACTCATGTTTAAAAACACCAGGATATTCTGTCTTAAGCTTTTGTACGAACTCACTGTCGCTTGGTTTCATCACTGAACACACTCTATCCTTAATTTGAATAGGAGGGTCAGCATTAGGATTTAAAAACACACCTAAATCTCCTTGGTGTATCCAACTGATGATACTATCCTCTTTTTTTTATATATAAATCTTACCTGACACAAATCTGTCTCTAAATTCTATAAGACCAATAAAATATCCATGCAATTTTATAGGCTCCCCACCATAGGCTAAAGGTGTAATATCAGGCTTCATAAGTGAAATTTTCCCCTTTAATCTGGAATTATAAAAATCATTAGAAACTATAGTAATCTTTGCACCTGAGTCAAATAAGACCCGAGTGCTTTCCCCTTCAACACTAATATCGTCAGAAGGGCATGACTTCTTGTTAGTTCCACTCTGGACTTGAATCACTATCTGTCCACATTCAAAATCATCAGAATCCATTTCACTTTTGTTAGGCTCATAAATCTCTACAGTTTTAACTTTTGGAGCTGATCTACTTTTGCACATTGACGCAGCATGACCTTTTCTTTTACATTTAGGGCAGATTTGACTCAAAGCAGGACACCTTTTGTCGTTTGCAAGACTCTACCACATCTGTAGCATCTTCGTAGTTCAACATTTTTTCCTCTATTCTCATCCTTATCCAATGTACTATTACCTTTATATTTCTCAAAAGTCTTTTGATTTTTATCTTTAATTTCTTGAACTTTTACATCTTTCTCACTGTCTTTCTTTATAACTTCAACACATTTCAGAGAATGTTCAATTCTCTTGGCAACAGTGAGAACTTCATCTAAGGTAGGTTCATCACGTAACCATAGTTCTTCCCTAACCTTCTCCATGTTGCATCCAAACATAAATTGATCTCGAATACGTTCATCAGTTAGATTTTCAAATTTACATGAAGAGGCAAGTTTTCGTAAATCAGTGACATAACCTTCTATCGTTTCTTCTTCCCTCTGCGTTCTTTTGGCAAAGTAATATCTTTCTAAAATTGTACTAACCTTCGGTAAGTAGTGCTTACCTAATTTTTTGATACAAATCTCATAGTCGTTCAAATCTCTTGCTTCTGAAGGTGGAAGATCAGGAAGGTGATCAAAAACATCCTGACCTTCAGAACCTAGACAATGAAGAAGTAAAGATGACTTTCTCTCAGCACTAAGAGATGGACCACAAAACCTAGCATATCTCTCAAACACTACCTTCCATTTTTTCCATTGAATGGTAGGCACACCTAGACTGGAAAGAAGGAAGGGTGCTGCTGTGACGTTTTGCATATTTAAATTGTATCAATAAAATTGGAAAACTGAACTGATAATTATTGTAAGTAAGACTAAACACCCAAAATGTTAAGATCTCAAAGAAAGATCTCAAAGAAAGATATACAAAATCCCAAATACAATATAATGATCATAAGTAAACAGATCCTGTTAAAAGAAACGTAGATGTAAGGTAAAAGATGAAGGAAAGTGAGAGAGTTCTAATAGATGTACACTCTACCCCAAAATTATCGACGATATTCAAATTTGTAACTTGAATGATGTGACCAGGTGGGCTCGGACTTTAAGGGGGCAGAACGAGCACTGAGCCAGGGGAACGAGGAAACCACCCTTTCCCCTCTTCTTTGTCAACAGCAGGACGAGTGGGGTTACTCGGTCCCGCGAAGAACGGGAGACGAGGAGGGAACCATACACTGCCCCTTTAACTGGGAAGGCTGGTCGGCGGGCCACGCCCACTCCGATGACGACGAGGAGTCCTGGCCAATAAGGTCGGAAGAAGGACGGAAGCCTTTGTGTGGCATCACCGGAGGAGTCGAGGAGAAAGACGGAGGCGAGAGGAGAGCGAGACGGACAGAAGCGAGTGACGGGAAGGAAAGAGCGAGGGCGAGTGAAGGCGGAGAGCCAGGAGGCCAACGTCCCCGTGAGTCGCCCAGCCACACAGGTACGCAAGCGTTTTGCGGGCTGGGTAGGGAAAAGGGAGAGACCGGATACCTGACCTGTGTGATTCCCGTTCCCAGGTGTACCTTCCCTGAGCACTTCCCTCACACAGATAGACGTGCCGTGCACCGAGTGATCCCACCACCACCCTTCCTTTTCAAACCAGTGCACCCGTACACCCCACTTACACCTGGTATCCTGTTTGTTTTGTTCCCACACTACCACGGAGGACGGGACCGCGCTGGAGCGAGTGAGAAGAGGGAGGACCTCCGCGAGGGACCAAGAAGAGAAGGACCAACCCCTGTTGCCGTACTACAGACAAGCCACAAGAAGACGTGTGTTACACCCAATAAAACCCTTCCTACCACAACCCAGCCTCCGACCCCTTACTGACACCCCGCTACAAGTGGTGGAGAATGCGGGCATAGACACTCCCATCTGTACCCCCATGATGGACGCACTGATCCAACACCTAGTGCAGGGCCAGGAGAAGCTGGGATGGGCCGTGGAGCGTCAGCTGACGTCAGCCCAGGCGGACAGAGAGACCTTCAGGGACACGGTCTCAGCTCAGTTGGAGGGTCTGCAGAAGTTGATGGTCGAGCAACCCCTCCCTGCCCCCCTTGAACACCGGAGCCACACCCCCGGGCCCTCTGGAATATCCCTGCAGAAGTACGTAGCAGGCGAGGACCCTGACGCCTTCATACTCAACTTTGAGCGAGCCGCACGGGCCTGCGGATGGCCCAAAGAGAAGTGGCCGTTCTTCTTGGCTCCCCTCCTAACGGGTGAGGCGCAGGCCGCCTATCAGGTGGCCAACGCAGCAGGAAATACCCCCTATGAGGATATTCGGTCCCTCATCCTGGACCACCTGGGGCTTGATGCGGAAGCGTATAGGGTGCGCTTCAGAAAGGAACGGGGCACCCCAGGGGAAAACCCAAAGACCTTATTCTTTCGCCTAAAGATGGCAGCCGATAAATGGCTGGCGCCGACTGTGTGCACGAAAGAAGAGATAATGGACAAGATATATCTTGAGCAGTACCTGGAAGCCCTCCCTTTGCATACGCAGAGATGGCTGCGACAACATGCCCTCCTGACGACCGAACAAGCCATTGATATGGCTACTACTTACTCCCGAGCACAGCCGAAACCTAGTGGGTGGGAGATGGAGAAATACCCCCGGCATTCTACAACAAAATACGAGAAGAAACCCCGAGCGTTCCCAGAAGTCACAAAACCACGTTTCCATAAGCAAGAGGTACCAACGTTCAGGGGACCTCAGTGCTTCGATTGTGGGGACTGGGGCCACATCGAACGACAGTGCCCTCGTCGAAAACCGGCAGAAGAACCGATGGAGGTGGGGTACATCCCCCGGTCTATTCTCTACACCGCTGAGATGGGGAGCGCTTATCACGTGAGTGTACGGGTGAATGATAAGGTGGTGAATGCCCTGCTAGACTCAGGTTGTAGGCAGTCCGTAATACAGGGGGTCCTTGTACAGCCTCAACAAATCATCCCAGATACCCTAGTGCACATTAGATGCGTACATGGTGACGTCAAGCCCTACCCGCTAGCCGTAGTGACCATAAAACCGTGTGACGTAGAGCCCATGTCATCAGGGTGGGGGTGTTGGAAAGCTTGCCAGAGGATCTCATTATAGGAACCGACAATCCCGAGTTCCTGGATATGTTCCTACATACGGTACAGACCCAGGACAAAAAAGGCGATGTAGGGAAGACGACCGACAGTCCAACAACGGCTCTGAAACCCCCGAACCCTGGACCTTAGACAGGAGCTTCAAGTTCGCCCAAGCCAACGACGCTTCCCTGTTCAATGCCTGGGAGCAGGCACATAGGACACAGTACACCCCCTCCCTCACGTTTCCCCGGTTTCTTATAAAAGAGGGCCTGTTATATCGACAGGCTTCTAAGGATGACCCCCATCAGTTGTTAGTACCCCTTCCTTTTAGAGACCAGACCATGTTCTTTTCACATTCACATCTGACTGCCGGACATATAGGTAGCGAAAAGACAACCCAGAATGTATTAAGGCATTTCTTTTGGCCGGGGGTGTATAAGGACATTAAGATCCACTGCCTGACCTGTGAGATATGTCAGAAGAGGAATACACATCGTCCCCCAGCAGTGCCTTTACAGCCACTCCCAATCATAGGCACCCCTTTTGAAAGAGTGGGGATGGACCTCATAGGACCCCTACCGAAAACCCGGAGAGGGAATCAATATGCATTGGTAATAGTAGATTACGCGACCCGATACCCGGAGGCTTTTCCCCTGAGAGCCCCCACCACTCGCCTGATATCAGAGAAATTCTTGGAGATGTTTTCCCGGGTGGGATTCCCCAAGGAGATCCTAACCGATCAAGGGACCCCTTTCGTCTCCAGGCTAATGAAGGAGGTCTGTGGGATGCTGGATCTGCGGCAGATTAAAACCTCTGTCTATCACCCCCAGACAGACGGCCTTGTGGAAAGGTATAACGGGACACTCAAGGCTACGTTAAAGAAAATGCTCACAGTGAATGGCAGGGAATGGGATCAGTTACTGCCCCTAGCCTTGTACGTCATACGTGGCCAGAGGCAGAGCAGCCTGGGTTGCTCGTCGTTTGAGATGCATTATGGGCGACAACCCAGGTCACTGATGGAAATGACGAAAGAGGCATGGGAGAAGGAGGAAGTCAATGAAACCCGTGGAATGCTAGAATATACCCAAGCCCTGAAATCTAACATAGGAAAACTGAGGGACTTGGCGTATTCACAACTCGAGAAGAAACAGGAAAAACAGAAAGCAGTCTATGACAAAGGGAAGCGATGGAGGAGGATGAAGGTGGACGACTGGGTTTTAGTATTGTTACCCTCATCCACAAAGAAATTCCAGGCCGAATGGTTGGGACCCTACAGGATCATTGGAACCATCGGGCAAACCAGCTATCGAGTACAAATAACGGCCCGGAGAAGCCAGACATACCATGTGAATCTACTAAAAAAATGGCTAGGGCCCCCACCGAAGGCGGCCCATCTCACATTGCCGACGCACGCCTCTGCCTCCAACACCTTGGAACAGTTGGTGATCAATGAGGACTTGAGAGACCAAGAAAAAGAGGAACTCCGTAAAACCTTATCCCCGTTTTCCTCCCTGTTCTCAGACGTACCCGGAAAGACAACGCTGGCGGAACACCGCATTGAGACCCTTCCCGGGAAGATCATCAAACAGCGTCCATATAGGATTCCCGCAGCCAAACGAGCCGCGGTGCAAAGGGAAGTACAGGAAATGTTACAACTCGGAGTAATAAGACCGTCCAAGAGCGAATGGTCGTCCCCCATAGTAATGGTGCCCAAACCAGATGGGAGCACCAGGTTCTGTATGGACGTCTCCTCCTTTGACGCATACCCCATCCCACGTATTGATGAATTGATCGAAAAACTGGGGGAGGCCCGGTATATCACCACATTGGACCTCACCAAAGGATACTGGCAGGTGCCTCTGAGGGAAGAGGACCGGAAGAAGACCACGTTTGCCACCCAGGATGGGCTGTTCGAATTCACGGTGCTCCCCTTCGGTTTACATGGGGCCCCGGCGACTTTCCAGCGTCTCATGAATACAGTGCTCCGGGAATACCAGTCCTTTACTTCTGCCTACCTAGACGACATTGTGATCTTCAGCCCCACATGGGAGTCCCATCTAGGTCATCTACAGACCATACTACATGCCTTAGGACAAGCCGGGTTACACATTAACTCAAGGAAGTCCCGGGTGGCTTACCAAAAGGTCAAATATTTGGGTTACGTACTAGGTCATGGAATGATCGAACCGCAAATCGAAAAGGTCAGGGCAATAGCGGAGACCCCTGTTCCCAGCACAAAGAGAGAAATTAGAGCTTTCCTAGGATTGATAGGTTATTACCGCCGCTTCATCCCCCAGTTCTCCGACGTAGCCGCCCCCCTTACCGACACACTCAGACAAGAAGTGAAAACTCAAAGCCTCTTACAACCTACGCCCCAAATGCAGAAAGCCTTCAATACCTTAAAGCGGACTATCACCACCAATCCGGTGTTGTCCTCCCCCGACTTTTCCCGACCGTTTATCCTCCACACAGACGCATCTGACTACGGCATAGGGGCTGTCCTCTCACAAGTGTCATCGGAGGGTGTTGACTATCCCATATTGTATATTAGCCGCAAGCTTTTTCCACGGGAGCTTAAATACCCCACCGTCGAGAAAGAATGTCTGGCTGTAAAATGGGCTGTTGACAAGCTGAGGTACTATCTCGAGGGTCACCACTTCACCCTGTACACAGACCACGCCCCCCTCCAGTGGATGAGCCGGAACGTCGCTCTTAACCCCAGGGTTCTGCGCTGGTTCCTGTCCCTCCAGCCTTTCTCCTTCACTGTAAGACACCAAAGGGGCAAGGACAATGGCAGTGCCGACTATCTGTCCCGGTATCCTCTCCCCGATCGGGAGAATGCAAGGGGGGTGGTGTGTGACCAGGTGGGCTCGGACTTTAAGGGGGCAGAATGAGCACTGAGCCAGGGGAACGAGGAAACCACCCTTTCCCCTCTTCTTTGTCAACAGCAGGACGAGTGGGGTTACTCGGTCCCGCGAAGAACGGGAGACGAGGAGGGAACCATACACTGCCCCTTTAACTGGGAAGGCTGGTCGGCGGGCCACGCCCACTCCGATGACGACGAGGAGTCCTGGCCAATAAGGTCGGAAGAAGGACGGAAGCCTTTGTGTGGCATCACCGGAGGAGTCGAGGAGAAAGACGGAGGCGAGAGGAGAGCGAGACGGACAGAAGCGAGTGACGGGAAGGAAAGAGCGAGGACGAGTGAAGGCGGAGAGCCAGGAGGCCAACGTCCCCGTGAGTCGCCCAGCCACGCTTCCGGAGGAGCGTGGCTCACACAGGTACGCGAGCGTTTTGCGGGCTGGGTAGGGAAAAGGGAGAGACCGGATACCTGACCTGTGTGATTCCCGTTCCCAGGTGTACCCTCCCTGAGCACTTCCCTCACACAGATAGACGTGCCGTGCACCGAGTGATCCCACCACCACCCTTCCTTTTCAAACCAGTGCACCCGTACACCCCACTTACACCTGGTATCCTGTTTGTTTTGTTCCCACACTACCACGGAGGACGGGACCGCGCTGGAGCGAGTGAGAAGAGGGAGGACCTCCGCGAGGGACCAAGAAGAGAAGGACCAACCCCCGTTGCCGTACTACAGACAAGCCACAAGAAGACGTGTGTTACACCCAATAAAACCCTTCCTACCACAACCCAGCCTCCGACCCCTTACTGACACCCCACTACAAATGAAATATTGTAACACGCTATGTAAAAAAAAAAACAATCCATGAGCAAGTTCAAGTTCAAATTATAGTGTGCGTGTCACTGAAACGACACGCTCATCCCTTGCTTTTGATATCAAGATAATAATAATCCATAGATAAGTTCAATCGACAGTGTGCGTGTCACAGAAAAGACACGCTCGTACCTTGCTTTGATGTCTCTAAAGTATAGCGAGTAAAACCTTCGTACTGTTCCTCACGGCGAAATGGTTGCTAGGAAACTTGTCACATACCACATTGCAGAGAAGGCAAAAATGGCCGCCAAGTATCTTCACGTTGCGTGTAAAACTTCTGCCGTCATCTCCTAATGCACGTCATGCGTATGTTGATCCTTCTCACATCGGCAATGACGCGAGACAAGTCAATGGAACGTAGACTCGCGGAACGCTCGAGATGGAAGGAATGCTCGAGATGAAAATCGCCGTTACTTGTTAAAGGTACGATTATCTTTGAATCTGGAAAGTTGCAATGGTTCAAAACCCAAAACAAAGTTAAAAGTTATACACAGACTAATGTCAGTATAACGCACTCCTGTGCTCGTAACATGACCGCAGCACTGCTCAATGAGATTAAAAAGAAACCTTCGTTACCACACACCGCCAGGGACGTTAATGACTGTTTAGAGAGATGAGGTCACAACCACAACAAAGAACTCAATCCCAAGTTACTTCGAGTCCCTTTTAACATGAGGGATGAGCCCGCATCGAAATCATTTTCTCCCAACCCACATATATATTTGCAAAGGGGTGAGCATGCGGCGAAGCTCCCAATCCCTAAATGTGGAATGAAGTTATTTATGAAGAGATCATATCGCAATGAATCTTACATGTAGAGAGCGCAATGTTACTTCCAGAAGTTGTATTAAATATGAATATTTTCAATAGTCCCGATTTTTCCCAAGATGAGAAAATCTTCAAAAATATAAATTAGCTCTCACCAACTTCTCTGTGTTGAGATCTTTCTTTTGGATCCTGCCGACTGCGCCAGTGAAGCATTCCTGTAGTAAACAACTGGACACAGGAGGGCTGCTGAAGTAAGTTTATTCCCATTAAAAGATCTCATCCATCAGGATACAAGTTACAGCTTCAACTGCCACATTTCAAGTAATAACAAGTACACATGACATATATAAGATTCCAATACATCTGTACAATTTACAAGAACCAGTGACCTCATGAAGTTCCAATACTCTGATGTCACATTAAAGAGACACACCACATATATATTTTTTCCTGTATCTCACTATCAGGTTTTTTCTAACAGTGACAGACAAGAAAAAAGACATTGCACAAAACACCTTAAATTGGGTGAGCAATTTAATGTCCTTCACTCGGTTGCCCCTACACCATCTTGTGTTTGGTATATCACTTCACTTCTTAGGGAGTGCTTCCATTGTATTATATGAGTTGTATTGTTTTCAGCATGTGATAGAGGCTATTTGGTGAATGCAAAAGCCATCTTGGAAAGACGGCTTCACACTCTAAAAGCAACATGTGCACAATTAATAACAAATGTTTACTCTAATTTGATATAATGGTCATGGCTGGCCCCAGGATGGAGTAGACGTGTTTTCATGAGGCTGAGGCTCATCTGAACCCCGAAAAAACAACATTTGAACGCTTCAAAAATATCAGGTGGACGCCACTAAATAAGCAAAAAGCTGTTAGGACCTATGGGGTTGAGCAGATGAGAGTCGGGTTTTGGGGTGGTCACTTCAGCAAGAGCCGCAACAAGGCCTTAATTCATGGAGCATTGTGTGGGCCAGCTGACATGCAAGGGAATGCATTTCAGTCTCTTACACTGGGCTTGGCGGTAGCTGGAGTACCAAGGAATAGAGGCAAGGTTTGCTCCAGGGTGCCGATGACCCCCCAGTTGAGTGACACTCCCCCTGCTGATGCCTTTGGAAATAAATAGCGACTGTATGAGAGGCACATCTGTCATAGGACACAGGCTGAGGCAGACTCAGGAGCCAGTGTGCTTGTTCAGGGGTGACTATTGCTGGGATGAGAAAGTGTTTGGCTCCCACAGGTGGGGGAGATTGTACCCGAATAGTGCTGACCACAGCAGGTACTGGAGAGGAAAGATCCCTAGGGTGAGTGCCGCATTCTAGGTGTGCAATAGCAGACCCTACAAAGAAAGAATAACTGAGAAACCTCTCTCAAATGCAGAGAAGGAGCAATATCAATCCCCAAATCAGAGCATGCAAGCAGAAAAAAGAGAGATATTTTCTATAACAACAAAATCCCAGAACTTCACAGATGCAGAAACCCATTCTATAAGAAGCCAGTCAAGTGTTTTTCAGGAACAACCTCAAAGACGAGGATCCAAAATTGGTCGATCTAGGGGTACACTGTAGTAGCCACCATACTTGGTGAAGGAGAACACAAACGCTTTGGCGGTGGAAGAGATATAAGGCATGGCAGAGCTTTCCCACTCACTTCTGGCAACAGAGTGAAGAGTGGGAGTGGCTGCCTCAGGACCCTTCATAAAAGATCTAAATGGCCAGTGTTAGACCTGTCAGCTTTAGGGGGGTCTTCCCCAAGACTGTTTGCCTGCTTACTTTCTCTTTATGCTGTTTCCTTTTGTTGGACTTAAGACTCTGACCACTTTGCCACTACTGACCAGTGCTAAAGTGCATGTGCTTCCCCACCTAGACACGGTAACAATTGTTATATTTAATTTACTTGTAAGTCCCTTATGGAGTGGTATACCGTATACCCAGGTCCGGTAAATTAAATACTACTGGCGGGCCTGCAGCACTGACTGTGCCACCCACACAAGTAGCCCTTCAAACCTATATCTCAAGCCTCCCACTGCAGGGCCTGTGTGTGTAGTTTACTGCCATTTTGACTTGGCGTTTAAAACCCCTTGACAAGCCTTAAACTCCCCTTTTATTACACATAAGTAACCCCTAATGTAGGCCCAAGATAGCCCATAGGGCAAGGTGCTTTGTAAGCAAAAGGGAGGGCATGTACTTTTAAGTTTTGCATGTCCTGGTAGTGAAAAACACCTAAATTCGTTTTTCACTACTTGTGAGGCCTACCCCCCTCTCGTAGGTCAACATTGGGAATTCCTTTTTACACTTTTAAGCTGTAATTCCCGATTGAGAAAGAGTAGCTATGTCATGTTTTATATCTTTGGAATGATAATAAAAAATCCTTTTTACTGGTAAAGTTGGACTTAACATTACTATTTTAGAAATGCCACTTTTAGAAAGTTAAAAACACACAGATGATGGACGGAATGCAGAGCAAATCAAACATTCACCCCCAGTCAATAGATCTGGGTTAATTCCATCGTTCTTTTCCTCACCATGCCACCCCAGTTCAGACCCAGCCATATGCAAATCAGTCTTTATCCTGTGCCTCATGGGAACATTCCAGACCGAACTGCCAAGCCAGGTCCTCCCTGGACCGGAAAGAAGCATCCTGGGACCAGTTTCAGGGCATCACCCTTCATCAGCCAGGATAGCTTGAATCCAGTGGCACAGTGAGCCCGGGACCCACGTCTGGGCATACCCGGCGCACTTAGGGCGAGAAAGCAAAAGACACACAGATGATGGACGGAATGCAGAGCAAATCAAATATTCACCCCCAGTCAATAAATCTGGGCTCAATCCACTGTTCTTCTGCTCACCATGCCACCCCAGTTTAGACCCAGCCATATGCGAATCAGTCTTGACCCTGTGCCTCATGGGAACAGACCAGACCGAACTGCCAAGCCAGGTCCACCCCGGACTGGTAAGAAGCATCCTGGGACCGGTTTCGGGGCATCACCCTTCATCAGCCAGGCTAGCTTGAATCCAGTGGCACAGTGAGCCTGGGCCCATGTCACTCCAGGGCGGCTGGATGCAGGGGATTCTTTTGAGGTTGGATTTCACCTTACCAGGCCACTCGCGGTATGGGGGTCTCCATGCAGAGGCTGCAGGTGACGTCGGGGAGTCCTGGTGGGGTCAACCCACGGTAAACTCGGACTCTGGAGCGCTGGAGAACTTCGCTGTGATCGGTGGGCCACTCGAACTCGGGCTGTAGGCGACGGGGGCAGTGGTGGTTCCAGGCGTCAGGCTTCTTTGTCCTCAGCAGGCTCCGAGTCTTGCTTTGGAGATTCTTTTGAACAGAGCTGCTGTTCACAGGAGATCCGGTCTTTGTGGAATGCAGTCAGTGCTCCCAGGGGTTCTGGAGGTCTCTGGCTGCAGGTCAAGGTGACGTTTGGGCCAGGATCTCTGGAACCTGCAGACGGGCCAGTAGGGCTGGGGCCAAGTCAGTTGTTCTCTGCAGTCTCCTCTGCTGGGCGTCTTCTTTTGTCCTTCTTCTTTGCAGGTTGCGGGAATCTGCCTTCTTGGTTCAGGGCTACCCCCTAAATACTGTATTTAGGGGGCGTTTTAGGGGTCTCGAGGTCAGTAGCCAATGTGCTACTGACCTTAGGGTGACTAGACCCTTTGTGTGCATGCCCTACGTGGGGGAGTGGGCACAATACCTAATCCTGATTGGAGAGTGCCTGCCATCTGCAAGATGGCGGGCACTGAAGAGTGGGCTTAACCTGGCCTCCCTCACCTGAGGGGTAGGGTTAGAAGAGGTGGGCACACCTTCTGGCCTGCTCTAATTCTTCCAGCCTGTCTTCCCACCGAAAAGGAGGGGATACAGGAAGGGGGCCTGCTCCTGATTGCAGGAGAAGCTGGGGGTCGCATCACAAAGGCGGCAAGGCCTTTGAAGCTCCCCTGCCACAGATGGCT
The DNA here is from genome assembly GCA_963921515.1 of Calotriton arnoldi. Lineage (NCBI taxonomy): Eukaryota > Metazoa > Chordata > Amphibia > Caudata > Salamandridae > Calotriton > Calotriton arnoldi. Next base: position 1,803,761 of record CAWUFW010002767.1, on the reverse strand, counting down.
CTTCCTGACTTGGGGAGGTGTGAACACCTCCGCCCAGGAAAGGCTTTGTTACTGGGCTCAAGGAGCGAAGGCTCCCACCCCAGGGGTCCAGAAACTTGTCTTGTGGTGACAGGCTGGTGTTTACCAGTCAGGGAACCCACCAGAGGCTGGTCGTTTTTCAGGTGGCATCTCTAAGATGCCCTCTGATAGCATGGTATAATAAATCCCAAACTGGAATCAGTGTGGGTTTATTATGCTGAGAAGTGTGCTACCAAACTTCCCAGAATTCAGGAAAGCCATTATGGTGCTGTGGAGTTCGTAATGACAAACTCCCAGACCATATACTCTTTATGGCCTTAACTGCACTTACAATGTCTTAGAATGGACTTAGACACTGTAGGGGTACAGTGCTCATGCAACTGTACACTCAACAGTGGTATAGTGCACCCAGCTGGAGGCGTGCCTTACCTATACCATAGGCAGTGGGTTGCAGGCATGGTGTGTGCCATGTCGACTCTTCACTTTTCTCTGCACCAAAACACGCAGCCTGCTATGGCAGTGTATGTGTGTTAAGGTACAGGACCTCCAAGTGTGGCACAATATGTGCTGCAGCCCTTAGAGGCCTTCCTTGGTCACAGTGCCCTTGGTATCCATGAGACCTTTTACAAGGGACTTACATGTGGTCAGAGAGGTGACAATTGGGGGTACAAAGATACAGTTTTGGGAAAGAACACAGGCCCTGGGAACCCGATTGGCAGGGACCCAGGGCACATCAAGTCAAAGTGTATCAGAAATCTGGCAAAAAGTGTGGGGGGGGGGGTTACTGCAACCGAAACCCAGCTTCCTACAACATTTTAATCCACTGAATGTAGTCAACCAATTTGACAAATATATACCAAGATTCCCTTCATACACTATGCCTGGCTCACCAAACAAATGGTACTTTCTACTCCATAGTACCACAGACTCAGGGAGTGTTGTGGATAAAGTGGGTAATACTCTTTTGGATGTGACCCTAAGTAAGAAGAAAGTGCTTAGTGTCTGGACAGAGGTACATAGCATTGTGAATAGGTAGTTTTACCAGTATATGATGCTTTTATTGTGCAATCATGTATGGAAAGGGAGATGGTGACTAGCCTCCTGACGGTGGCTCAAAGCCCTGACAAAGTAGCTAAGCAGCCTATTTTGGAAATTGAGAACAAACTTAGTAGTAGCATTGTAAGACATTGGATTATTGGTTGAGAGCGAATGAAAATCCTACCTAAGCATCAACCTCAGTCCTTCTTGGGGTGAACCACAACAGTCACTAAACTAACCTGTGCTTAACCCTCTGATATGGCACAAATGCAGTCATGCTTAACTAAGAGCCAAAGTGTAAAATATAAAGTATTCATGCAGCACACAAACAATAATAAAGTGAAAACAGATCACAATAAAAATCCCAAAATCAATTAAGAAAAATAGAGTATGTTTTAACAAACAAAATGAGACCAGAAAAACAAAAATCCAATCAGTAAACCGGAGATGTGCAATTTCAAAGCTTTAGGTAAGTATAGGGCCTAAAAGTTGCGGTCATCTGGTCAGGCTAGACTGGGGGAAAGTCACAAGTTCAGACTGACCGTGATGGAGCTTGGGACGAATACAGGGACCAGGTTAGTCCCGCTGAAAAAGTTACCTTATCAAAGTCTGGCACTAAGAGTCCAGAACTTCAGGATTTCTCTTTTCATGTAGAGGAGTTCACTCTGATTCTAGTCAACGGTCAATGACCTGGGGAGGCACCTCTTGGGCATCAAGGACTCACTCTAGCAGAGGCCAGCAGGGCTCTGGCAGGTCCAGTTGCAAGTCTAGGCAGGTTCAGTTGCAAAAGGTCAGCTGGGCAGTTGCAGGGAGGCCTCTGGAGCTTCTTGTGTCCCTGCAGCTCAGAAGAGAAGGTCAGTCAACTGACCCTGGGCGCCACTCGGTAGCCAGGGATGAAGGGAGCACCCAGTATTCCTTTGCAGGCAGCAGGGCAGGCCTCAAGCAGCCAGGCAGTCCTCTGAGGAACAAGGCAAGCCTTAAGCACCTGAGTAGTCATCTGAAAAACAAGGCAGCAGGGCAGTCCTCTGGCAAACAAGGCAAGCCTCAAGCAGCAGGGCAATCATCTGGAAAACAAGGCAGGCCTCAAGAAGAAGGCAGCCCTTTGAGGAACAAGGCAACCTTCCTCTGCAAGATCCACAGGTCCATGGATGAAGCACAGATCGGACAGCGCGGGCTGTCCTAGTTGTAGCACAAAGATTCACTTGGACATTACAGACAGACGTTGCTGGAGCTTCACGTAGGTGGTCTCCACGGGCTGTCACTGCTGTAGCACGAAGTGCAGCTCTCACGTTGTCGATCATCGGTGGTGGTTGCTGTTGCACAAAAACTCAGGTTCACTGGGTGTCATCATAGGAGGCAGAGTTTTGCTGCAAACGGGTCTGTTCATGGTCATAAAGAGCCTAAAACTTCAAGATTTCACCTTTATTAACAGGAGGAGCTCAACTAATGTAGCCACTGGTCCAGGACCTGGGGAGTCACCTCTTGGGGATAAGGAGCGTACTCTAGCTGAGGCCAGCAAGGCTCAGACAGGTCCAATGTGGGTTCCGTGCAGCAGGTCAACTGGGCAGTTGCAGGAAGGCCTCTGGAGCTTATTGTGTCCCTGTAGCTCAGACAGGAGCTCAGTCAACTGACCCGTGGAGTCACTCTACCTGGTATGTAGGGAGGAGGTCCAGTCTTCCTTCTCAGAGAGCAGGGCTGTCCTCAAGCAGCAGGGTATCCCTCTGGGGGTCAAGACAGTCTCAAGCGCAGGGAAGTCCTCTGGGGAACAAGGCAGGCCTCAAGCAGCATGGGATTCCTCTGGGGAACAAGTTAGTCCTCCTTCTGTAATGTCCACTGGTCTAGGAGTGTACTTAAGAGTTGATCTGAGGGTCCAATATTAATACCTGGTGCCAGCCTTTGAAGTGGGGAATCTTCTAGGCTACCCCCACACCTGGTTCTGGAAAGTGCCTTCCTTCCCCTGCTAAGGATCCAAGAAGTCCAGGGTGCCAAAAGGCTAGTGTCAGGTTCCTTTGTGTGTGCTGGAGGTGAGCCCATTGAAATGTGGCACTCTCCCAACTACACCCAGGTCCCATTGTTTACTGTCTGGGTCCAATATGCATTCTTAAAGGGGGAGCAATTAACAGGCCCAGGTAGCTGGAAACTCTTGAAAGGCCTCAGAAACTCATGGGCAAGAAAATGGCAACTTTCTAAAAGTAGCATTTCCAAAATTGTAATCTAAAATTTTACTTTACGGTGAAAGAGGATTTTATTTTATAATACATTTGAGTCTAACCATGAGTTTCTACCTGCTACGAATCAAAAGTTAGTACTTATTAAATGTAATAAGGCAAACCAATGCAAGTGTATGGGAGGGGTAGGCCTTACAGTAGTGAAAACAAATGTAGGAATTTTTCACTACTAGGGCTAGTAAAACTTGAAAACACAGGTCCCATTTTTCAAATACAATGCACCCAAACCTGTGGGCTGTTTTGGGCCTACCTTAGAGGTGACATATATGTATTAAAAAGGAAGGCCTAGGACTAGCAAAAGGTTTATTTTGCCACGTCGAATTGGCAGTTTAAGTGCAATACAGGCTGCAATGGCTGGCCTGAAACACGTTTTGAAGTACTACTATAGTGGGTGGGACAATGAGTGCTACAGGCCCACTAGTTGAATTTAACTTGCAGGCCCTGGGTACATGTAATACCATACACTAGGGACTTGTA